>CM031237.1:947840732-948380797 GCA_018340775.1 Taxus wallichiana var. yunnanensis
CAGGGGTGACCGTCAAATTCCAGGCCCGGCTGCTATCCCTTCATCTTCAAAAGGCATGTTGCCTAATCCCACTCAGCCTTTACCTCAGAATAATATGACCTCTGTTGCTTCTTCGGGAAAGATTGAACCATTTTATTTGTCCTTACTTATAAATGGGTTTAAACTCAACAATTACATAATTGACTCAGGAGCCTCTAATAACGTGATGCCCATAAAAGTAGCCATTGTTCTTGGACTTACCTTGACTAAATCTTATGGGAGGTGTTATTCTATGGAAACCAAGAAAGTCCCATTGATTGGTCAAATCAAGGATGCACAATTTGCATTTGTCGCATTCCTAGAAAAGAGAGTAAAAATGACTATCCTGGTCACTGATATCCCAGTTGCTTATGACATTCTCTTAGGAAGAGGTTTTTGCAAAGATGTCAGAGGAGAAATCAATATGGACTGGACCAAATCTAAAATTCCAAGTAAATGGAGTTCCTCATGTCCTCCACCCCGAAGCACAAGCAAAGTACCTAGTTACTAAATCAAATGATCCCAAGGCTCAAATTCTCTTCAAAGATGTAGGCTTGGGAAATTATTTCATGACATTGGAGGTGCCTTCTGTAGAAATCAAGGAAGAAGATCCTAATGCTATTTGCACCCTTGAGTTTGTGAGATCTATTCAACTCTTTGGATCAGCGCTAGTGTGGTTCTCATATCTCCAGGTTTTGAGATCTTTCCCTTCACCTTCAAGCTGCAGTTTGACAATACTAATAACATGGCTGATTATGAAGCCTTGTTATTAGGATTAGAAATGTAAAGGTGAAAGGGAATCCAAAACCTTAAAGTACAGGGAGATGTTGTGTTGATTGTAAATCAAGTAAGGGGTATCTATCAGGTAAAAAAAAATCACCTAAGGCATTACAGGAACAAGGTGTGGGACAACATAAAATGCTTTGATGATTTTTCCATTAAGGCAGCCTTGAGAGATTACAACAATAAAGCTGATTCTTTAGCAATGTCTGCATCTCTTCTCCTTCCTCACCCAAAGTTCAAACAGGACACATATACCACTGAGATTGTATATCCTCCAAGTGTTTCGGATAATTCAACACATTGGAAAGTGTTAAATGATGATCAACGGTATTATTTTTCTTGAGAAAGATGATAATTTTAGCGAGCTCTATTTTGAAGGATCAAAATCAGATTTCCATGAATCAGTCTCGAATTCATATCAAGAGATTGATGGTGAATTCATCTAGCTCAAAGGCAGTAAGATTATGAAGGGATTGGTTTCTCTCGAAGGTCTGTTTGACAAACATGACCATTTTATTTAGGATAAAAGGCAAGCTGAAGGTGCTTCCTCATCAGAGGTAGATCAAGTTAATCTAGGCTCTTCTGACCAACCACAAATGGTAAACATTAGAAAATTCTATTCTCCTGAGGAGAAAGGAAGATTCACTACACTCCTAAAGAGATATATGGACATCTTGGCGTGGTCTATGTGGATCTAAAGTCTCAAGCCCTAGGACGTGCAACATAGCATCCCTTTGAAACCTAATGTCAAACCCTATAGGCAGAAGCAAAGGCATTATAATCCAAAGATCTTAGGGACTATTCTTGTAGAAATTCAAAAGATGTTAGATGCAAGGATTATCTTCCCAATCCATCATTCTACCTAGGTTGCTAACATCGTCCCCGTTAGAAAGAAGAATGGTGAGATTCAGATTTGTGTTGACTTCTGGAACCTTAATCAGTCTTCATTGAAAGACAATTACCCATTTCCTATCATGGATCAAGTATTGTAGACTATCATTGGATCAGAAATGTTATCCATGCTTGATGGATTTTTGGGGTATAATCAAGTTGAGGTAGCTGCTAAGGATCAACATAAAACAACATTCACCACCCCATGGGGGACCTTTTCTTACAAGAGGATGCCTTTTGGTTTGATTAACACTGGAGCCACATTTTAAAGAGCTATGGACTTAGCTTTAGAGATTTGATGGGAAAAGTCATAGTTGTATATTTGGATGACTTGATGGTCTTCTCTAAGAAGTGAAGTGATCATTATGATCACTGGAGCAGGTACTCTTAAGGTGCAGGCGTCATGGGATTTCATTAAATCCTAAAAATTCCATGTTTGGAGTAATAGAAGGTAAGTTTTTGGGTCATATCGTGACTAAAGAAGGAACCAAGATCGACCCAAAGTAGGTAAAGGCCATCCAAAGCCTTACCCTACCTACAAGCAAAATTAGGGTGCATTCCTTTTTTAGAAAGGTCAATTTCCTAAGAATATTTTTCCCGACTTTGTCGATAAAACTAAGGATATCCTCGGTATGATGAAAGGTAAAACTCCATTTAGATGGAGCACTTTGAAGGGAAGTTTTCTTTCAAAGAATTCAAAAGAGCCATTGCTCAAGCTCCTATTACAGTATGCCCAGACTTCAAGAAGGATTTCATCATGTACAGCTACGCTTTCGCACATACAGTATCAACCATCCTGATGCAGGAGAACAAAGAAGGAATCGAATCTCCCATTGCTTTCATGAGCTGCCCACTAAAGGAACATGAATTGAAGATGTCACAAATTGAAAAGCATGCTTATGCAGTGGTGAGAGTAGTGAAGCATTTCAGGTATTATGTGTTGAGTTCTCACACTCTCGTTCTTGTTCCTGATATTGTAGTTAAGTCCATTTTGACTCAACAAGAGTTGGGTAGTCAACGGGGTAACTGGATAGCCAAAGTCTAAGAATATGACTTGGACATTAGACCTACCAAGTTGGTATGAGGAAGAGGCTGTGCCAATTGATCACAGAAAACAATTCTGAGACATAATGTAAGGAAAGTAAAGGTTCTTATTGAGAACTACCCATGGTGCTTTTTGTAAGCACAACTGATGAATGGTATGTAGATATCTCTTTCTTTTTAACTTACGATGAATGTCCCCTACATTTAAGCCAAAAATAAAAGAGGACAGTTAAATTAAGGTCCGCAAGATACATTATTTGGGATAATGGTATATACAAGAAGGGTATTGATGGTGTATTCCTGTGTTGTGTTGATAAGTCTCAACAGATAAGGTTGCTAGAATCCTTCCACAATCTAGCATGCGGAGGACATTTCTCTTCCTCTGTGATGGCTTATAAGATCTTATGGGCCAGGTACTATTGGCCTACTCTCTTTTGAGATTCAGTAGAATGGGTGGCTAAGTGTGAAGCTTGTCGATTGCGAGTCATTTTTACCCTTAATATAAAGGAAGGAATCCCAGCGTGCCGACCTATCACCCAGTGAAAGTCAGGAGCTCACCCAAGGAACACGCGGGTACCAAGTCTCTCCTTTATGTGATTTTAGTGGCAAACATCATCTATGATTTGTGTAAGATATTTTAGAAGGGATGTTAGGACATACAAGAACCATAGGGCTTAGAATGGCCTCTAGATCCTTGCAGTCATTTCAGATAGAGTACTTAACAGAATCCATAACATGTATCATGACTAGAAAGAAACATACAAGCATCCTTACTTAGCATGAAAGGAAAGAGAACTCATGAGAGAGAAGTATGCATTAAAATCATTGATATTCATGTATATATAACAGGTAACCTCATTACATCCATTGAGCCATTACAGAGTGTCATAGAGAAGCAGACCGTAGTCATGCAATGCACTGGACTTATGTAACTAAGCTACCAAAAATAAAAATTACAATCCCATGCCTAATACATCCTCTCCCAAATGCAATTATCCACTAGTAGAGTCCTCATAGTAATTTTGCAGAGCTCGCCCATACTCTTCATCTCTCTTCTTTTACTTTGTAGGTGCTTGTATTTATAGCTCTCTGGACTACCAACTCACCCTCTAACGCCCTCAGATCTGGTGCCAAGTGTCCGAATGTGGTCCTCCATGTGAGCATGATTCTCCAAGCCTGAGATTTCCACTTTATCCCATGATGTGCTTCTAGAAGCTTCTAGCATGCTCCTTCCTAGGCTAACCTATTACTAGGTTGACACCTTATCCACATGTAACCAGGTCATGCTTTTCACGTGTTCTACTTGAGTCCAAATTGAATAAGTCACTAACCCTTGGCTCGTCCTCGTGCATCGCACGTGCTACGAGATTCCTTAAACCCTTCTCTTAAGCCTTCCTTTACATGCTTTTTCCTTACGCGCCATTCCATAACTAGGATCTTGCGCACCTATGCGCCTTTTTACTTGGTCAATATTTTAGGGATCTAACATCACCCCACACTACGCCTATTCTCTCTGTCCGTAGAAACACTCCACTTAACTAAGATGTATGTTGCCTTAAAGAACAAAGGTGTAGTCTTACATTTTGTAAAAGACTAAAGAAATGAAAGAATTGGGGGAGAAGGAAGAATGGGGGGGCATTAACTCAGCAAGCTAGGAAAATCCTTCCACAAGTCTACCTCCAGCTTGTTCCATATGTTGACCTTGCTCTGTGCCTTCTGATAGAGGTCACCGATCAGGGTGCTCACCTCATCAAAACTTAGGCCAATTCCCTGGGTGCCCAAAGTGTCAATGATCTTCTCCATCTCCTTGCCTAGGTCTTCAAGCGTGTCCATCCTCCTAGTAATCTAAGGGTATAGTTCTTTCAGCCAAGCCTTGATTGAACCCCTTAATGTTTCAATTACCTCAGATTTTCTTTCTACTTTGGCAAGAACCTTGTCCCTCTCGCCTGTTTCCTTTATTCTTCTCTTGGAACTCCTTTAGCTCTACTTTGTGTGTGGTGACCAAGGTGCTTGCTACCTTATCCCTATCTGCGCAAGTATCATATGTGGCCTCAGCAGATTGGGCAATGACTTTAACCTCTGCGAGCACCTTGCTATACTTAGCAATGAGCGCTACCACCCTCAACCTGTCCTCTTTCTTTAAGCGCGTAGCCACTTCCTCTGTAGACTCCAAGGCCAAAGGTCATCTCTCCATGGTGAGGATGTGCATTAGATATTCTAAGCATTCCAGAGTGGATGCGTACTTCTACGTGTGGGTGGCGCTAGGTCTAGGTGCTTTAAAATGATGGTGCTCTTGATAGATTCCACCTTCTTGTATACTTCTTGCACCTTTGTCTTCTCATCCTTTAGCTCACACCTCAGCTGTGTGCTGATCAGTTCTTATTGCTTCAAGCTCTTGGCATTCTCATCCAGCTCCTCTTCTTTCTTCCCTAGCTTTCCCTCTAGCACTCTTATTTTTTCATTGTGCACAAAGATCCTAGCCTCTGTCTCGACCGCGACCTTGTTGAGCACATTATATACCTGCTCATCCGAGAGTTCCTAGGCATTTACCAAGGGATTGGCTCCCTTAGAATGCATCTTTGTTATGATTGCTCCTTGGTAGATTTGAAGTCTGGCTCATCAATGTGGGATTCAAATGCCCAAGAGAGCATCTTCTTCATCCTGGGGTACCCACCCTCTTTTCAAATGACCCCATGGTGAAAATCCTTTTTGTGGGTACAATGATGCTGCTGGAACTACACGCATAACACCTTCTTTGAGTCATCAACGTATCCCATCACTTGTCTTTGCTTTGTATCAAGGGTCCTCCTACCCAAGTGTGCACCTTTGGGAAAACTCACCATTAGAGCAGGACCTCCTCCCATACTGTCATGCTCCTTTTCAATGTTTTCCTCTTTTCCTTCCCCTAGCACTATGTCAGCGTTGTGCTCCAACTCTTGGTCTACTAAGGCCTTGAGAATTTTCTTTACCTCTCTCTCTTTGCTACCTCAATTATCTACTCCTTTGTGAAATTTATCAGCTCTTGATTCTCTATGCCAATCTCCTCATTCCTTCCCATGTCCTGGGTGCATTCCCCATCCTGTGTGCCCTTACACTATGTGAACATGAACTCCTATTTCTCTTCTCCACTCTCTTCTTCTGAATCATACATGCTGAAGACATGTGGCTCCTAGTCTCTTTCAGGCTCATCCTCCTCGCTATCATCTTCTTCACTCTTGTCCTCTCTTCCACCCATGTACTTCTCCAAGCTATTGGTATCCTCCGAGTCAGCTTCCTCTTCCATCCTCTACTTTTTCCTGAGAGGTGATTCTTTGATAGGGGACTCAACCTTCTCTTCTTTCTCTAGTGACTTCTCCTTGGTGAGGGGTTGTTCTGGCACCTCTTCCTCGATGTCTTTTCCTTTACCGGTGATTTCTTTCTATGCACGTAGGTGCTATGCTTGGCACTTGTTGATGGCATGCTTACCATTTGAGCAGTCTGCACACTTGGTGCTTCTTCACCTCTTCCCCTCTTCTTGGGTGCAGGCCTCTTCCTACCCTTGGGATTTTTAGGTATGGAGAAATCATTCTCTAGGTATGCACCTTTCTCAAAATTCAGTCTTATGCGGAGGTATATGTGCACCGTGGATCCTCCTACAATGGGAAATGTTATTGGTCTAGTCATCATGTACTTGAGCGATACGTATCTTCTACGTACACATGTTTGCCACGGGGGTAGTTCAATTTGTTTTCAACTCTCTATGGTCCTAATTCAAGCTTCCAAGTTCCACTTCACTTCTTCAATTCCTTGAATCTGTTTACTCCCACTTGGAATTATTGAGCTATGAAAGCGAAGGAAGCTTCCACCATGGGCTTCATGATTCATCTATTAGCATGAACATGAACCCGCCTGTAGAAATGTTGGTATCTTTGCCAATTCAGCTTCTCCTTCAGTGACTATTGGTAGTTGTTCGGGAATCCTCCACTCTTCCCCGAATGCGTTCCTCAGGCACATATACCACTTCTCTAGTTGCACCTTGTGTGGTGTTTTCATTATGTCGCATACATACTTCTAAAATCTCTTCGTGGGTGAAGGATCCTCAGCAGGGTAATCCCATACAAATTTTTCCAATGCGTCAGGAACTCCAATCTCTGAAAACATGATGGTTAGTAGGACATTTCCGAAGAGGATTCTGTCACCTTCCTTCATGCAACTAAAAATCTCCTCCGTGATGTATGCAGAAAAGTTGTATATGGTGCCCTCTATAATATTTCTATAAACATGTAACCATGGTTTATTAACCTAGGTCCATCTCTCTTGGCCATTCAACTTTATTACCAGATGTGCGGCCATTTTCATCACTAGGCCCTTGATGTCCTTGATGTCGTAGTACCTCAACCCCTTCTTGCAGGCATATTCGGTGATGGTTTCCTGAATTTCCTCCTTGTCACCTAGGTCATCCTCCAAGTTGTCTCCTTCACATATGAGGCCTGTGAACTATGAGATGAGTTGAGGAGTAATGTGCATCTTGCATCCTACAAAATGGAAGTATTATTTTTGTACTCATGACATTAGCCATTGGTATAGGCGCTTTGGTTTTCCAAAATAGGGAAACTCATAGAGTTACAACAACCCCGCCTTCTCCATCTTGACCTTAACATCATCATTGTAGATGGACAAGCCCTCTGGTGTTTGTTTACTCGTGGGGTACACTAACTCTAGTGTCATTTCCTTCTCAATCGTGTTCATTCGATGGTTATAGTCACTCACAGGCACATTCCTCAGGTGGGACTCCCACTCCTTACCCATCATTACCCCATCTGGGTACTGCATCTCCGCATACCACTCTTCATTCATATTCACGTCAGGTTCTTGTTGCTTGGCCTTGCCCTTGCCCTTTCCTCTCTTGGGTGCCATTGTCGAGGTCCTCCTATCACTTCACTCCCTCCTTGTTACTCTGCTCTTCCACTTCTTCTAGCCTCAGATCTCAAACCTGTGATGAAAAACCTCTTGAACCCGTGCCCTAGTTTGTCAAACCCTAACTGGGATAAAAATTCCACAAGATGGTACCTCCTCACAACTTTTCTCACACCCGTGAAACCCCTTCCTTCTGGTTTGCAAATCCAAACTGGCTACTCATGCTTCAACCTCTTAGATATTTCTTCACACGATCAAATCTGGAAACCCTAGTTTGTAATAGATAAAAAAATCACTTCTCTCTCTATTCGTAAAGTGAAAATGAAAGTGCCTTGACCCTTTACTTATAGCTTTTCCCTTTTTGAGCATTAAATGCTACTTCACCTACCACCATACTTTTTTCATTTAATGTTTTTAAACAAATCCCATCTTCAGCACTTTCACTTATGTACCCAACATGCATGAAAAATCATCTAACCTTATGGTGCAAAACCAATCCAACCTGATAGGAGACTCTTATACGTGCAAAACCTACGCCGAAGGCACTTCTTCTGTCCTAATTTTTTCTCTTGCCTACCTCATATTGCTTAAAGCGATTTCTCCTCCTTAGTACATGAGATCTAAAAGTAGCTTTATCCTGGCACTAACCATCCTTCTTCCATATTTTCTCTCCACACACCTCTTTCAACCGGGCCATTCAATCGGGATTTTTAACATACACTTCCTTGGCACTCTAACCATGCGCTCATTCACATTACTCCACCCACACTTAAAACGATACGTGGTCCTCTACGCACTCCCAAATTCTCCAAAGTGGAAAAAAGGTTACCGGCACCCAAGTCACAAAATAAAACAACAATGTGAAAGGGAAACACAAGAAAGGGAATGCATAAAGGAAATTTATAAACTAACTAGCAAAATTGCCTTATTTACAAACACCGAGAAGACTTATTTATAGTAGGGCTTCAACCTACTCCCATTGAAGTGTCTAGGAAACTTCATCCCATCCAACACTTATAATTGGCATGTGCCCGAATCAAGGATGTACGAGATTGTGTAAGGACCCAACCAATGGACTTTTAACTTCCCAGGGTGGCGTAGAAACTTGGAATCATACAGTAAAACCATCTACCTAACCTCAAACTTCTTATTTCTAATGTGGCAATCATGCCAAGCCTTCTACTTTGCTTTTTCTATTGTTTGGCTCCACTTGGTGAGTGATTGTCTCTCATCCAGCTTCATTAACTCATCAATCCTTTCTTCCAGCACTTGTTCATTGGCTAACCCTCCTATGCGCGCTATTCGTAGAGAAGGAAACATAAATTCAATCAGAAAAACAGCTGCTGCACCAAACACCAATTGAAATGGTGTGGCTTTGTTCAACCTTTTATACGTTGTCCCGTAATCCCATAATACCGCCAACACTTTTTCATCCCAATCTTGTCTTCGACATTACAAATTTTGGTCGTGGTATGACTGACTAAAGTATTTTGTTGAATGCTTCCATGGTTCCATTTTCTTATGGGTGAAAGGGTGCGGTCTTGTGATGAGCCACCATGAACTATGATAGCAGTATCCTCATGGTCTCATTCAAGAAATGTGTACCCCTATCGCTGGTCAAACTCAACAGGCATCCATACCTTGTGATAATGTTCTCCCATAAGAACCTTGCCGATGTGGTTCTTTGTGAAATATTTAGTCGGGATTGCCTCTCGCCCACCTTTTAAGATAATCCGTGCAAGTGATGACATAACGTGACCCGGTCCTACATGCCTTTGGTGTAATAAGGCATACAAAGTCTATTTCCCAATTTTCAAAAGGCTCCGTGCTAGGGATAGGGCACAAAGGCATTTCATCTCTCCTTCCTAGTTTTCCAATGCGCTGACAATGGTCGCATGCTTTACAATCCTTGTACAAGGTTTCCCACCACAAACCTACCATTAATATTTTATGCGCGGTGGCATCACCTACATAATGCCCACCCGAACTTCCTCCGTGTGCTTCCTCCATGATGGCTAGGCGCTCATGCTTTAATACACACCTGTGCAAAACTTCATCACGTCCCAACTTGTATAAGTCTCCACTAATTAACATGTATGGCACGACGTGTATGGCCAACTAATTTTTCTCCAATGTCTTCATTCCTTCTGGTGCCACAACTTCCTTAAAAATACTACAATCTCTTCCAAATACGAGGATGCACGCCATGCAACCTAAGCGATTGCGCATCTCGGCATTGTTTCCTCAATACTCTATGCATCCTCCCCTGAATCAATTCTTGACAGATGATTATGCCCACAATTGCTTTTCCCAGGCTTCACTATAATGGTGAATTCAAATTCTTGAAACAACAACACCCACCAACATATGCGCCCTTGTAGAATAGGCTTGTTCACCAAAAACTTTAATGCCATGTGGTCAGTGTAAAGCATAAAGGGTGTTGTTAGCAGATACTACCTAAACTTGAAAAGTGCATAGATCATCTACAATGCCTCACACTTAGTTTTGTTATAGTTTTTATCTACTGGTGTCGCGACTTCCTACTTGCAAAACACATAGAATGATCAACAATCCCTTCACCTAGGCAGTGCAAGCAAGATTACTCCCGAGGCATCTACATGGACATGAAAGGGCTTGTCCCAAGAGGGAAAACATAATATAGGTGCGGTGACAAGCCTATCTTTTAATGTATCAAATGCCCTTTGTTGCGCCTCTCCCTAATGGAAGGCACTTTTATGTCTAAGCAGCTCCTCTAAAGGTGTGGCGATCTTGGCATATCCTTTAATGAATTTCCTGTAATATCCTGTATGCCCAAGGAATCCACGCACTACACTCTAGCTAGTAGGCTCCCTAACCCCACAATAACTACAACTTTAGCGGGATCGACTAGCAAGCCCTCTTTACATATGATATGCCCTAATAAAGTCCCAAAGGGTGTAGCAAACACACACTTCTTAATGTTGAGGGATATCCTCAACTTCCTACACCTCTTAAACATTAACCTTAAATTTTCAAAATGGTCTTTAACTAGACCATACACTATCCAATCATCCAAATAGACCGAAGAAACTTATGTATGAAATCTTGGAATGCTTGCACCACCATGTGTGAGAAAATAGCAGCACATTCTTGACCCAAAAGCCATGACCGTGTATACAAAACTTCCCCACTCAATGGAAAAAGTCATCTTCTCGTGGTCGTCCTTTGCAATTAGACTTGGTGGTACCTTGAAAATCCATCCGTAAAGGAATAGATTTCACGCCCAGTGACTCTTTCAAAAATTTCTATAGTGAAGGGGGTCAGAAAGGGATCAATGACAAAAACTACGTTCAATTCCCTATAATCCACACAGATCCTAATCCACCCATCCTTCTTGATGCTGATTACCATTAGACTTATCCACTCTGATTCTTCCACTACCTCAATGATCCCATAAGCTATCATTTTGTCTATCTCCTCCTTAACCTTCACACGTAAATTGGGATTCATTCGGTAGGGCCTTTTCTAACCGGGCACACACCATCCTTCAATTTTATCTTCATCTCCCCAAGGAATGGTGAAAACCTTTGAGCTCATGGTACCCACGTGGGAATAAATCCTCAAATTTGTGCAATAGATCAATGATCTTAGAAACTTCCTTCTCCGACTAGTAGTCTCCAATAATAGCTTCCTTAGGTTCTTCTCTTAAACCGATGTTAACCTTCTTTATCTTTAAGGGTTCATGGTAGGTGCGCGTGTGAGTATCTACATTGTCTACTACCTCACGTGTCCCTACAAAATGGTTAACATCTAAGCTTTTCGATTCCTCTCCATGAATCACATACACCAACTTTCCTTTTTCTTTTTCAAACACGCACACTCAAGTTTTAACTCTTCTGTTTCCTCTACTTCTTCTTCAAAGCGTGCCCCAATCCCAGTTCACCTTGTAATTCCAACAACCTATCCTCCATCATGGCACTATCCCCCATGGTAAGGCACTTGATACCTTCAAGGTCTTATTAACTGATGGTTTGGTACTCCGAAACTCAAAGGTTTGAATAAGGTCACCACAAGATCTTGCAAATTCCTTGTGCAGCGGTGTGTCTGCATGAATGAATATACCATGTGTACGTAACCTGCACAGGTGTAGAATAAAACTTGTACACCCAGAGGGATGGTGGCAAAGCTTTCTCACCTTCTCTCCAGACCCGTTCACACTCTTGGATATGGAAATAGGTAGGCTCCTTCCCATGGTAGTCCTTGATGATGGTGGGCACATTACTCCTAGAAAATCTAACAGAGAGAGAAATTCTTACCTCGCACCACTCTAAAAGGCTCTCCTAATGTGTAGCCCACCACCAAGCCACTATGTTCCGAGAAATACATAACTTAACATCCCTCTCCATTCCTTCTCATCCCTCCACTAAGCTTCCACCTCCTGCAGAAAGATATCAAGGAAGGCTCCTCCGAATACTTGGGTAGTTCTTTTCCTCCAAGGCACCAAACTATGCGCACCTTTGTTACCTTGGTCATTGACCCTCTCAAATTCCATCCCATCAATTCATAAGTCCCATGCACCTAATTGTCACATGCTAGACTAGTGGTATCACTCACTGACTGAGCATCTTAAAACTAGATAACCCCATTAGTAGGGTGTATCATCTCTCGGGTCTCGATTGAGCGCACATATATCCGTCGAACTTCTTCCCCAATAGTTCAATATAGGGTATTGAATTACCATCAGCCATGGGTATAATGACCCATTCCTCCTTATTCTCAAAGCTGATGTACCCTTTGTTGAACCGAAGGTCCACATTGTTCTTGTAACACCAAGGGCACCCAAGTAGTGCTGGGAAATTGTCTGCCTCGGCGAGCGCCAAGACTTCAAAGTCCCCAAAAAAATTATCTCCTTAGATAGTAATAGTTGCATCCTTTAAGACACCGAGGGCATTGCCTTAGTCTTGTTTTCCATATACAACACATTCGAAGATGACAGAATGCAAGTCTTCCCATCTTATGCCACACATCCAAAGTTAGAACATTAACCTCCATGCCCGTGTCAATGAGGATATTACTAAGGAACCATCCATCTAAAAGCGCATTCAACGTGATCTCCTTGTCATAGTTAAAGATGTCGAGGGGAAGGTTTACGTGTAAGACATGCCTCTCACGCTCTTCTACGGCACATGGTACCTTCTCTCTCAACCATGATCCTAGCAAGAGGAATGATATTCTCCGCCTTAGCATTTTACACACCTCCTTGAGTCATCCTTTGGCACCTCAACTCTCCTTCCTTGTTCCTCCTTCCTAGATTGCTCCTTTAGACATTTTATTTCCCCTTGTAAGCTCTAAATGACATCCATGGTGTCTGATATACCTCCTTTTAACGGGGTTTGGATACTTTCCATGAATGACCTCCTCCCTTGAAACTAGGTTCTTTTGTCTTGGTATCTCTCTTGCGCATGTGGCTTCTGCCCTTGTTGTTACCAAGATAGGCTCTAGACCTACATCTGTGTTACACGAGGCATCCTTTGTATGTCTACCTTCTTAATACTAACCATTCCAGGTGACATTGTCCTTACGGTGTTGTTGATTCATATGCTCAAACAATTCGGGCACTCCTCATACTTATGCTTCTTTCCACACCATAAGCACTACACGCCAGTGCAGGCATTCATGTTTGTAATGATCTCGTAGATCCACACCGGTTGAAATAGGTTCCACGCGGGAACTCATCCCTTCCTCCTCCATGGTTTTCATGACTACAGTAACCCCCTCGAAAACCTCTTTCACGTTCGCCTCCATTTGCACGCACCTCATAATGGTGATAATTACCCTTAGAATTAATGGAAACGCTGGTTTGGCACACCCCATGATCAATGGCCTCATGGATATGATTAATGAGCCTATAGTCCTTAGTATCATGGGTTGTAGAGGTGTAAATTTTGTAATAACAAGATACATTCTTCCGGATTATGCGCTATAGCAAGGGGCACCTACTTGCATCATGGTCCCCATGAAAAATTTCACAATCTACTACTACGTCACGTACTATCCTCCAAGGGAAATTATCCTTAACGTGCCCCTCTACTTCACAATCTATGCACCAAAAACCACTGCGAGTCTCATGGGCTGAGTTCGCAGACAATTTTTCCAACTGCTTGGCCATAACAACAATCTGAGCCTCAAGAATGGGCTAACGCCAATATCAACACTGCGATAGCCGGTGCGCAGGGTAGCTTCCAATGCCTCGTGTGGGTCGTAAAAGTTTTATGAGATAAGGCCCTTCTAAAAGGAGTGATCAACCCCCAAAAAACCACTAAGCATGCTATGAAGGGTGAATATCATATGATAATTTAGACAAGAGAGTTTTAAAGCATGCATCATACTCCCGCACACTCTCTTCCATTCCTTGCTAAATCTCCTTCAAAGCACTGATGCTCTTCTGCTCAAACTCAGGAATGTGGAATTTTTCCAAGAATGCATTCTTTAAAGTAGTATAGTCCACCACTATTTGATGAGGGCCATACTTCCTATACTAGCTATGTGTACCCTTGTAACGTGGTTACAAAACGACTAGCTTTCTGTTCTAGGGTTGTGATACCCTTCACGTGCCATAGCAATTCACACTTGTGAACATGTTTCGCAGCATCCTCAATACCTCTGTAATCAAGAAAATGTAGATATATTTCAAAGAAAACTTGTGGGGGTGGTTGGGGCCCAAATCCTCCTGAGCCAGAGCCTTGGTTTCTACCTATGTCTCCTCTGCCACCTGATCCACTAGGTCCACCAGGTCATAAACCACTAGATCCAACAGGCCCACCAGGTATTGAACCACTAGATCCACCAAACCCACCAGCTCCTACTCCTCTTGAACCACCAGATCCACCAGGCCCACCAGGTCCTAAAGTGGTTGTACAAGGGTCCCCATAGTTCCATTGAGCTGCATGCCTACAGTCTATGATAATACCCCACTTCTAATAGTATACCTCGTGCCACTCCTAGATGTGAGACCAAATGCTTGTGTGCTTATACCTTGCCTGAAAATTCCTAACACTGGGCTAGTGTTTGCAGCCATAGAAGTCCCAAACAAGAAATTATACCTCCTGGGCATAGACCGATCACCTCCAATGTAACCAACTAGACTAGTATATTATCCCCTTGATTTGGAAAACCAAGCACCAGGGTCTAGTCACTAGGTGGGCTTAGATGCTTGCCAATGGTTCTGCTTTTCTCGTGACAAAATCTCATCGAGAAGATGAAGGGGTTTCTTTCATGCGTTTACCAAGATGGGGTCGCAGACGCTTAGGTTCCATGTCCTTTGCGTGAACCTCAAATCCTTCCCACAACATCTTCCACCATACATCCATCACATCTCAGTAACCTCGTGTTATCTAAAGCAATCTCTATTTCACATGCTTCACCATACTTGAGTCGCCTTTCCTCCCTATCCTTCTCGTTGCAACATCTTCCATCTTCCTCCACCCTAGCTTCCTTGACCAACACTCATAATGGTTTAGCCGGCCATTGGGAATACCTATAAACTCATGGTAATCATCAAGATCTTTAGAGATAGAGGGAAAATACGTAGAAATGATCCTATAGGCTCCCGCAAAAACTCAAAATCAGTAACCTCTGGACAAGAATATGTGGAAATGACATACTCCAGAGTGTAGCTAGCCAATACACCTTTCCACTAATGATCCACAGCACGGGTCCATGTCAAATCTGCATCTTGCAACCTTTAGTATTCTTCTTGGGTCCACACATGTGATCCATAATGCAAACCTGATCTAGATGCGTAGGCTAAGAGCCATTCATACAGTTCCATAGGGAAGCAACAGAAAAAAGTTTCATATAGATCATGGTAGAGATTCTCTTCTACCCATCTATGTGCATTAAACTCAGGTCTAGTGCTAAATCTCTGAGAAAATTCATCCTCTGTGCTCTTGAACCATGATTCAACACTTTCCAATGTTAACCGCTCTATCATTACTCATTACATAGATCATGATGTATGCTAAATCCCACTACAACTTCAAAAAGAGGTCCCAAAAATGGAACCAAGATGTAGTCATTTTTACCCTTAACATAAAGAAAGGAATCCCAATCATGCCGGCCTATCACCCAACGAAAGTTGGGCACTCACCCGAGGCACGCATGGGTACTGTGTCTCTCCTTTATGTGAGTTTAGTGGGAAACATCATCTATGAATTTTGTAAGAGATTTTAGAAGGGAAGTTAGGACATAAAAGAACCACAGGCTCGAGAATGGCCTCTAGATCCTTGCATTCATTTCAGAAAAAGTACTTAATGAATCCATAACATGTATCATGACAACAAGAAACATACAAGCATCCTTACTTAGCATGAAAGGAAAGAGAACTCATAAGAGAGAAGTATGCATTAAAATCATTGATATTCGTGTGTGTGTGTGTATATATATATATATATGTATATATATGTATATATATATATATGTATATATATATATACATATATATATATATAACAGTAACCTCATTACATCCATTGAGCCATTCGAGTGTCACAGAGAGAAGCGGATTGCAATCATGCAATGCACTTTGGACTTATGTAACTAAGCTACCAAAATGAAAAATTACAATCCCATGCCTAATACATCCTCTCCCAAATGCAATTATCCACTAGTAGAGTCCTCACAGTAATTCTGCAGAGCTCCACCCATACTCTTCGTATCTCTTCTTTTACTCTGCAGGAACTTGTATTTATAGTTCTCTTGGACTGCCAACTCACCCTCCAACGCCCTTAGATCCAGTGCCAAGTGTCTGAATGTGGTCCTCCATATGAGCATGCTTCTCCAGGCCTAAGATTTCCACTTTATCCCATGATGTGCTTCTAGAAGCTTCTAGCATGCTCTTCCTGGGCCAACTGTCGCTAGGATGACACCTTATCCATACACAACTAGGTCATGATTTTCATGTGTTCTACTCTGGACGTCCAAATTGACTAAGTCCCTAACCTTTGGCTCTATCCTTGTGTGTCACGTGAATTATGGGATTCCTTAAACCCTTCTCTTAAACCTTCCTTTACACGCTTTTACGTTGCGCACCATTCCATAACTAGGACCTTGTGCACCTATGCGCCTTCATACTTGGTCAATATTCTAGGGGTCCAACATCAAAATTTCGGTGGTCATCCTAAGCCGACAACTCTCCCCTCAAGCCTGTGATAATTGAAGAACATTTTCGCTAATGGGGAATTGACTTCATTGGAGTATTGAAACCTACCTCCAGTTCCGGTCATAATTATGTGCTCACCGCTATAGACTATTTCACCAAGTGGGTGGAAGCCGCGCCAATCAAACAGGAAACCTCTGAAGTTGTGTGTAACTTTGTCAAGGAGAATATAATTGTTAGATTCGACATACCTCACAATATTGTTGCTGACAATGCTTCCAATTTCTCATCACATGAGTTGACAGAATTTTGCTATGGATTTGGGATCACACTGGCTCATTCATCTGATTATTACCCCCAAGGAAATGGTCAGGTTGAATCGAGCAACAAAAACCTGGTGACCATAATCAGAAAGTTGGTCGATGAGAATCAGAGGACATGGCACAAAGTATTGTATGATGCATTATGGGAAGATTGGATTACTCCTAAGTGAGCTATTGGAATGTCCCCATTCCAGGTTTTGTATGGAATTGATGCTAAAATTCCTATCTCTGTAGAATTGTCAGCCTTACGATTAGCTAAAGTGATTGAGGATGAAAATTTTCAAAGTTCCATTGAGAAAAGGATAATGTACCTAGTCAGGCTAGAAGAAGAATGGAGCAAGGTGGTGGATCACATTGCAGATCATCAGAGCAAAGTCAAAAATATATTTGACAAAAAATCAAAGCAACGTGATTTCAGATTGGAGATCTAGTACTTCTCTGGGATAAGAGAAGGGAACAAAAAGGGATGCATGGCAAGTTCGATTATTTATGGAAAGGTCCTTTCAAAATTCATCAGCCTAAATGACAAAAATAGCTTCTGTCTATCATATCTTGATGGAGAGTTTCTCCCTCTACCTTTCAGTGGTCAACATCTGAAGTTGTTCCATCAGTAATGCAAGATGCTCTCTTGCACTGTATTATAATTTATTTTCTATTGTGTGTTTTCTTTATTTCTTTCTTTCTTTGTTTGTTTGTTTTTGGTTTTTCTTCTCCCAACTCGTAGCCCAATGGATAAAGCTTTTTGATACATGAGTTCTCTTCCTTTGATGTCTCAAAGAAAGTCCCCAACTGGAGCCAACTGTTATCTCGTTTTAGTGATTTCAGCTAAAATTGAGATAACCATAGGAAAATTTTGGAAAAATCTCTTAAAATTCCCTTTGAAAGATATTTTGGGTTTTCGGGTTTCCATTGCATGAAAACATATTCCTTGCATGCAACATGTCTCATGTTCCCCGAAACCTAAAACCCGATTTCCTAAGCCTTTGTGTCAGGTTTTCAAAACTTCCAAGCATTGGAACATGCTTTGCCAAATGCATGTTTCATGTCGTTTGTTTCGAAACCTGAAACCCGAATGAAGCCTTTGTGTAGGATTTTGGGACTTAGAAGCATCTAAACAAATCATGCATCATGTCTCATGTTTCTGAAACCCGAATTGAATCAAATCCTGTGTATCGGGTTTTCGGATGCTCCAAGCATGATGACATGTCATTAATGTCTAGTTGTCTGGCAGTTGGCACATGTGTCAAGTGAGGTGTAATTAATGCTAGGTTATTATAAATAGTCAAGTTTTTCCACATCATTTGTTACCATTCATTTTTGCTGCATTGGATTTTTGTTGATGCTTCCTCTACCTCCAAACCCGATCGAGCTTCCCAATTGATTTTGCCAGCCATTTTGGATCATTTTTCAATCTAGTTGAAGGTATTCTTCTCTTCTTTCTTTTTAGAATATTTTTGGGTTATTTGTGAAGTGTTTGCTTGGGGTTTTCATTTCTTTTCCTTATTCTTTGCTATTTTAGGGTTTTGGGTTGTTTTTCTTGTTTCTTGTCTTTTTCATGAGGGCTCTTGTTTGAAATTTACCCCTAGGTTATTTACTTGTTTTTCATAGGTTGTAACTTGTGGATTTCAAGATGATTCTAAAAATTCCTAAGTAATCATGGGGTGGAATTTTTCATGTTCTGACATGTCAGAAACCCGATGTACTTGTTTTGGGTTTTGCAGGGTGTTTAACATCTTGCTCTTTCCACCTTGTGTTAGGTTTTTCCAGGTGCTCAACATCCGTCTAGATCCATAGTGTGTCGGGCATTTCTACCTACTTGACATCCTCTAGGTTCCGCCGTGTGTGTCGGGTTTTCCCACTTATCCGACACCTCCTCATTTCCACAGTGTGTCAAGTTTTCATCAGTGCTTGACAAGTCCTAACTTCCAACATACACTTTAGTCTGTCGGGTTTGAAAGGTGTTTTGCAAGTTTCAAAATCTGAACAATGTAGTGGGTTTGTGCACCTGTTCAACAAGCTTTCAAGCCCGATTTCTCTTCCAGAAATCATCAAGGCATTTCTTCTTCAAGACTCCTCATGTCGGACCCCAACCAATCTAAGGATAAGTCAGGAAAGATGAAGTATAAGTATCAGAAGATGGATTCTTCCTCCTACATAAGCTGCAATTATGACATTTGGGACATAGAGCTCAATTGAGGATTCTTCTCAAAATTCTTGGATGAATTCGATAGTAGGCAAGTGGTCTCCCTCTCACAGTAGGATTTCCAACATCAGCTCAATTCCCGAATTCATCCTGGCTTGCACTTCCCACTATGACTCAGCCTCCCGCTCAGTGAGAAATCAAGCAGAGAGTCTATAGTGAAATTAGACGGAGGTTATTTTGATCAACTCCTAAAGTTGCCCAACTTTGTGGAGTATGTTGATTTAGACCTTAAATCAACACAAAAGGCCTGGGACAAAGATTAGGAAGACTGCATCAAGCACATAAACAAGAAGTTCTTGATCAAGGCTAAGCCAACTATTTCTAGGTTTCCTAAGTTGGTCCCTAGAAGTGATTTTATTCTTGAAGTCAGTGATATCATCACCTTGTTGAGCCAGTTATTTGGGATCCCAGAGTCAAAGGAATTCCAAGGATGGATGTACCAGTTCATGGTCATCATAAAGAAGAATGACCAAGGGATTGATTGGGGTAGCCTAATAAGTGACAAAATAGACTCCCAAATGAAAACAGTCTTGTCTATCAAAGCAAGTTCTACATGATGTCATATGTCACCTATGTAGCAGTAGGAATGAGGAACTACCCAAGGCTAGATGCAAAGGGAAATCGAGCAATGAGAACACATATATCGGTACATCCTCGATGATAATAAAAGGGTCTGAAGACTAATATAGAAGAGTGAACGATGCCTTCTTCTATGAAAACATTTGTAGGTTAGATCCTAATCTGAGGAAGAGAAGGGTTTCTGACGAAGCATGGGCGAAGTGTCAAAATGGGGTTGCATTTTCTTGCAATTCAAGAATTTTACTTATCTTCGGGTGGTGAGGTTCCAGGGTAACCCTTTCCATTTTCCTAGGTTCTTGGGTGACAAATTTATCCTCATGGAGTTAGCCAGACAATTGTTGGATTTTCACAAATTCTAACAAAGCAGGCACAAAGCCATCATCTCCTTCCCTATTTCCATTGGAAGGTATACATGCTCTACCATGGTTAAGGCCAAGAACGTGGTGCATGAGCTTCAGGAAAAATTGAAGAAACATATGAATCTTAGGGAGGGATTCGACATTAGAGGAGTCCTCAAGTCATATGGAACCTTGTACCTGCATGTGCCCAATGTGGAAGATATCTGGGTTGATCTTTGGGATGAAGTTTCCATCCGAAGAAAAGACAACAATAGACTGACACTTGAATAAATTCAGATGTTAGATCTAGCTGACATCCCCAAAGGCACCATGGACAATGAAAGTGTCCTGGACACTAGGTATGAACAGTTGGATGGAGACCAACATGGATTCCCAACCATTGATTGGTCTGTTGCTGAAAAAGCTTCTATCACTGAAAGAGCTACTCAAACTCTTGTCCATACCAAGGCATGGATCATTTCTTGGGGAATGAGCTATAAGGAAAAGAGATTTTCAAAAATATCTACTTTAGAAGTGGGACCCTCCAAGGGAGAGAGGGAAGAGGATAAAATCCTACCAAGAGGTAGATTAAATTTAAGTTTGTTAGAAGGGGAGAAAAGCAAGGAGCTGAATCATCTGCCACTCCTTCACAAATAGTTGAGGTACTAGATTCACCTCCTCCACTAGAACAAGGAAAAATTCCTTCAAAAGATGAGGTTGGTCAACCTCTTGTTTCTCCTTTCGATGATTGCTCATCAGAAGTAAGTCTCTCTCTTGCTTCTCAAGCTTTGACTTTAGAATCTTTACCTCCTCTCTCCCAATCTTCCTCATCTCATATTTCTATGCCACTCTCATCAGCCATGGCTAGCATTTTCTCTGACCTCTCACCTCTCTCTGCTGGACCTACGATGGCCATAGATATGCCTCCTCCTTCGCACCTTCATTCCCTGAATCTATCCCCATAGTCACCACACTTGCAGTCATCACTACTCCACAAGTAAATCTTCCTCCACCTACAGATACAACCATAACACCTCCGATTGGGGAAACTTCTTCCACTATACCTCAATGGTTGGTTGATCAGACTCGAGGAAGAGGAAGGTGGTAGTTCCCCTACCAGCCTTCGACTTCAGTTCACTCAAGGCCTCTCTGCCAAATATGCCAAGAAACCCAAAACAGTTTCAAGGGTTTCAGTGGATGCCTCAAGGCATAAGTTTGTAGAGATTTCCACTCGGCCGACAAAACCAAGGAGGATATAGCGGTTACTGATTATCAGATTACAAGGGTTGATCTGGGAAAGGTAACAACAAAAGGAGCACAACAAGATGCACAGGATGCCATGAATGTGTTATGCCAGAAGCTGAGGGAAACGAAGGTGAGCAGAGATGAGCTAAAGGAGAAAGTTGAATAGTTAACAAAAGTATTGCTCAAACTCTCAAATCCCTCTCAGTCAACACCATCATCTTCTACCCCTACTCCTATCAAGTTTAATTTCTCATCGGTACCTATGATTGAAAAGATCAACGAGAAGGGAAGAACGGTTGATGAATGGATTCAGAGGCTACTCCTACAAGGAAGAGAGGTCATTGATGACATAGTGGAGGTTTATAAATCCTTGGAGGAAATAAAGAAGGATGGTGAAAAAATGGATGATGAATTTTCACAAGAAGTCAGGAACCTTGAGTTAACTTTTGAGGCTCTCAATGCACTAAAATAGGTTCCATCCCGTATCTTGATGGAAGAAGGAATCATTCGCATGGGGATAAGCATTTCTAGCTAGCCAAAGCCATCAAATTCAGGATAAATATTCTCAGTGAAGCTTGCAGCAAGTTGAGGGAATCTAGAGATTAGTTGGTTGATGCCACCAATGACATAGAAGAGGAGCTATCCAAGATCTTCGCCAAGGTGTTGGGTGAAAGCTCGGATATTATACCTGCTGATGATCTCTATAAACAAATTCAAGAATCAATTTAGCATGAACTAGCTTCCATCTTCAATCTAACAACCATTGATAAGTTCATAAGGATTGAGAATGTTTTGGAATCACTAAGGAAACTCAACAAGAGATTGAAGAAACTTCCTGGCAATGCAAGTGACACTCAGGAAACTTGCGAGGTTCTAAGTGATTATTCTAGTGCACCAGATGAAGATGAGATGTAGGGCATAATCTGGAAGTTCCAAGAATTTCGTGACAAGCAGGATTTTTGGAGGAAGACAAGGACGATGAAGCTAGAATAAGCATAATGTTTCATGTCATTTCTATCAAGAAATTGTCATGTCTTTTTCATTTTCATTTCATCACATAGGAGAAAATTTTTGACTTGTTCTTCTGCGTGAGAGTCAAGCAAAATAGGACTCTTGTTAAATGACTATTTTCTAGGATTTATCCTATTTTCTCTCTCTATTATAAATAAGGGATGCTTATGCATTCCAAAAGGGAGAGATTTTTAGAATATTAAGGGTTATTGTGAAGAAGAAGAAAAAATTTGTATTTTCTTTTTAATCATTGAGGAATAGAAACAAGTTTTATTTTGCAAACTTTGTGTTGTGGGATTCATCTATCTTGAGAGATTGTTCTTACGTCCAAGATCTTAAGCGATTCTTTGTTTAGTGTTCTTGATTATTTTAATCATTTCGAATATTACACTCATTATCTAAAACTTGTATAAGTATTTATTGATCTGTGTTTGCTTGAAATAAAATATGTTCCTCTCATTACCTTCCCACTCCATTTCATATTTAATAGTTTCCTTTCTAATCCATTCCATTTCTAAAGTTTTAACATATCCATCTCATGTTTATATGGATTTTAGGATTGTATCCCAATCCCAATGGTTAGAATAGTTTGGATATTGTATATATTATTTCTGCTATGTTTTAGATTAGTAATAAACATGTCGACTCACCTATCTTTGAGGAGGGATTTAATCCCATGTACTGTGGTTGAACCCCATATTTTGGTCTGAAAAAATATCCAACCAACACAATGGAAATAAAAGTAAATGAGGGAGATGGAATGAATGGAAGGAACATGCAAGATTTACGTAAAAGCAGAGCTTAATATTGCATGTAGAAGAACAAACAATAACTAACACAAATAAAATAGAGTTTGCATCAGCTAATAAAGAATGAGTAAAGGGAACACACATGAGAAAGTAAATAGCAAATCTAGATCACTATGAATAAGAACAACAATTTAATAACGTTGACAATAAGATCAAAGACAATATTTGTATGCAAGATTTAAACATCTAACATCTAATGAACATAAGAACATCAAATGTTAGAAGAGACAATGAATGAGGCAAATAGTTCATATTTCATTAACTCCAAAATGTCTTCATAAAATAACACAAACTTTCTTCTTGAAACAAATCTTGCACACAAAAGTATTTGCTTCTCCTCTCTCAAAGTCACCCTTTACAAATGAGCCCCTCACTTCCTTTTATAACCCGTGAAGTTGTTTACAAAGTATTTAAGGTTTTACATGAACATTAAGTGACCTTTGAATTTTTCAAACAAATTTATTAAAAGCAACTAAAAAAATAAATCACTTAAGTCATTGACAATTTTCCGAAATAAAACTCAATAACAACATCCTTTTCTTAAAATCACACTTTTAAAACATACAATAAGAACTAGTTCCTTATCCATTGAAATGGGGTGCTCTATCTCAAACGTATGAGAAATGGACTCTCCCACTTCTTTATATACCAAGAAAACTATCTCCTTGAACCATTGGTGAATTAGGATTTATCACTTTCGCCAATTGAAAGGATATGAACCTTCCCAATGTTTTAAACATCTTTTCTTCTTCTTGAAGGTTCATTTGGTCGAAGAATCACCTCACAAAATATATGCAATTCCAAAATCCTACCTGGAGATTAACCATCTTTGATTGAGAATTCTCAAACAAGTTATTTAATTTGATGCAACGCTCCATTGAATATGAAGATAAATTATTGATGAGAGTATACATGTCCTTAAACAATTGTGAAAATTTCTCTTCCACATGTTTTGATAAACACCTTTGATTATGTTCATTTACGAGATAACAAGGGATCTCAGATATGAATTCTTAAATCAAGGTGAGTGAAGTGAAGGATTCATTGCATACGCTCTCATAATGGATCATAGAATACTTTAGAAGCATCTTCCTTGATTTAAGATGCAGACACCAAAGAAAATATGTCCCTCGATGTTCAAACTCAAGAATTCTTTCAATGGCTAAAGCGAGGATTTGATACTCGTCATCTCCTATAAATTGGGAAATATCTCATCCAAATTTGATATGTTAGAAACAAAATTTTCCTTGAAATAAAGAATTGGATCAAGATACGCACTGATATCTTCATGGAGCTTAACCACTGTTTTGATCGTCTCTTGGCCTAAAACGAGAATCTCTAAAAGCCAAGTTTTAGTGACATGGCCCAATGTGTTTATTTATTTTGATAAATTGAGATTTTCTTCATTAGGGGCAGCCACTACATCAGGTATTGGGAAAGTGGATGATATGGGATTTATCAGATGTTGAACATATTCCACCAATTGATTCTTTTCAGCCTTGAGCTGAGAGTTTTGAGACTTATATTTCTCAAGTCTCTTTAGCATGATATCAATTGAATCTCGAGCCATCACCATGTCACTTTCCAATGTGGACCTCCCAAGTCCAAGTCCTGGAAACTTCATAACCAGTAGATTCATGGCATCATGCTCCTTGTCAACTTGTGGGATGTGAAGATCTGCAAATCTATTTTCATCACTATCCACCATTATTCGAGAAAGCACTTTAGGCTTATTGGGAATGACATCATTTGAAATTTTGAAAAGGGCATCAAAATCAATGTCTATTTCCTTGACAACCCTCTTCCTTTTCTTGACCTCACAATCAACCTAGAAAGGAGTATCATTCACTATTTCTACATACAAAATCCTGGAGCTTGAAGCAAAATTCTCATTGTTCTCGACATCATGAGATTCTACAAGAATCCTTTCCATGACCTCAATTTGAGGAGAAATAACCTCAATATTGACCTCGACCATTCAGGAGATTTTGGGAAATATCTTTGTGAACCGGAGGTTCGAAGCGTTCGATATTTGGACTACCGCACTGAGTGGACGTTTGTGGAAGGCATGTCTAAGGATCATTTATCATGAGCTTCTGAGAACTATTAACAATGTGAGTAGAAGAATCTCTACTTGAAGTAGAAAATCCCGATACACGCTCTCTTCCTTCACTGGGGCTAGGACCCTTATATTTTTCTCCTCGTGACACATTATTTGGTGAAGTGGATTTTGGAAACCACTCCTTTCTTTCTTGTTGCGTATGATTGGATGGCACAGAGGTCAATTGAGAAGGGGCTTTAGTTGAATGGAGACCTCCTTGAGTTGGTAATTTTTGTGATCCTGAAGTATGATATTGAATTGATTGTAACTTGGAAAGTTCTCTTTCATACCAAGATATGCTTCTTTCAAATATTGGTTGATTCTTGCTATCACGAGAAAATTCATCTCTTTTAGTCTAATCAATTCAGGGAAATGGGGTAAAAGCAATCGTGCATCATATGAAAGATCAATAACATCTTCATCATCATTTACGAATGAATCTGGAGGGTTCTTGATGCAAAAGGCCTTGATATGTGCAAGGGTTAGGTGAGAAAAATCTCGTCTTCTCACTTCATGCTCATTTGAACAAGCAACTCGAAATCTTACATGGTAGGGTTATGTTGATACTTTATTCCAAGAATCTTCGCATATATCCATTGATATCAAACGGGATCTCTTTACATATGGATGAATTATGATGAGGGAAAAATATTTTTCCATGAGTTATGCACTTTGAAAATATTTGGACATTGGTATTCTCGATTTGGATTGGGAAATGAATTCATGAGCGATGTTTTTCATTGAGAAGACAATGAGCTTGGATTAGTTGTCACGCAAGTTCCATCAATGCCCATTTGTCATTGACGTAATTAGGAATTTTCCATGGAGTACCTGCAAAGTCACTTACGTGAATGTAGGAAAAGGATGATAATTGAATAGACCAAGTTCCCCATTAGGAAATGACATCCATGACTTCTTTAGAAAATATTTCCTTTGTATTCGATTGAAGTTCCAAATCATGCGGAAGGTGAATGCATCGTTGACTCTTCTGAAATGGTGAGAGCTATTTTTGAAACTTAGTTGCAGATAGTAATGGAAGACACTATTTGATGGACTCATGACTCCTCTTGTTTTGAGTCTCGAAAATAGATTTCTTCTTGCCACCGTGTAAGTCGATATAATTTCATGTAGAAGAATCAAGTCATCTTTACTTCAATCAATTTTTTGTGAAGGGTATCACTGATGATGGTGGCCCAATCCAAAAACTCTCTCTTGGCAAGGATGATATAGATAAACTAATACATCCATGGGTGGAAAATCTTGGCAGAGGGTAAACTGAAAACTCGACTTAGGAGAGTAATCATGTCCCCGATTTCTTCCACGAACTCAATGCGATACAGTTCTTTAGGAATCTAGTCAATTCGAGGCCTCTTGGTCACTAACCAGTTGTTATTAACCATCTTGCTCCACCTGAGGGGTTCTTTATTCCAAAATTCTTGTGTTGACTATCGAGTGATATCCAAATTCTCAGGGAAGTCAGGTATGTTGAGCAATTCCTCAATGTGTTCTAGTGTGATTAAGAGGAATGGTTTGCGATCATCTTTAAAAATTTCTCATCTCTTAGGATCATAATGCTCCACACAAGAAATAACCAACTTTGGACACTACACCAAGATAGGAAATAGTGTTGCTTGGGGTAGACCATTATGGTAAAGCCTATCTAAGAATATGGTTTTGCCTTCAACTTTCACCCGATCGCAAAATCATTGCACATTGATGTGACTCAGTACGTATCGCCTATATTGTCATATGCTTGACTTGATGGAACCGGGAGGGATGATTCCTTGGAATTTATACTTGAGCACGGATTTGTTTGATTTCTCCTCTCGGCTTCCTCAATCTTCTTATAGATTTATTAGATGTTTCGGCCATTATTTTATAGAAAAATGACTCAGAACGCAAAACAATGCAAATGGGGCTAGGTCTTAGTCTCGAAACCCCCACAATGCAAAAAACATGACTTGTTTTAATATTATTATTATTTTAAAAAATAAAAAATAATAATAACCAGTCCTAGTTAGAATTTTTGATTCGTGACAATAATTTATTTATTTATTTAAAATAAACAAAATCACCCGATTTTAATATCCCAATTTTTTAATTTAATTTTCTCGGAGAAAATTCTCCTTGGTATGCATGAAAATCACTTGATTTTAATGACCATGTATTTAGAGATTTTCTTCTTCCTTGAAATCTTCTTATCGATTCGTGACTATGTTTGCTTAATTCTTCGCAAATGCGTAGAACCGTTGTTGATGCCGAAACTTTTGTCTCGCGTATGGATTCTCTTTAACTCTACGTGGAAATGACTAAAACTTTGGTTTACTGTTTGGGACTGTTATTTTCCAATGTGGCTTCTTGTTTGCTTTTGGTTGCAGTTTTTAGATTGTGTGAAAAATTCCTTCTATGCTTGTGTGGAGATTCCTTCCTTTCCCTACGTGCACACTTATGTGGAGTGTGTAGTGATGTTCTTTGCTATTATTTTTGGACTATTCTCCGGAAAAATGTGTGGCATTTCCTTTGATTTTAACTGATATTCCTTAAACTTTATGTTGTCCTAATGCCTAGGAGTCCAAATATGTTTTGCTTTGGACTATTATGAAAAAGTGCGTGGAAAATTATTGGTTATTTTTTTTTCTTTGATGCATAAAACAATGTGTGATTTCTTTTACCTCTCGCGTGGTGTTTCTAGATTGAAATGATGGTTAAAATTGATGTATTTCACACCCTTGCTACGTGGAGAAGTTGGTGGTATGTGTGGACACTTCTACCTCATGTGTGGTTACTCTTTCCTTCTTATGCGTGGAGATGCTTGGAGACTCGCGTTTTGACTTTTCCTTTTTCTTTGCACAAACCAATGTGTGGAGAGGATTTATGGGATATTTTATCCTTGTGTCTACAAATGTGTTGGAATGATGAGGTATTCAAATTTGGCTCATGCGTGGACTATTCCTTTGTTGTTGTTCTTTATTGGTAATGATTTCTCTTTGGCCTCCTTTCTTGATGAATGTGTGATGATCACTTTAGCTTTGTCTGAGTGTGAGAATTCTCCTTTCACTAAAAATTCAATTACTCTCATGGGGAAATGGTTATGGGAATTAAAGAAGCTTCCCTCGTAACCGTTTCCCCTTCCCATTGAAATAACCGACTCCTCTTCCTTCGGGTAGTGGCATTAATTCCCTGTGGGGAAGAAGAAAATAAACAACCATTTGCCAGTGGAAATGGAAAGGTAGACTGACAATCCCCATTTTATTTCCCCATGTGGGAAATCGGGATATTTTTTTCCCATTTTCCAATCCATTGATTTGGCAATCGGTGGAAGAAATCCCACAAGCGGAGGATTAAAATAAATTTGCTAGGAAAGGGGAAATTCGGGTATGGGAAGCCAATTTGGCATCCCCAACAATGGGAAGCGAAAGCTTATTTCCCCCGACAATTAAAATAAATCTTGTTAAATGAATTTTAATTAATATTTATTTAATTAAAAACCCCAAAGTTATTAAAAATTGATTTTATCAAACAAAGAGTAATTAATTAATTAATATTTAACACAGTTTATGACCTGGCGGGAGGAGTTCTCACCCGAAATGGACAAAACAAAGACCAAAACGATCACAAAAATGAGATGATCATGATGAGAGTGATAAATCACACAAAGTAACACTTTTGAAAAATTTCAAAATTTCCATTTTTATTAATTTTGTGAAGTCAAAATTGGCTGATAACACTTTCGCTAACCAACCATCTTCTTCATCTAATCAACCTTCCTCATCTAACAATCCCTCTTTTGTTCAAATACCATCTTCTTATGTTAATAAAGTTGATTCCTCTAATTCATCCTCATCTTCATATAATCCATTTTATCCATCTTTTAAGACCACTAAACCATCTTTTACGCCATGTGAGGTACCTACTAGTTCCTCGATGCATATGTTCAAAATCATCAATAAAAGCTAAGGTGAGTATCAATTCCAAGACATTGAGAATTATTTTCATGTCAGTAAATCACTCTCATCCCTTCAAAACTATGGAAAACCCAATGCTTCCCACATCAAAACCCCTCCCACTTATAACATGGGTAAGTCAGCTTAGAAAAATTTTAGTTATCTTAATGAAGAACATATTACAAGTTCCTCATGATCTCTTAATGAACTTACTTTTTGTCATTGATTTAACAAAAAATAGAATTTATGCTAAACCCTAATATTGTAGAGTTGCATATGATAAATAAATGCTAAATTACAGACTCGACACAAGTAATAAACAAAAGAAATATAAAACCCTAAGTGTAAAAGAGAGGGTAAAAGACTTAGCTAATATTCACTTAATCTTGAAGTATGCTTGATTGGGAAACCGGTAAAAGGAGGGATAGACTGCCGCAATCGAACACAAAATATCTTGGAACTATCAAATGAGATGGGACTAGGGCACGGAATAGGACTCGGGCGCCTAGGCACCTGGGGACCTCTGTTAAGCACCTCGATCAGTGCAAGATCTCAAAATTTGGTTTTTCTTGTGTTGATAACCTTAATTGTTGGCTACAAGTATGTCTTTAGATGATTGTTGTATTCACATGTCACCTAGAAAATATGAAGACCCGAAAAACCCTAAAACTACATCAAATCCCAAAAAGAAAATATGTAAAATGGGAAGTCGATTGACCCTAGTAGTCAACTAACAGAGTGAAATTACGATCGAGTGCTACAATATATCTCAAACTCCATGTAGTTCTTGTGCGTGTGTGATAGAATCATTCCCTATGAATCCCTTGTGTAAGTACACATGATAGTGTGTGATAACTATATGTACTAATGTAAATAGATGTGTGAATGGAAAAATGAACTTCCCTTATTATGCATGTATGTAGAAAAATGCAATCCATTGTCCTTTGAATAAGTGCTAGATGAATACCTTTGATGCTCTTAGAATTCCTTTCGATACAACCTTAGGTGGTTATAATAGATGCTTAGAGCTTGGTCCTTTATTATGGTCACATATATTTGTATTTATATGATTCCTTTGTATGAATTTCATAATTGAAAACTATAAGGCCAACCTATAAGAAAATAAGATGCCCAAAATATAACAGAGGCCCAAAGAGAATGAGTAAGATATAAAGAGGTCGGGGTGCCCGAGATGGGACGAGGGCACTGGACACCGGTGTCCAAAGCATCATGAAAGATAAAGTAATAAGGTTCGAGAATGGGTGTAGGGTGTGTAAGACTAAAGAGAAAAAACAAGGACCAAAAAAAGGCCAAAGAAAATAGTCAATTATTATTTTTCTTTTATGCGCCTATGTCTTGGATTATTAATATCGTGGAAATTCTAATAGTAATTATTAGTTTTCTCACTTAGGAATCATATGAATAGTGGTGTGTGATTAGGACTTAGAAATGTACTAAAGTGCATGATTTTGTGTCTATATTTTCCCCCACTTTATGTTGTTGAGTGAATAATCAATAACATAAATCAGATAAGAGATGCGTACCTGATAACCATAGTGATGTGATGGTAATAGCGTGCCGAAGAGACTAGTGAAAGGGTGGAGTGATAAAAATGAAGCGTGGGATCTAAGAAAGAGGAAGTGACCCTATGGGTGAAGCATATGAGTTGTACTTATTGTTGTAACTTGATGAATGTCTACTCCTTATTATGTATTAAGGATGAACCTACAAAAGAAGAGTGAAAGAGTAGTCAAAGTCACATGTTGTGAAAACTTTGTAAAAACATGTAAAAGTGTGTAAAAATGTGAAAAAATAGTAAAAGAAAAGTGTGCACCTAATCCACGATGAGTGAAAAGGATAGAAAATGTCCTAAACTGCTGTAGAAGAGCAATTTTTTTGGGCCATATCACACCAAGAGTGAGTTTTTTGAATGATCTCATGCTAAGAATGATTTTTTTGGGTGATCTCACGCCAAGTCTGAGTTTTTTGGGTGATATCACGCCATGATAGAAAAGTGTTGAGGAGAAAATTCTAGTGTTATTCTCCATCCATGAATGCTTCACGAATTTATACACCATTGCAAATGGTGTTGTACTTATTTGTTTCGTGTTGTTCCAGTTTGATCCAAGGAAATAAAAAAGGAGATATAATGCATTTTTATTTCTAGAGGACTTTTCCTATAATGTGAAAAATGCTTTGTGAACTCCTGAAAACTATGCTGATTGGAGAAATTAACTCTAAATTCCCCTATTCATAAGAACCCGTGAAAGGTCGGGAGCACATAGGCGCTAGTGTCTATATTTAGGCGTTGGTGTTTGTGTTAAGCCGAGGACCCAAGTTTGGATCTCGGGTTGTTCTATAACCAGAATCTTGTAGACATAAAATCACACAATTTGGGAATTATTTAGTCCTGGTCTCATACTATTATTCATATGGTTTTGAGTGAAGAAATTACTAATAAACTAATGCCCTTTGGCCATTTTACTTCGCTTTTTGTTGTCACTTCCAACCTCTCGTATGTACTCACTGGTCGGGTTTTATCATTTGGCATCCTTTTATCTTTGAATGGGGTGCCCAACCCAAGCACTCGTGGCGCCCTAGCACTCTGGTCCCATTTGAGCCTCCCGATCCTTTTTACACTTTCTTGCCAAATTTTGGGAACTTTCTATCCATTTGAGATTTATATATTTTTAGTGGTTGGCCTTTTTGGGGTTAATTATGAAATTAGAACAAGAGAACCATATAAATATAAAGTTATGAGACCATAATGAGGGACCAAACACTAAGAACTAATATTATTAACTAAGGTTACATCCATCAAAGGATCCATTTACATCCATATTGCTCCATCACAAGGGACAAGACTAGTTCATCTCGCATCAAACCGCATAGGAGGGAAGTTAACTATATTCCATCCACATTTTTATTACATTTCTACATCTAGTTATTACTTGTTACTTTTACAAAGTGTGACAGAACAAGAGCACCTAGGGCATGATTCCACACACACACACATAAATCGCATCAGATCGAGATGTAGTGCAACACTCGATTAGTAAGTACACCATTATGGCTACCGAGGACAATCCAAAACCTTCATATGCATCTTTCTTATTTAGGGGTTTGATGCTTGTCTTGGGGTTTTACACGTCTCTTATCCATCTCGATCATCAACAAAATACAACGCAGTCCAAAGTGACAACAAAAAAACAATAAGTGAAGGTGGAAAATCATTCAGTGACACTTCAGAGGAAGGTTGTAGAGCTTTTTCATAGACCATGACACCTAGATCTCAGACCAGAGTGCCCCAGGTGCCCCAATCCTTCTCTAGGTGCCCTAGTCCAACATACTATTATGGATCTCGTGCTTTTCTGGAGCCTCTGTGTGATCGTTCCTACATTCTGTTTATCTGGTCTTCACTGCGACACAGTCCCAAACATTTATCGAATCAACTAATCTCTTCCTAACCCTATTTGGTTATTAGGGTTTCACATTTCTACTTGCTTAGTGGCTTGGGTTACTTTATTTATTTCATGAGCTTTATTTATTGTTGTTCTTAATATTAGATTAACATAAAACATATGCATTTTTAGTTAATCATTTTAGTGAATCCCACATTTGACACTACCTTCCACTTAGGGATATTTTTCTCTTTTCTATTATGGCTCAATCATCTTATCCATCTTTCACACCCACTAAAGTTTCTGGTATAAACACTACTACGCCGATTTCATATAAGTGTGTACTTAACATCCTCCTCACTTTGTTATGCCTAGGGAAGACATATCTATCAATGTAGTAACTACTCGTCGTACTCGTCTTAATCCTCCTATGGCTCCACCTATTATTATTCCTCCACCCATTACTTTGGTGCCCCCTACAACTTCTAAGGGCTATGACATCATTAAACAACTTAAAAATACGCCCGCTAAGATTTATCTTTATGACTTATTACGTAATGCGCATGACTACCAATTTTTTAAGAATACCTTCATTCCATTCACATAGAAAGTAATAACTCGGTGGTAACTTTTACACACCTCATATAGTCTCTTCACAATTTTCCACATGCCTTATCTTTCTTGTGACAAGGATATGTCACATTTTGCTAAAAGCAATCTGTGTACACCTTTGCTCATCACTACTATTGTTAGCACCACTTGTATTAAACAAGTGCTTATTGATAATGGATAAACCATAAAATTATGTGTTTATTCCCTTTTAAATCAACTAGGAATTAGTGATACTCTAACTTATAAGAATTATACTATTATCTGAGGCTATGACTCTACCACTCATACATGTTTAGGGACTATTTCATTACAGATCTGGGCTGGGCCTAAAAATGTTCTCAATAACTTTTATGTTATCGATGCCTCATTTCAATTCAATATCTTGTTAGGTAGACCTTAGATTCACACAATGCAAGCGGTTCCATCTACTACTCACCAATGTGTCAAATTTTTGCATGATGGATATAAACATACTATAATTATAGACTCAAAGCCATTCAAATATTCTCACATAGACCTATTATTATGCTATGCTCATCCCACCTTCGCAATGTATTCCATATAGTATCATTGACACATATGACATTGGAAAGTCTAGCACTTCATAACCTTCTTCTACCACTATAGATAATCCTGCTATCTCTACCCACACTATGGTTATTACATCACCTATAGTATCAACACCTATCAGTGTGGCTTCTCCACCTATCATGGCACCTTCCATTTCTCCACCTAGTTTTCCACCTATTAACATACTCGATAATTCCACAAAACATAATGATGCTAACACCGATGATTATGAGGATTCTGATGATGAAGCTGATGTAGTTGAACTCACTGTGAAGCATTACACCAGCTTAAATTTACTCCTATAGATGTAGGCAAATCTTATTTCGAGGACACCTTTATGGCCGATGGCCCGAGTGAATACAAGTTCAAGACCCCTCCTTCTACCAATGCTATGATACTTTACCAAGGATCAGTTAACACCATTGAGACTATTTCATCTTCTACCACGTAAACTTTATCTTCGTCATCCCCTTTCACTTCTACACTACTCATCAACAAATTCTTCGACATAACATCACGTTCGATCGTACTTGTTCATATACTATTTGCACACATGAGGGCTTAGCTAGACTTGGTTTAACACTTAATGACATCTTACCCCCACTTCACTCATCTCATCTTTATCATGGCTATTGTCACATTATGACCACCTATGGCCTTTATGTGTTTCATTTGACGATATTTTTGCACGTGCCCCTCGTGATTCTCCATTGACTCTTGGGAAATCTTGGCTTGACTATATTCGCGGTACCATAGATACTAATCACACTTCACTTACATTTTCTATGCCATTTGGAAATATTTCAATAGCTAATGACTCATCTCCTACTTACTCTCTGAATCTCTCTTGATGGTACACACATGACTGTCCACCAATCCCCTTCACTGATGAAGAGTATGCCATGATTGTCTACACATTACATTACTATGGTTCTTTATATGATCCACCTCACTCTATTGCTTATCATGTCTCCAATAATGCTCCAATAGGCTTTGATACCAACAAAGATGATTTCCTCGATAATGTCATGTGACTATATTTGCAAAAACATACTGGGGGTATAACACGCACACATTCCCATCTCTCTCATATTAGCAACAATGCATCTCTCATCTTTACATTATCAATCATCAATCCCCTAGCATATGACATCGTCATTACCGATGACACACTCTTGTGCTTCGGTTCACACTTGACTATTGAGGGCTACATACTACACATGAACCCCACACACTACACAATAGGTATTACACATTGTGTTTCTTCACACATATCGCATCATATGTCCTATGTTTACATCCTACATTTTTCTACATCATTTCGATCATGGCACATTTATACATCATACATACTCTACACATTATACTAGTATTCATCACATATGTATCACACTCCTATTGTCTATGATTCTTAAATCATATACTACTCATCCTACATATTACACATCTTGCATTACACACCATACATCACACATTATGCATTTTACACATCATATGGTTGTTTCTTATCATCACACATATTACATATTCTTCTACTCGCTGCACTTACTACCCTATAACGCAATCTAGTTCCTTGGTCCATACTCAATTGCCAAGGGTTTACCAATAAAATGGACCTTATCATACACACATATTCATCACACAACCTTCTATCATGTGGCATTACTAGACTAGTGACATATGCTATAGGATAAATGGTCACATATTCCTTCATATTATAGTGGTACATGCTTTAGGCTACATCACCACTCCCTCTATTCATCTCACCGTGATATACGCTTTAGGCTACATCATCACACATTCATCTCTAGGTTGCATATCATCAACACACATACACACTCATCACAACATGCTATACACCACACACTATTCAACTATTTCCCGATGACGCACTCTCATTTTGGTTCATTCTTGATTGCTAAGGGGACATACTAAATGAACCTCATTTCATACACTTCCATTCACTCAAGGGGCATGTGGATCCTACCATCCATCTTGCTTTCCATTACATCTGTCCACATCATGTTGCACATCTTGGTTGATTTTACTCTTTCTTACATTTGATTATATATGTTCACATTATTACACATGCTAGATAGATCTCTTATATATCATTATCTTTACCATACACATATGCATGTTCACATCCTTTTCTAGTTGTGATTACGAGATACAAGTATCTCACAAGCAACATATATGCTCTCCTCCTACCACTCCTACAATGGTTGTTGGGGGCATCCACATTCATATGTTATAAGTGATATTGTTTCATTTTGTACTTAGCATTCTACTTTCTTGCTTATACACACTTGTGACATATGGGTTATCTTTCTAACATGCTTACAGGTGCTTCATGTGCAACATTTTTTTACAAAATTATTTTCTTCCATGGCTATCTATTTGCTTGTCAACTATTATTTGTATCTTGTTTGCTATTGTATGTGGGCCTCACCCTATGTTTAGTGTACACACTTGTTTTCCGTATGCGGCCATTTCAATCTAGAGTTTCTTGTGACATTGTGAGTGGTGTCCCATGTTTACAACCTACTTTGGCAATCTATGATTGTATTCTTGTATGTTTACTAGATTTCTAGCTTCTACATTATTTGGTAGCTTACACTTGTATTTTACATGCATGCTTGTTCATATTAAAACTTGTTCTGCGTGTGCCTTGGTTTACACCAAGCGTATTCCCTTCCCCCTGCAGGGCACAATTTATGTGGTAGGTCCTCTTTTGGGGCAACATCCTCCTATCCACAACGTCGCATGCATCCCCAAAGAGGGAGGAATCATTTGGGGTTTTACACATTACACAACGCTTTCCACCAAGACAGATTCGGTTCAATTTTCCATCCTTGAAATTTGGGGTTATACAACGAGTGGGCTTAGAAAATTCTATGAATCCTGTACACAATGGATTTTACAAGACAAATTGTCCTTAGAATTCTGGGGAATAGTTACAGGTTGGAGGATACTATGGATTTCCTCCCTACACTACTTCGGCTAGCAAAGTGTTGGATCACCCAAAAAAATAGACAATACAAAGATCTCTTCACACTATTCTTAGGGGAAGCGATTCTGAGGTTGGAAAAAATGCTACTTTCTCCCTACACTTATTTGGCCACAATGGTGTGAAATCACCCAAAATCTCGTGGTTACATGATATCATTTTATACACACTTTCTATCATCATGGATCAGGTGCACTTTTCCTTTTACTTCTTCATACTTCCATTTACAGTATTTTTACTATATACATGTGATTTTTACATATACATGCGTATTTGACTACTTGATCATATTCTCTTTTGAAGGTCCGAAAGGAATGATAACCAGATCGTATCAAGCCAAGAACACAGATGCTAATCAAACACCACGATTAATAAGATGAAAGCAATTCACCAGAATAACTTTACATAAAACCTTTGCAAAAAAATGAGCAGAAATATCATATATTATTATGGAACTCAATGCAATACATTGAGAATGGGCCTTGCTTAAATAGGCAAGGAATAATAATCTAAGAACTAGTCAAGGTCATAGATCAAGCCATAAATCAAGGAAATAACTAGTCATCAAAGAACTAGTCAAGACCATAGATTTAGGAGAGAACTAGACATCAAGGATCTAGTCAATACCATAGATCAAGGAAAGAACTATACCTAACAACTAGATAATATCTCCTATATATAAATAAGATAAAAGAAATATCCACACACATAAGTGGGTGAGGATAAATATAATAAAGGTAAATAAAGTACCTAGGTGAACATGAGCTAAGGTAAATACCTACTCTAATAGGTCTGTTTGTATGAGAAGCAAATAATCAATAAAAATAAGAAACAACAACAAAAACATCATCATCAACAACAATGACAACAACAACATCATTCGGTAGTTTGTACCTCATACTAATATACATGTACCTCACATACATTGACATCTACACACATGCTTTCACCCTAGGTTCACTCTCACCACTTTTTTCACTTTTACATCTTTAGTCTCCATACTCCATCTTTTTGTCAATCCACGCTTTGTCTAGTCCATCGGCACGCTTTCTACATCACTTTACATGAATATCAGGTATGCATCTCTATGTACTTTATGTTACCGAGCGTTCCGCTCACTAACATAAAGTGGTGGTAAATGTAAACAAAAAATCACTTAATTTGGGAATTATTTAGTCCCGATCTCATACTACTATTCATATGGTTTTGAGTGAAGAAAGTAGTAATTAAACCATGTCCTTTAACCATTTTACTTTTCTTGTTATTGTCATTGTCGACCTCGACATTTACTCACCAGTCAATTTTGTCATTTGGCATCATTTTATCTATGACTAGGAACCCAACCCAAGTAATGGGGTGCCCTAGGCACTTTGGTCCCCTTTGGGGTGACCTAATGCTTTTTACACTTTTGTGCCACTTTTGGGCACTTTACAACCATTTGAGCTTTCTATATTTTTAGTGCTTGACATTTTTGGGGTTAATTACAAAATTAGAAAAAGAGAACCATAAAAATATAAAGTTATGAGACCATAATGAGGACCAAGCACTAATCACTACTATCATCACCTAATGTTGCATCCATCAAAGGCTCCATTTGCATCCATCTAACTCCATCACAAGGGACAAGGTTGGTTCATCTACATCACACTACATAGGAGGGAAGTTTATTCTATTCCATCTACCATTTTATTACATTTCTACAACTAGTTATTGCTCACTACTTTCACAAAGTGTGACTTTGGAACAAGAGTACCTAAGGCATGATTGTACACACATATAGAACTACATCAGGTCTGAGATGTAGTGCAACACTTAGTTAGTAATTCCACCATTGTGGCCACTGAGGAAAATCTGACCCCTTCATATGCATCTTTCTTTTTTAGGGGTTTGATGTTTTGTCTTGGGGTTTTATAGGTCTCTTCACCATCTCTCGATCATCAACGAAATCCAATGTAATCCAAAGACAACAACAAGATAGGAAGTGAAGGAAATCAATAATTCAAAGATACTTGAGAGGAAGGTTGCAGAGCATTTTCATGAGCAGGGCACCCGGATCTCGGACACTGAGTGTGATTAACTAGAATTGGACTAACTATGTAGTGCTAAGGTAGTTAATATAAGTTATGCACATATGTACTAAAGTAAATAACTATTTTAATGATCTAGGAAAATATATAAAATGAAATACTAAATGATAATGTGAAAGACCGAATAATTTAAGTAAATAACTATTTTGACAAGGTATCTTGGGTCTTCCTTGACAAAGTTTTAACTAAATTTGGGTTCACGGAAAAATTTAGAAGAATTATTAAGTCTTGTATATCTACAGCCAGGTTCTCGGTGGTTATTAATGGGGAGCCTGTGGGTTTTTTCACCAGCAGCAGAGGCCTCAAGACAAGGAGACCCCATCTCCCCCTTACTCTTCATTCTTTTAGCTGACAGCCTTAGTAGAACAATTGGCAAAGCGGTTGAAGACGGCCTTTTAAATGGATCTAAACCCACTTCCATCAGCCAAACTGTTTCCCATCAACAGTTTGCGGACGACACTATCCTTCTTCTTCTGGCTTCAGTTGTGGAAGCGAAAGCTATCAAGGCTCTATTACAACTCTATGAATCTGCTTCTGGGCAAGAGATTAATTATGATAAAAGCACCATTTTCTTTTTCAACACCCCTGTGGAAAGACAGCTCAAAATTGCTAAAATTCTGGGCTGTCAAATAAGTGCACTTCCAGCCACGTACTTAGGCCTCCCTCTCGGCACTAAGAAAGTCTCTCACAAGGTGTGGGATGAATTATTGGTGAGATTTCAGAAAAAAATGGCTGGTTGGAAAGGTGCCACTCTTTCTAGTGCTGGTAAGTGCCTACTCATTAAAAGTACTCTCCAAAGTCTGCCCATCTATATCATGTCGCTTTTCAAAATTCCTTCTTCCTTCAGAGAGAAAATTGAGAGGACTCAAAGAAATTTTTATGGCAAGGCATGGAAGAGAAGTTCAAATTCCACTTAGTGGCCTGGGATAAGGTCTGCACCCCGAAGTCTATGGGAGGGCTGGGCATAAAAAATATTGAGAAAATGAATGAGGCACTCATTGCTAAGATGGGCTGGAGAATGCTGTCTGAGAAACAGCCCTGGATTGATTTAATTAAAGCAAAATATTTAAATCATCACGCTGTTTTCTCCTTTCTGCATGATGAACACCTCCCCTATGGCTCCATATTTTGGAATAATCTGGTCAAGAGCAGAAACTTCATCAAGCAGGGTAGCAAATGGAAAGTGGGGGATGGCAGGGAGATAAACTTCTGGGAGGATAACTGGTTTAGTGGTAATCTAATGGACAGATTTGGGATGGCTAAGGACAGCCTTATAAGCAAGTATGGTACTAAAATCAAGGACTACATTGAAGGAAATGGCACCAACAAGAATTGGAAAAAACTTACTGTGGAGCAAATTGATCTGAAACAAATTACTTCCTCCCTCCAGGATCTTTTAGATCTCTTCCCTTTAAGTCAGTTGGATTCCAAGGATGAGCTGGTTTGGAATAATTCCCATGATGGGAAGTACTCAGTCAAATCTAGTTATATCAATCTTTTTCATAGCAATCAATCTGATTTTAATTGGAACAAGATCTGGATGCCCGAATTAACTCCCAAAATAAATTTCTTTCTTTGGCTGGCCATCAGAGGTAGAATTCTCACCACTGACAATTTGATGAGAAGAGGATTTATAATCCCTAATTGGTGCCATCTTTGTAGGAATGACTATGAAGATATCAGTCACCTGTTCATACATTGTGATTATGCAAATAGAATTTGGAACTTTGTCCTTTCTAAATTCGAAGCTCTCTGGGTGTTGCCGAAGGATCTTAATCAGCTATGGAATCAATGGAACCCACCCTTCAGGCATTGTGTTATCAAAAGGATCTGGAAATTGGCTATCCCACATTTAATTTGGAGGATTTGGAAGGACAGAAATGATATCATTTTCAGAAATAAGAAACAAAATTATAAGCTCAGTATTGGCAAAATTTCTAAAGGTATCAAAGAGGATATTGCCAGATTCAAACCTCCCAAGAACAAGAGTTATCCTGAGAATGAAGAGTACATCTTATCCAATTGGCAGATTGGGAATTGGAGCAATCCTGGGAATAGGATAGACAGATCTTCGATCAAATGGCATCCTCCTGATCCTAATTGGTACAAGCTGAACTTTGATGGGGCCTCTAAGGGAAACCCTGGGACAACAGGAGGAGGAGCAATACGGGACCACAAAGGTAATTTGATTGCTGCATATGCTGGAAAAATGGGAATTCAAACCAATCATTTTGCCGAAGCATTATCTGCTCTCTGGGGCTTGAGAGTTGCACGAGCTCAAAATATCCAGAACCTTGTTGTTGAAGGGGACTCCCTAAATATCATTAAACTTCTAAATCAGTCCTCATCTCCTAGCTGGAGTATTAAGGATTTTATCACTGAATCCATAAGCATCAGTCATACCTTCAATAGCATCAGAATTATGCATACTTACAGGGAGGGCAACAAATTGGCGGATGCACTGGCCAATTATGGCATTAATACAAATTTCACCGTCTGGGATATCAACAGTATCACTAATCAGCTACACAACAGCATTCATGTGGACCTTCATAAGCAAGAAATCCCTAGAGACGTGTCCTAATCTTTGGAGGAGATTCAGCTTCAATAAAACTCTCACACGTGTTGCTTTATTGAAGATGATGAGGCAAATAATATCAAATATGCAAGATAGTAAGAATTATTTGGGGAACTTCAAGTGGAGTTATCTAAATTTGAAAATCGCGCATGCGGGGTGTACTACAGCTGCTGTTATCCGGATTCATAGCTCCTCAGAAACCGATGAAAGATGTAATGTGATTGTTGACAGGGAAAGGGTTACTCTCACGCGCGACTTCCCGCAGGCTCAGTTCAGCCGTTACGCAGCCATTCGTGAGAAGAACAACGGCTATAGTTCTCAGTTTTGTGCGGCCTTCAACAACAAAAAGTAGATAGTTCGCTACGCACACAGAAATTTGAGAAATTGCTGTAACCATTATATCACTGAGAAGATGGGAGGGCCTCCCTGCCAAATTGAGCCATGCGCTGACCCCGACTGGAAGGAAAATACAGAGCTTTGGAACACTCTCAGCAAAGGAGGCTTCACCAACTTCATTGATAAGATGCAGGGCCATGACCAAAGCATATCTGTTCGCTTTGCCAAGGAGTGGAAAGAGAGGACTGTCGACTATGGGGGTCAGAAGATTTTAATCAATGAGGATCTCATTGCTGAAGCGACCGGCCTTAGCTTGGAGGGGTACCGCTTCTTCATCAAAAGGGTTGACAAAGAGGCTGAAGAAAGAAGATTTGTGGAGGGAGCTGAGAAGCTCACTTTTAGCACAGTGGGCCTGCTTGTCAGCTCAATTCCATCACCCTATGATGAGGTCACTCGTATGATGATTCGATTCATCTCATTGGAAGTTTGTCCTTGTCACCTGTCCTCGCTAAACATCTAATCTTTTTAAACCACTTCCGTAGGAATCGATTGGTTTGCTTCCCCCATTATCTGTTGAACTCCCTTGAACGCTCCATTTTGGAGTTTCAGAAGCACACCCGGGTGATTCCCTTGCATCAGGGTCTTATTTTGTTGATCCATAAATGCTGCCTTCTGAAGTACCCTGGTCTTCCTTCCTCTCCTAGCCCGGCTCCCCCTTTGTTGGGCTCTGCTGCTGCCAGCCCTGCTTCTCCTGCTGCCCCTGCTGCCCCCTCCACGATTCTTTGCCACCCCCATGCCGGCTCCACTAACTTCTCCTTCCATTCCCCCCCGCTTTGTTGCTCCCGTCACCCACCTCGCCTCTACCTCTAAGAGACCAGTCACCAGGGCTTCCAGGAGGCTCAACCTTGAGATGGAGAGGGAGCCTTTTGACCTTGAGATTGCTCATGACCTGCTGAACATCAGTAGTGCCAGTCCCGGGAGGTGCGGATGGATAGCTCTTCTAAGAGGTTGGAGGCCTTAGAAGCTGAGATGAATTTGCTGAAGGATGAGGTCAAGAACCTTGCCAAGCAGAAAGGCAAGAAAAGCAGGGAGGAAGAGGGGAACATTGATAGCGAATGATTGAGGACATATACAAGAAGCTGACCTCCTTAGACCTCCGCTTAGGAAAGGCCAAGACTAGACATGATTACAACATCGTTTCCTTTAGGGTGATTGAGGAGTTCATCCAGGGCCATGCCAAAAGTGTTTCCAACCTCAGCGGTGTCCCGGCTGCACTTTGGGGCAACGAAAAAGAAAGAAAAAGAACCATTGAGGAGCTTGATACGACTGATGCTGCCCATATGACTGCTTTGGGTATGTTTCATGCCTGGAAGAAAATCAAGATCAGTATAGATAAAGCCACCAAGAAGTAGCTCTGGGAGCTTCTGCTGATTTTTGTTGTTTTTCTGTTGCTTTTCTTTGCGGTTGGTTTGCTGTTTTTTTGCTGTTGTTGTGCTGTTTTGTCTCGGTTGAGTAGCTGTTTCTGAGCTACTTGGAGCTTCGTTGTAACACTTGGATTTTGATCCATTCTCTCTGTTTCTCACTCTTATTCCGGCTCTCAGGCCTTCTTTTGTATTCAAGGGTATAGTCCCTTTCAAAAAACTATTTGCCAATAATAAAAAAATGTGAAAGACCGAAGAGGAAAGAACTCGGTTGAATAACATAAGCCTGTCGAACTATGTCAAAGTGATGAACAAAAATTAGAAAGCAATAATGACTGTGCTAGGTCTTATAGAGGACAAATCTGGGTGATATTGTTGGTGTTGGGTGTTGAAATATTGGCTAAATACCAAAGGGCACACGCGCATAGAATCAAGAAGAAGTGTGCTAAGAGGAAAGCACACGGGAAAAAAGGGTTTAAGAAGGGTTTAGGTGAAACTTGGGCATGCACGGAACACAAAGTTCAAAGGACTTAGCCATATTCGGTATTCTAGAGGAACTTGAGGAAAAAAATGACCCGAATAGGCATGCTGAGTGGATAAGGTGCCATCCTTGGAACCTTGGAGGTCAAGAAAATGATATTCCATGCAGGAATATTCCCGAAGACATCATTGCAGAGAGTGGAGGGTTTGCAAAGGATAAACATTCACCATTGGAGGACCACATCGACACTTGGCATGTGATCTATTCAGGAGATAAGGCATGGTGGTGGGTGTTGATCCTATAAAAAGAGATGCTCGGACTAGAGAAAGAAGTACCAAATATCATCTGAAGACATGAATCAGATATTAGAGGTAGAGAGAATGCATCAAGAGTAAGATGTTGAGTAATAGAGAGTTGCAGTAATGCTAGGATTTAGAGCACTTAGTGCTAAGGGTTGTGAGGGATGTCATAAGCCTCTGTATGGCACTAAGATCTGTAATAGGGGTTAAAATGGAAGGGTAGAGCTAGGGTCTCATGCTAGGAAAGATCTGTAGGGATTGGATCCCTGTCAGTTAACATGTATGGTCTGAGATGACCTCTTTTGATTGTAATATGGCTACCAATGAATATATATATATATATATATATATATATATATATATATATGGGTTCATTCTATATATCATGTTTAAGGGTGTAAACCCTTGTGTTATATGACCACCATGACTCAGATCTGGTTTATTATGCTTATTACATTGTTATTAAGTTTCGTAATGCATTGATGTGTGGATCTGTAAGCTATCCATTCCACTTTTCTTTTAACTAAGTAAATGTATCCTCAATGCGAGAATGAAAAGTGTAGGAGGAAATTCTTTGTGTCCCTAAGCTCTAACCATTCTGCTGAATGTGTGTGAAGAGATATCTCGTATCGATCTTGTTTTTGGGTGATCGAAGCCACTGAACGAAGTAGTATAGATAGGCACACCCACTGTAACCTCCAAGCCTGTAACTAATTCCTAGAAATGCTAAGGAAACCATTTCCTATAAAATCCGTTGTGTATGGGGTTCATAGACTGGTCTAAACCCACTTGTTGTATGTAAACCCACAATGTCAAGGGTGGAAAGTACACTAAAATGAAATGGTGTAAATACACTGTGTTAGTAGAAATCCCCAAATGATGCATCCCTCTTTGGGGGCACACGCGATGTCACTTATAGGAGACATATAACCCCAAAAGGGGACTAACTACATGTACAATGTAACCCTGGAAAGTGCTTGATAGAAATTAAGGCACACATAAACAAGAAGGATAGCTAAAAACAAGTGCAAACAAACATGTAAGTAGAAAACAATGTGTAATCTACATAAGCAAAGTGTAAAAGCTACCAAGAAAAGTAGTCTAAACAAAAACCAAGATAAGTAAGCTATAAAAAGTGGCTACAAACATGAGACATCACTTAGGATTTCATAAGATGCGTAAGGCCATCATGGCCGCAAACAAAAAACAAGTGTGCACACCAAACATAGGGCAATGCCCACAAACAAAAACAAGCAATAACATAAAATGGAACAAACAAGCATGGAAGCAAATATCCCCGCATAATAATTGATGGACATGAAGCACTCGGTAACATGTTAGAAATATAGCTAGTATGTCAAAAGCATGTATAAGAAAGTAATGTAAAGTGATAAGTTCAAAATGAAACCATATCGCCCTGCAAGAGACAAATGTGGATGCCCCTAGTGACCAATGTAGGAAGGGTATGCAAAGCGAGCATCCATGTTGTGTGTAAGAGAAATGTATCTCGTGATCATAACTTAAACAAGGCATGAATGTGCATGTTTGGATGGTATAGATAAATAACATACAAGTAATCAAACTATCATGTGTAATAAAGTGATCATGAATACCAAAAGTAAGAAAGAATATAAGTAACCATATATGCAATATGTCTTTGTAGATGGAGTTAATGGAATGAAAAATGGAATGACAGGAGTCACGTGCCCCCAAGTGGATATAAATGTATGTAATTAGTTTCATTTAGTTTCCCCCCTTAGCAATCAAGAATGAACTGTAAATGAGAGTGCGTCATCAGGAAATGGTCAAGTAGTGTGTATCATGTCTAGAGCATTGTGAGGAAATGTGTATATGTGTAATGGTGATGTTATGAAACATGTAGAATAGATGTGTCTAGAACTTATAGCCTAAGCATATACCATGGTGAGATGAAATGTGGAGTGATGATTTAGCCCTAAGTGTATATCACTATAAGATGAATGGATGAGTGATGATTTAACACTAAGTGTATTTCACTATAGAATGTAAGGAGGGTGTGGTGATGTAACCTAAGGGCATATGTCACTAAGAAATGAATAGTAGGGAGTGGTGATGTAACCTAAGGTATATACCACTACAAAGGGATAAAATAGGTGATGATTTAGCCTAAAGTGTATGTCACTAAGAGATGAATAGTAGGGAGTGGTGATGTAACCTAAGGTGTATACCACTACAAAAGGATAAAATAGGTGATGATTTAGCCTAAAGTGTATGTCACTAAGAGATGAATAGTAGGGAGTGGTGATGTAACCTAAGGTATATACCACTACAAAAGGATAGAATAGGGGATGATTTAGCCTAAGGTGTATGTCACTAAACTAGTAATTTCGGATGATGAAAAGGTGGAATGGTGAATGTGTAAGGTCCATTTTATTTGTAAACCCTCAGCAATTGAGTATGGACCGATGAACTAAAGTGCATCATCAAGTAGTGAGTGAAATGCATAGAAGACAATGTAATATATATAAGTATGAAAAATACCATGTGATGAGTAGAATATGTATAGACATGAAGTGTAGAATGTGTAGAATGTAATGCGTAGGGTGGTATGTAGAAATGTGTAAAATGTAGTGTATAAGATGACATGTAATGTATGTAGATATGATAAGAATGTAGTTCTAGACTCCTATATGATGAAGACTAGTATAACACGTGGAATATGTGTGAAAATGCGTGGTGTAATATGTATGATATGTAGAAAAAGGTGTAGATACAATGCACAAGTATCGAAATGTTGTATACTAAATGTAGAAAGTAGGGTGTATTACGCGTAAATGTATGATGAGATGTAATGTGTAATACCTATGGTGCGGTGTGTGGGGTTTAATGTAGTAGTAATCCCTCAACAACCAAGTGTGAACCGAAGCACAAGAGTGTGTCATCGGGTAGTGACGATGTAGGTGTGTATGATGATAATGCAACGATGATAGGTACTAAAAGTGTGATGTAGTACTTGTTATCCATTTTTACCCCCTTGGTAAAATGGACAACTAGAGGAAGTTGGACTTGGGCACTTTGGTGGAGTTCTAATGTTGAATTTGGAGAAAACAAATAATTTTCATGTTTTGGGGGACTTGGAACCATTTTTGTGCATTTCCCTTCTTCTAGAGGCAAAGGAGTTCAATTCTTAGCCAAATTTGAGAAGAATGAACAAAATTGAGAAAATGGTGAAATTTTGTTTTTGAGGGCTTCATTTCATTTTTTCTTAACTCCTTAATCCAAAAAAATCTATGGAGTTAGTGAAAAATTGAGAAAATTGATAAAAAAATCCGCACAACAAAGGAAGAAAAGCCACACAACAAAAGGAAAAAAACCGCGAACAAAGGGAGAAAAGCTGCAGCAAAAAGCCACTCAACAAAGGGAGAAAAGCCACAAAAAATCTGTGCAACAAAAGGAGAAAATCCTTTGAAAAATCCGCGCAACAAAGGGAGAAAATCTGCGAGAAAAAAACCGCGCAACAAAGGAAAACGACATTTTTGTGCGAACTTAAAATGGCCATAACTTTTGATCCGTTGCTCCATTTTTTGCAAACTTTATATTGTTGGAAAGGTCTCAACATCCTCTATGCAATGGGGATATTAAAAATCTTGGAAAACTTCTTTAGGATGAAAATTTATAGTTCTAGGCCCAACCACCGTAATTAATGAAAGTATGGTGCCCATTTCTTCTTCCAGAAGCTAGAGTACATGGGGGAAATGATTTGTAAGGATGACCATGAAATTTTTAGAGCATTCAATGAAATTTTTTGGTGGGTGGGAGAAGAAATCCAAGTTTCAATTTTTCTCTCTTCTCTCATTCACTTCTATATATTGTAAACTCTTCTCATTTTGAGGGGGATATTCGGATGTGGGAAACATATGCCATTTTATCTCAATGTATATGAGATACAAGTCTTCTCATGAGATTTGTAAATGAAAATTTTCCTTTATTATAAAAATGTAATGGGTCATGTATATTCATGAAGCAATAAAATTTGTGTTTGTGGAATTCTCTCAACCCTTGCATTTATTCTATTGCATTCCCTTGCCTCTCTATTGATGTTATTCTATTTTGTGCATGCTTCCTTTCATTTGCAAGTTTATGATGTTGTATTTCCTAGATATTTGTTGGTGAATGGAGATTTGGGGACCTGTGTCACAACTATTTTGCCTCTTCCAACAACATTTTTCTTCTCTACTCTCACTCAATAGGATACTCTAACCCATTTTCTTGGTATTATCACCTCTTTTAGTGTAGGATTTATTCATTTTCATGCATTCTCTCTCTCTCTCTCTCTCTCTCTCTCTCTCTCTCTCTCTCTCTCTCCCGTTAGAATTGATAGATTAGGAGTATATAGTTACATTTCCTTCCTTAGGAGTAGTTTAGTGCTAGGAATAGGTAAAGGAACCAACCTTATCTAGAGGTCCATCTCAAGTAGCAAGTCCCATAACTTGAGATATGGTCCAATGTTACCCAAAAACACTAGTTTCTCATTCACACATGCATGAAAAATTGGAGGTGCTATTTTTTTGGTGATAACAATACTATGTAGTGATGCTAGAAATGAGGGGGGAAATATTAGGTGTGATGCCCCCTAGGATATATATGAAAGTATTGGTTAAGTAAGATCATCTAAAAGACCATTACTATCGTTGTTGAAATCATATTGAACAACACGAGAAACTTGATAAGAAATAGTCTCTGGCTAGTCATCCAAATAACCATGAATATACAAGTTATACATTTCCATGGCATATTGTTCATTAATAAAGGGAGGTAATGGACACCCATGAGTATACCAAATAATAAAATTGGGTGAGTAACAAAGAAAAGAGCTATTGCAAATGCACACAATACCAAATGACATAGGAAAAGCTATATCAATATGACTAGGATCAAGTGTGCCTCCAATATAATCTAACCAAGATTAGCCAAAAGTAATTAGAGATGAAGTATGATAACATGCAAGGTGAACAACAAGATGAAAAACATGAAGTCCATATGCAACAATGAGAATAACAGATCCATGATACAAATGTGGATCATATAAAGAATAATGGAGATATTTGAAGGTAAACTCAATCCGAAGGAGACCGTCATGTGAACATATAGTGGATTTTCAAAAAGTATCAAGCATTATGTGCTCCCAATAAGAATCATACATAAAGAGAGTGCAAGTGAATGATGGGTTTACTAATGGTGATGGTGGTAGAGGTATGGATGATAGAGTGATGTTTGTGGACTGGACAAGCCCCTGATATGGAATAATAATAGTTGTAGTAACATGTGGCATAAAGGGAACTACATCTATCATACAAATGACACCCTCAAATGGTGATGAGTGAGGTGTTTTTTCCACAAGTTGAGGTGATGGAGGGATAGGTAAAACAAGGGAACATTATGGAGTAGACCCCATATAAAGTATCATGACATTCGTGATATCAGGGGCCAGTGACGAAGTAAGAGGAAACATACAAACCATACAAATAGTGGTGTCAAAGTCATGTGGAGTTTCAAGAGGTTGTGATTCAAGAGCAGAAGATGGGGATGTAGGAACAAATATTGTATTAAGAGAGTCAACTATATATAATGTGGGAGAATTAATGGGCGAATGTAAATGAAAAATTTCTTATGATTCACCAATGGGAGGAGTTGTAACTATGTGGTGATATTGAGGAGCTTATGCTTCTTCTCGAATATGTGCTAGAACATTAGGATCGATGGTACAAATATAAACAACAATAACGTCATGTAAAGATTTATGATCCGTATCGAGAAGATGGCGAGTTGGATAAGTGAAGGGAAAGGTCTATATCCGAAGGATCACCAAGAGTATCAACAAAGGCCTAACTAAAGCTATCAAATTTTAGGATGATTGAAGAATCAGAAGGATGATTTTTATCCATGATAAGAGTGGGTTCACCAAAATGATTAACTAAAATTGGACTAACTATGTAGTGCTAAGGTAGTTAATCTAAGCTATGCATAATTGTACTAAAGTAAATAAATGTAGTAAAGAACTATTTTAATGATCTAAGAAAATATATAAAATGAAATAATAAACCCTAATGTGTAAGAGGGAAGAGGAAAGAACTTAGTTGAATAAGATAAGCCTATCGAAATGTGTCGCAATGATGAACAAAAAATTAGAAATTAGGAACGACTATGCTAGGGTCCCACAGAGGATAGATCTAGGTGATGTGGCTAGAATGGAGCATCCGGGGTGGTGCCCACGGGTGCTCTAGTAAGAAAAAAGGTTCCCTAGTCTAAGAAAAGGTCTAGAATTGGTCTTCACAGGTCCGGGAGATGACTGTTATCCTTCACTTTGCTTGTCGCATTAAATTAGTTGTACTTTTCTCGAATACTCCAAATATTCCAAGAGGAAGAATAACCTACAAAAGACCCAAAAGGAAGTATCAAAACCCTAAAAAGAAAGATGCAAATGAATGGGTCAGAATGACCTCAGTTGCCACAATAGTGGGCTTACTAAATTGAGTGTTACACTACATTTCAGACCCAAATGTAGTTCTGGTGAGTGTGTGCATGTCGTGCCCTAGGTGTTCTTGTGCTAGTTACACTTTGTGAAATAGTGAGTAATAGATAAATGTAGAAAATGTAATAGAATGTGTGCATGTAATATAATATAATCCCCCTATGAAGTGTGATGTAGATATCCTAGCTTATTCCTTGATGTTGGAGCTATGTGGATGCCAATGCAATAGATGGATGTAACTCTAGATGGAGTGATAATAGTAGATGAAGCTAGGCCCCTTATTATGGTATCATAAATTTATATTTATAAGGTTATCTTGTTCTAATTTTGTAAGTAACCCCAAAAATGTTGACCACAAGAAAGATAAAGATGTAAAATGACTATAAGAGGCCCAAAAAGTGGTGGAAAAGTGTAAAAGGGACTGGGGCACGTGGGACCAGGGCACCCATGGGCACCCCAAGATACTAAATCTGGGTACCCCAGTGAGGCTAAAATAACATGGAATGTTAGAAAATGGATGAGCATAGGGGTGTAATAGGTCAAAAATTACGAAATAAAATAAATAATATGGCCAAAGGGATGGGGGTTAATTAGTACTTTCTTCACTTAAGAACCTTATAAATAGTAGTATAATATTGGGATAAATTAATGTCTAAAGTGCATGTTTTTATGACTACAAAGTTCCCCAAGCGCTCCATTCCTTCTCCAAGTGCCCTAGTCAAGCCTATTGTTACAGATCGTGCTTTCTCGGAGCCTCTATGTGATCATTCCTACATTTTTTTATCTGGTCTTCACTGCGACATAGTCCCTAACAATCATTGAATTAACTAAGATCTTCGTAACCCTCTTTACTTATTAGGGTTTCACATTTATACTTTCTTATTGCTTGGGTTATTTTCTTTATTTAATGAGATTTATTTACTATTGTTCTTATATTAGATTAACATAGAATATACACATTTATAGTTAATCAATAAATCTATTATGTTCTGTACAATGCAAGCTTTTACCGAAGCTATGAGTTCTTTGTATGGGGTGATTGGTTCACCTAATGTATGCCCCCATTTGGGGTGCATGCGACATCGATAGCGAGGATGTGGCCCAAAGGAGAGGACATGATGTTGATATGAAACTGATACCCTACATGGGGAGGGAATGTGCATGGTAAAACCAAGGCACATGTAAACAAAGTGGCTAGAAACATGTGTTAGTATAAAAAGTGACAAACATGCTATAAAAGATAATGTACACAAGAAGCAAATGAGATAAATTATACCACAAAAAGTGGGTTTCAAACATGAGACATCACTCACAATGTCACAAGACAATTAAGGCCAAAGTGTATAAAATAAGACAATCGATGATGAAGCAAGACATAGAGCATAGTGTGCAAACAATGACATACAATAACAAATAGTGGCAAACAAAGAGTAAATGAAAACCATGGTGGAAAATAGTCTTGTAAGGAAAATGTTGCACATGAAGCACCAGTTAGTATATTAGAAAGATAAAGAGTATGTCAAAGCATGTATAGAGCAATGGAACAAGTAGCGTGTTATTAAGAATAATAAGTAGTATAAAATGAAACAATAGCACTTGTAGTGTGTAAGAAAGTAGATGCCCCCATGAGCCTTGGTGGGACTAGTAAGAGGTACAATGCCAATCATCCATGATGCATGTAAAGAGCTATAGGAAGTCTGCACTCACAACTAAATACCAAGTGAATGTGCATGTGTATATAGAAAAATATAATGACATACTAGATATCCGGCTAACATAGTAAGAAAAGTGTAACATGTGAGTATAAGAAAACAAGAGTAAGTGCAACCAAGATATGCAACATGCTATGAATGAGTGAGATGGAATGGTATGTAATGTGAATGTGATAGAATCATCATGTCTCCCCGAGTAGATGTGTATGGATGTGTATGAGATGAGGTTCATTGATGTAGTATACCCTTAAGATTCAAGTGTGAACCTTAGCACAAGAGCGCATCATAGGTTAATGATTTGATAATATGCGCTAGATAAATAGATCAATGAAGCATAGAGTGTGAATGTGGTGAGGTTCATTTCATATATATACCCTCAAAGAATGATTATGAAACATAGAACTAGAGTGCATCATAAGGTATTGACAATACAAGTTGTGTATCAAAGGGTTTGTAATGATGCTTAGGAAATATTAGACATTTAAGCACGGAGTATCAAGTGTATGAGATGATAGAAACATTTGATAATAATGCAAGGGGGAGAAGCTATGATGCCCCCAACTATGTGAGTGATGGATATCTATGTGGCAATGTGAGAAGGACCTTGCCATGGTGGCGGAGTTTGAAATGTGTCTTAGCCATCAGTATAAGAAAGAGTTTGTTTGAAAAAATGAATTGTAAATGGAAGTGGAGTAGGATGGGGAGGGATATTAAAAGGTGGTATCTAACGTGGGATGTAATGCCCACATTTTACACACACAAGAAAAACAACACTAAAAAAATACTAGAATATGTTTTTTTACCTAATTTAGTAGTACATATGATGTTACAGGAGATCACTTAGGACTATGCACAACACACAATACATTTACACAAATGTTAACCCACATAGACAACATGAATACATGTGATTCACATCAAGGCCACTTCCTTTTTCTTGAATGACAAGGCAAAACCAAACGATTCACTACATAATGATTCAACTATTAAATAAACTTTTAGGTAGGATCCTTCCCATATTTATTAAAAACATGGTTCAATTTTAACTTATCTTCTAGAAGACTCATAATATGTGAATCATACATTTATTTTTCATTTTTTTTGTTAGATTTCATTTATAGAATTTAACATTTAACTTACGGGTATCTCTTTAAATAAGGATAGTCTACATTATTTCAATTCTTGGTTTAATTTGTTCGTTCTTCCATAAGATAATCATTTACACACATGGCTATTTACATACATACAAGGATACTACGTGTTATTCCTAATGATCACTCCTAAGGGCAAGCATCTTAATCTTATATAATATCCCCGTTACACAACAAAAAAGTGTAAGTTTGAAAGGATGAGAAGTTCATCTTTTTGTTTTGTTTAAGGATTTAGGGTCTTGTTTCTTTCACTCATTTATAAAATGATAATTGATTTAGTACACATTAAGTAATATTATATGAAGTAGGTTCTTTTTCCACATCAAGAGGACATAATCACTTTACCATGAAGATTAAATTTCACTTTCGTGTGGGATAACGTCCCATGATAACAATTCCCAAAGTCAAGCATCAATTAAAATTTTATTATAGTTATGCTCCAATAGTTAATTAAGGGTTTGAGGAAATTATCATGGAAACAAACTTCCTTATTTTGTTTCTAGATTAAGTTTCGATAATTGTTTACATCCAACTTAAGAGGGTTTTTCCTAGCTAGGTTCGTATGTCTTTTGAAATGAATTAAGCAACCTATTTAATAATCACAATGATCTAGGTTTATAAAGAAGGAAATAATCTTCTTCCTCTAACTCAATAGATTACAAATAATAACATTATGCTTCATGCCTTCAAAGGTAAGTTATGTAACGAGTATTAACAACACTACTGATTAACATGGTTTTACTCATTCTTAAATGGATCTCAAACTAAGACTTATGTAATGTACAGACAACCCTTTTTCATTTAATATAAGTATCTCATTACATAGGATTTTAATCCTTTTTTTTACATCCATGAATATTCTTACAAACGAAACTAATAGTTAATTTGCAACAAATTCAACAATTAAATGCAACATCCAACTGGGTCATACCGATCTCTTTTAATCCACCTACAAAACAGATATAATTTTTATGTAATGTCAGTCTCGAAGAACTGGCATGACCGTTTAAACCTTTCCCCTATTATAAGCCTTTAATACATACATGTTATAACAATTTGAAAAAGAAACAATCTTCCTATAATAGTAGCACTACTTCTTTAATAATCTCTTTGCTAAATTCTCAATCAACTTAAAGTGCTTATTAAACATTGATTAACTAAATATACATTTCATGTTAGTAAGTGGAGAACAAAAAAAAACATCACGACTAAAAAGCTTGATCAATCTGGGATTGAATAAGTATTACCAAAATACTATTTATTCTAATTGTTATAGGAAAGACTATATAGTAGTCACTACACACACAAAGATGTATTACATTTTAATCCAAACAAGTAGAGCAATAGTCATACTAGCCAAGAAGTGTATATGATAAATCAAGTAACTAGTGAACAAACGAAGGATCATATTCTATCTTCATTCACTCAAAATAAATATAGAGTAGTTTATCTGAATGAGCGGTATGGGTGAATGGAAAAATCAATAACTTAATACAAGTTGATAACTTACAATACCCTAACAAACTAGAAGTGTATCTCTATAGACAACCCAATGAAACACATCCCCAACTCACTCTTTTTTTTAACTATAACCATCAGAGTGAAAACCATGTAAAATTTATTCTAGCATGCAGTAAGCTTTTATTAATTTGTAACAACTTTTATTATTCTACAAAACAATACTCGTTATAATTACTTGCAATAATCCTACATAAGGATTAATTAACTTGTTTACGGTTTACCATACAACTTTAACACCCCATGATTATAATGCTTTACAAAATATTATATATATATATGTGTGTGTGTGTGTGTGTGTGTGTGTGTGTGTGTGTGTGTGTGTGTGTGTGTGTGTGTGTGTGTGTGTGTGTGTGTGTGTGTGTGTGTGTGTGTGTGTGTGTGTGTGTGTGTCATAGACAATCTACAAAAAAATTCTATATTTCTCCCTAATTATTTAAATTAACCCACAAAACCCAATCGAGCCCAACATCATCCCTTATGTAAAAATAATCATTAACATACTCTACACTTCTACATGTTATATACCTTGAGTAGGTCAAAAATAATAGACAAGACGTTAAATGCCACAAAATTCACTATAGCGTGTAAGGGATTTGTATATATCGAATAGATCTCAAAACTCCTTTCCTCCTTGTAGGGTTAAGACCATACATATTGGAAAGACAATCAATGAGTTAACTCATCCCATTACTACTAAATCATTACACATATACCCAAAACAATATTAACTAGATCCATTTTAATCAAGGCATACACCTGGGTGACTAGAAAATGGTAATCAAAGATAACGGTAAAAAGATAACCCAGTTTGTTGTGGGTACATAGTTCATAATATTTTCACGTAAACCCAAAATAGAAATTTAACTGACAATTACTATATGAATTAAAACCTATATTTTTTCAATACTTAGTTCGGTATCACGGAGTCCATGATACCCAACTCATATTCCATATCACCGATAAAAATCTTTGATTATATTCCTGAAGATAACTAGTATAGCTTAAAGATTAACCCTTAGCAACTAAATATAGGAATTCAAACTATTTTAGTTTATAATCACAAGACTCCAATCATGCAATACAATTCAGCTGTTGGGAAATATTTATGCAACATTTTTTTAAAAATCGAGGGTAAGTTCAAAAACCATCACACATAGCTCAAACAGAGGTGGCAACACTCATAATAAAACAATGATAAAAAAACAAAAACATTATTATTCCATGCACGCAATAAAAGCAAATAAGAAAAGGAAGGTACAAAAGATGCATACTTGTGGGTTTTATCGCTACCAGAATTCTCTCCACCATTCACCCACAAACTTCTTCATCCTTATCCCAGGAATTCTGTCAAATGGTTCACGAGTTTTGTTTTTCTAAGCTTCCAGGTTTTCCATTCATGCCCTCTAGCATACTTGAACTATGAAGTCTACAAATCCCCGTCCTTCTCCTTTACGGTTTTGAGGAAGTCCATACTCCATCTCAAATCTCCGAGGATAATTTTTTTTTTTAAAAGGACTCAATAAATCAGCATTCTTACCTTTTAATAGGAAATTTTATGGGATAGCTCACAAAACTTTCAAATGCTCCCTCATTTTCCATACATTTTCCACCAATGGAAAAAAATACAACTCACACTACCAACAATATGCAGAGAGATGTCAGTTGAAATGGGGCGCCACATAGTCTTCTCAGTACACACATCCCCAAAATAGAAGAAAAAGAAATATATTCAAAACAACCTTGCAACATATGAAGAAAAAATCCCTCTTTCAAAAGTTTGATGAATTTCCAATCTAGTAAAGAAAAATCCCCTTGGCACGGCTGGGAGGAAAACCAAAAAAGTTTTCATTTATATATTTATATATATATTTGAGCTGGTTCAATCCTGCCAATTATATTTTCTTGAAAGTTATTTTGTTTTAAATCCGTTTCAATGGATCCAGTCCTATGCGTAGACAACATCCATTGGCATCCGAGATACTTGCTCTAACATCCCATTTAATCATGCTGGGCGGTTTTTCCATAAAGCCACGTTTCTTACAAAAATTTGTCAACACTTTGCAGGCCTTCTGAGTACTTCCACATTGAAAAAATGTCAACTAAAGAACCTGGACTAAATCATCTGCTGGAATTTATATAGCCCAATGCGTCTTCTTGTAAAAACCACAAAATTTCTTATCTAAATTGGGCATGCGTTGGCAAGGTGGATAGGTTGGAATTCAAACAATTTCCAAGAGATTCAAAAATCAACGCATTGATAGAGAATGATGATAGTGGTTGGGGTGTCTAGCTCTTGCACCCACCAAACTAATTACAACTGACCACATCTGACTGAACATAGCCTCTTTCTCCACGCCTCCATTCTCCCATCTGACATACGCCATTCCAGCACCATGCTCTTTTAAATATTACATCAACTCTTTGTTAGCCTAATTAAATATTACAGGTCATAGATTATATCTATATATATTATTTAAATCATTTTAATCTACAATATTTTGTTTTATTTAAATATTAGTTTATTCTTTTCATTTCATATGATTATTTGGTTATTTTTACTTTTTTCTTTCTTTCTTTCTTTTTTAAATTTCTTTCCAACCGATACAAAAATTTAAAACTTAAATTTCATAAGAATTTGTATCTCTTTATTATTATTTATCTTAAATATTTCGTTTTTTATTTATTCTAGTTATTTGTTCATTTAAAAAAAAACATTTTTCATATGTAAAAATCTATTGCATTTCATTTAGATTTTCCAGTCACTCTTCTTTAAAAGTCAAATTTGAATCATTTCATATCATACTTCATTTTTCAGGAGAACAAAAATAAAGACAATTAGACCTCATGTGTGAAGCTACTAGGTTCGATGGGGAAGATTTTTAGTTCAAGTTCACTAATAGATGAGGCTAAAATATCAAGCTCAAATCTGGAAATCATAATATTTGACCACAAGGAATTTATGAACATTATTATTGTTATTTTCACAATTATGATATAAGCGAGACCTCATTAGAAGTCAGAAAATGAAGTATGACAACTGAAAATTAAACTTATGTCTAGTGAGGAGTTTTAAGCTTCCCATATCACTTTACAAAAGTACACATGGAATCTAATACCGCCCTAAAAAAATTGAGCAATCTACAAAATACCCCCTCCTACCGACTTTCATGGGGAGACGGAATCCACACCTCACCTGTTGGGTGTAACGAAGTGGGGTGTTACATGGGATTGATGACATTGTAAGAGACTTGAGAGGAGGAGGTGTTGGACCAATTTTTAAAGGAGTGTGCTTAGTTGGAGTGGGTTGCATATGTGGCACTTGAGTGACCAAAGAAGGAACATTAGAACTAATGGCATGATGCTCATTAGACATAGATGAATCAAATTTAGGAACCTAGTGGGATGTATCAATTGGAGATGAACATGTAGCATTTTGTGTAGTAAATGAAATGAAACCATAATGCTTAAGGTGGTCAATTTTTCATTTTAGAGCATAACAATCATTGTCATTATGTCCATTAATTCAATGATAATTGTAATATGGATGACCTTGATATTGTGCAAGCGATAAGGAGGATAGTAATGAGTAGATGGAAATTTGATCAATTGATGAGTGAGGAGTTGAGGAAGAATATCATGTTGCTTAGCATTGTGATCAAACTTGAGAGGTGCGGGGAGTGGTAAGACTTGGGGTTCACTGATATGAGCACATGTAGAAGACATAGAATGAGGATGAGATGTAGAAGAAGAACAAGCATGGGCTTGAGAAGCATCCTTGAGATGTTGGATTTCAGATTTAAGAGATGTAATCATTGTTTCCATAGCTTGAATTTTGTCTTGAAATAAATAATTAAAATATTGAATGGACTATAAGATGGGTTGATTAGATGGAGGATTAGGAGTGATAGAGTCATTAGATACATGATTGAAGATGAAACTTACTTGATCGAATGACATCCGTGAGGTAGATACACAATGTCTAGGGATTTTGAAGAACATTTTTATAAGGTGGGTGTATTCAAAGAAACTCATGCAAGGAGATTAGAGGATTTTTAGGATCCATGAGAGAAAAAAATTAAGGGTCTAAGTGTATTCAAATTCGGGTTCACCAAATCATTTAACAAAAAATAAAATTTTATGCTAAACCCTAATATTGCAGAGTCACGTATGATAAATACATGATAAAGTACAAATATGACACAAGAAATAAGATAAAGCAATATAAAACCCTAAGTGCAAAAGAGAGGGTAAAATAATTAGTGATATTTACTTAATCCCGAAGAATGCTTGGTGGAAAACTAGTAAATAGGAGGGGCAGAATGCCGCAATCGAACACAAAAAATATTAGAACTACCGAGATGAGCCAAAACTAGGGCGCTAGGTGCGAGGGACCTCTATTAGGTGCATGTGATTGTGTAAGAGCTTGGAATCTAGTTTTTCTTGTGTCGCAAGGTGGTCACTAACCTTCATTGTTGGTTACCTGTATGTCACTAGATGATCGTTTTATTCTCTTGTAACCTACAAAAATATGAAGAACTATAAAACCATCAAACTACATCAAATCCCAAAAAGAAAAGATATAAAATGGGGGAGTCGAATAACCCTGGTGGTTACCCAATAGAGTGAACTTATGACCAAGCACTGCACTACATCTCATACTCCATGTAGTTCTTGTGTATGTATGATAAAAACATACCTAGGAAGCCCTTATGCAAGTGCTCATGATAGTGCATGATAACTAGATGTACCAATATAAATATATGTGTGGATAAAAAAATGAACTTCCCCTCTTATGCATGTATGAAAAAAATGCAGTCCTTTGTCCCTTGAATGAGTGTTAGATGGATGCCTTTGGATGCAACTTTAGGTGGTGATAATTGGTTCGTAGAGCTTGGTCCTTTATTATGGTCACATAGCTTTGTATTTATATGATTCCCTTGTTTCAATTTTTTAATTGACAACTAGAAGGCCGACCTATAATAAAATAAGACATCTAAAAGATAAAAGAGGCACAAAGAGAGCAAGTAATATATAAAGAGGTCTGGGGCACCGGTACTAGTGTTCTAGATGGGCACCGGTGTCAGAGTCATGAAAGATAAAGAAATAAGGTTTAGACTAGAATTTTGTAGAGTGTGCTTGATAATGCTAAAATGTAAAATAAAAACCTAATCCGATGCTATAGTAGTAGTAAATAACTGCAATAATGAAATAAAAAAATATACTAAACCAAGCTAAGCAATAAATAATGAAACCCTAATGTGCAAAGAAGGGTAAGATGCCTTAGTTGATTCAAAGAGGATGGAGTGTGTCATAGTGGAGATCGGATGAACAAAGATGGAGGACCGTCACACAAAATCTTTGAAAAATGTAGATCTGACATGATTTTCTTGGACTAGGGTGCCCGGAGAGTGATAAGGGCACCGTGGGTGCCACTGTATGATTTTTTGGATGCCTTGGTCTATATAGACGCTCTAAAAACATCCTTCAAGGTGTCGTAAGAGGTTCACACTTGTTTGCCTTTTGTCGCATATATGTTGCTATAAGATCGTTGAGGTTACTATAAACCTGCAATGAAGAAAGAACCTGCAAAACCCTCAAATAGACATCAAATCCTAAAAAATAAAGATACAAAATGAGGGGTCAGATTGTCCTCAGCTGATAGCAGACTTACAACCGAGTGTTGTGCTACATTTGCACCCAATGTAGTTTTGTGTGTGTGTGTGCAAAATTTTTCTCTAAGCTACTCTTGTGCTAGTCACACTTAAAGTAACGAGCACGTAGGTAGATGCAGAGTATAAATAATATGTGTGTGGAAACAATAGAATATCCTTTTATGAAGTATGATGTAGATGAACCAACCTTTGTCCCTTGTGATCGAGCATGGATGAAAATGAAGCTATATATGCCTTTGATAGATGTAACCTTAGGTGGAGATAGTAGATGCTTAGTGATTGGTCCCTTATTATGATCACATAACTTTACATTTATATGATTCCTTTTATTTAATTTTTTAATTAACCTCGAAAAGGCCAACTACCAAAAATATAAGATTCTTAAATGGCTAGAAAGGACCCAAAAAGTGTGACCAAAGTATAAAAAGGACAAGGGAACCTGTGGGGAAAGGGGTGCCTAGCGCTGGTGTCTGGATGGGTGTTGACATCTAGAATGACAAATTGAAAGGTGTTAAAACAAGCGAGAAAATAAGAGTGCGAGACTGAAATCATACACATAAAGCAAAGAAAGGTGGCCAAAAACATGGGTTAATTAATATTTTTCTTTTGTAGGAACCATATGAATAGTAGTATGCGATTGAGACTAGATAATTACCCAAACTATGTGGTTTTGTGTCTACATTTTCCCCACTTTATGTTAGTGAGTGAAAGGCTCAATGACATAAAGTAGATAGATATGCATACACGATATCCATGTAGATCGATGTAAAAAGCATCTTTGAGGGACTATACAAAGTGTGGAGTGATAAAAAGATGGAGCATGGAGACTAAAGATGAAAAAGTGTAAAAGGTGATGAAAATGAACCTAGGGTGGAAACGTGTGTGTGAATGTGGTGTTGTACATGTTGGTTTCAATGTGTGTGATGTTGTTATTGATGTTTACTACCTTCTTCGCATACAGATGGACCTACAAAAGAGAAGACAATCAAGTAGTCAAATATGCATGTATATGTATAAAAACATGTAATGAAGTATGTAAAAGAAAATACTGAAAAATGTTAAAAAGGAACATGTGCACTTGATCCATGATGAGGAAAGAGTTTATAAAGGATTCTGTAGATGATGTCTATGCGCACGAGTTTTTCAGGTGATCTCACATCAATGTAATGGAAGAAGTGTAGGGAGGAACTATTTGGCTTCACCCTCCAAACTTTAACTACTTCCACTATATAAAACACCACCGCAAATGGTGTGTACTTGTCTAAGGATTATCTTCCTTATAAAAGATGTTTTGCATATTCCTAGTGCTAAAGGACTCTTTGACTTGTCAAAATCCTCTGTGACATGTTAGATAACCGTGTAATTATCCCTTAGTTACTAACACTCCTGGAAAGACCACTATATTGCCTCTCTTTACTAGAAATTAGGGAAGGCCACTATGTACTAAGGACCCAAGTCTGATTTTGAGCCCCATTCGAAACTAAAAATGTGTTGCACTAGTACTATGTGTAACTCTGTATGGGGTGACTAATTGACCCATATGATGTACCCATCATTTGGGGTGCATGTGACATCGCTGAAGGAGAATGCGGCGGCAAAGGAGGACCAACCAAAGTGAAACTGTGCCCCTACTGAGGAAAGGGAATATGATTGGTAAAACCAAGGCACATGCAAACTAAGTGGCTAGGAAAAACAAGTGTTAGTACAAGAAAAGAAACTCATGTAAAATGTAAGCTAGCAGACAATGTGTAAACATGTAAAAAGACAATATAGACCACAAAAAGTGGGTTGCAAACATGGGACATCACTCATGATGTCGCAAGATAATCAAGGCTGATGAAGCCAAAAGCATACAAGTGTGCACACAAGACAAAGGAAAATCCTGTAAACAATGGCATACAATGACAAACAAGTACAAGTAATATAACAGATAACCATGGTGGAAAATAGTCCTGCAAAATAAATGTTGCACATGAAGCACCCGTTAGCATGTTAGAAAGATAAAAATTATGTCAAAACATGTATAATATGATAAAGTAGTGTGCTATGAAACAAAATGAAATAATAACACCCTGTAATATATACGAAAGTGGATACCCCTAGAACTGTTATGGGGACTGGAACTAGGTATTCCACCAAACATCCATGCTATGTGTAATGGACATATATAATTTGTGATCACAAATAGAAAGCAAGTGAACACACATGTGTGTATGATAAAGATAATGACATACAAGATATCTATCTAGCATGTGTAATAAAGTGAACATGTACAAGTAAATGCAAGAAAGAGTAAATGTAACCAAGATATGCAATATGTTGTGGATGGATGGAATGGAATACAAAGTGAATGATAGGAGCCACATGCCCCTTGAGTGAATGGAATTGTATGCAATGAGGTTCATTTATTTATTCCCCCTCAGCAATCAAGAATGAATCGTAAACAAGAGTGCGTCATCGGGAAATGGTTCGAACGATGTGTTATGTGTGGCATGATGTGATGAATGTATAGTGATGATATGCGACATAGAGATGAGGTGTAATAATGTGTGATGATTTATCCTAAAGTGTATATCACTAGATGATGTTAGAGGAAGTGATGATATAGCTTAAATCATATATCAACTAGTCTAGGAATTTCGCATGAGAAAAAGTTTGAATGTATGAGTGTGATGAGGTCCATTTTATTTGTGTACCCTCAATAGTCTAGTATGGACCATGATACTAGAGTGTGTCATAGGGTAGTGAGTGTAGCGCATAAAAGTAGATGTGTGTAAAAATGCATAGTATTTATAATAAATGCGGTGGTAAAAATTGTCATGTGATGTACAATGTGTAGTGTAGGATTTATAGTATATAATGAAAGTTGTGTAGATGAGATAAGATATGTGAATACATAGTAGATGTAAGACATAAGATGTAGTATGCAAGATGATGTGTAAATACAAGAGTGTAAAATGTATGGAGATGTGTAACGTATAGTGTCTATTATGCAATGTGTGAGGTTCATGTGTATAGGATGCCCTCAACAGTCAAATGTGAACTGAAGCACAAGAGTGCGTCATCAGGTAATGACGATACTAGGGTGTGTGACAAGATGCGTGTGTCGTATGATGTGTGAAGATGAGAGAATTAGATATTTTTTAATGTTAAGTGGGAGATAAATGCGATGCCCCCCAAGTACATATGATGGAGAACATAATCTTGTAATATCAACTTAGAGGTCATCATTGTCATGATAAAAACCAAATGAACAAGTATCAAAGACTTGGTAAGTAATAGTTTTGGGTTGATCAAATAATGATTCATTGATTCACAAGTTTTACATTCCCATGGCATATTCCTCATTAGTAAAGGGTGGTAATGGATACCCATGTGCATACCAACAAGTGAGATTCTGCGTATAGCTAGGAAATTAACTATTACAGATGAATACTCGACCAAAGGGCATGGGAAATGATATACCATTGTGATCAGGATTTAATGTGCCCCCAATGTAATCACTCCAGGATTTCCCTAATGTAAGTGGAAAAGAGTGAGGACTTCGAGAAAGGAAAAATGTGAGATAAAGACACGTAGACAATAAGTGGCAGCAATGTGAACGAATCCATGATAAAGGTGAGAAGAATGCAGCAAAGGATAGAGATCCTCAAAATTGAAGCTGATCCGAGTCAAGCCATCATGTGTACAACATGTGTCATTAAAAGTAGGATAAAATGGAATATGCTCCCACTAAGAATAATTCATGAAAAGTGTACATGTGAAAGAAGGTCGTATTGATGGAGGTAGTACATGAGAAGGTGGAGTAGCTAGAGTGACATCCATTGTATAGACATGCCCCGATAAACAATCATAGTAGTGGTAGAAGTAGGGGGAGGCATAGATGTAGTTAGTACATAATCTATCATGCAAATAACACCTTCAAGTGATGGTAAATGTTGTATATCATCCGTATGTTCTGGGTCATCATCAAGTAGTGTCATCTTTGGGAATAAGAATGTAATATTTGGATCATGGTCGCAATATTTATATGGATGATGGTCACGATGAATAGTATACGACACCCTCATGTAGAAATTTGACACAATGATGCACTGTAGAGGAAACAAATTGCATGGCATGGAGCCATGACCTACCAAGTAAATAATTATATGAAACTAGAAAGTCAATGACAAAGAAGACTATGTTGAGATTTTTGGCCCTATAGTGATAAGTAAAATAATGTGACATACACATGGATGAATAGATCCATCATATGCACAAAGAGAGAGACATTATGGAATAAAATTAGCATCCGGTAGAACAATATTTTCAAGGAATGACATGGGACATATATTGAGCTCAAATCCATTATCGATTAAAGTACGCTTGATACCCATATTGTAAATGTAAATCATGATGTGCAGAGGTGGATCGTTGTCAAAAATAGAAAGATCAACATGAGGATTAGATGGGAAAGATATATGTTGAGAAAATGCATCAACAAAAGAGTTATATATACAGATTCTGGATGCATATCAGCAGGAATGCAAGTAGTAGCAAGGAGATGTTGTACTCTATGTCTTAAATCAGGATTGGCAAGCAAGAAGTCATTAATTGAGATACTCATGATGAAAAAATTACAGAATGAAAAAGAAAAGAAAAGAAAAGAATGGGGATCCTAAGAGTATGAATATCGAGTTTGGGTTCACCAAAATGATTATGCTAAAATGTAAAATAATAGCCTAATTTGATGCTATAGTAGTAGTAAATAAATGTAATAATGAAATATAGAAATATACCAAAGCAAGATAAGCAATAAATAATGAAACCCTAATGTGTAAAGAAGGGTAAGATGCCTTATCGATTGGAATAGGTTCTAGACTATGTCACAAGTGGATACCAAATGAAAAGAGATGGAGGACCATCGCACAAAAGCCTAGAAAAATGCAGATCCGACTAGATTAGGGTGCCTAGAGAGGGATATGGGCACCCGTGGGCACCCTGGTCTAATTTCTGGGTGCCCTAGTCTATGTAGATTCTCATAAAACCTATTCTAATGTGTCACAAGAGGTTTGCACTTGTTCTCCTTTTGTTGCATGTATGCCACTGTAATATCAATGAGGTTGTTATAAACCTACAATGAAGAAAGCAATTGTAATACCCTCAAATAGACATAAAATCCTATAAAATAAATATGCAAAATGAGGGTTTGGACTATCTTCATCCGACAAAATGGTGGACTTAAAAATGAGTGTTGTATTACATCTTAGACCCAATGTAGTTTTGTGTGTGTGTGGAATTTTTCCCTAGGTTTCTCTTGTGCATATCACACTTGAAGTAGTGAGTAAGTAGCTAGATGTAGAATGTAAATAATGTGTGTGTGGAAACAATAAAATCCCCTCCTATAAAGTGTGATGCATATGAACCAGCCTTTTCCCCTTGTGATGGAACTAGATGGATGAAAATGGAGCTATATATGCCTTTGATGGATGCAACCTTAGGTGGAGATAATAGATGCTTAGTGCTTGGTCCCTTATTATGATCACATAACTTTATATTTATATGATTCCTTTGCTTGAATTTCATAATTAACCCCAAAAATGCTGACTACCAAAAATATAAGATTATCAAATGGCTAGAAAGGACCCAAAAAGTGTGACCAAAGTACAAGAGGATAAGGGCACCCAAAGGGGACGGGGGTGCCTAGCACTAGCGTCTTGATGGGTGCTTGTTTTTGAGAATGAAAAATTCGAAAGGTGTAAAGACATAATGAGCAAGTAAGAGTGCAATACTAAAATAAGAAGCATAAAACAAAAAAAGGTGGCCAATATCATGGTTCAATAGTAATTTTATTACTTAGGAACCATATGAATAGTAGTATGTTATCGAGACTATATAATTACCCAAAGTGTGTGATTTTAAGTCTACATGTGTAATACCAAAGAAAAATCAAGAAGGATAGAAAAGAGGCCAAAGACAACAACCAAGTACTAGTTTTCTCGCTTAGGAATCATATGAATAGTGGTATGTGATTAGGACCTAGAAATGTACCCAAGTAAGTGATTTTGTGTCTATAGTCATGAGTCCCATCAATTTACCAAAGCTCATAGGATAATAAAAGACATGCGATTGAAGGGTAAAGGACTCGGTAAGAATGAACAAGGTTGTATAGAGCTGGTCACTTATATTGAAAATCCTAGTAAACATGGTCTTGGTTTCAAAACATTTAATGCATCTCTTGTTTAAGTCTCAATTAGTGACGACGATATCGATTGTGACAATGACAAAGGTTCTATACATAGTATTTTTAAAATCTTACAAAAAAATCTCCCCTTCAAACATCTATCCATTAATGTCATCGATTTTGAGCTTCTTCACCCAACCCTCATTGATCAAAATAAATTTCATCATGTGGCCATGAATATTTTCAAAATCATGAGGCCATTGAAGAGTTTCTTGGAACTCATGATCCAATTCCCCTCTCTGATCATAAGAAAGGATTCAATATTGACCTAGATGAATTAGAATTGATCATAAGAAAAGATTCAATATTTTAGTGAAGAGTTAGAATATCGCAATCCTCAACATTGTGAAACTTTAAATAAAAATATGAAGAATAAAATTTCCCATACCAAAACCTTTCCGTCACACTATTCAACAAACATAAGAGTAAAAAAACAAAAAATCACAAATAGAAAACACGCACTTCCCCTAATAACAACTCATCAAACACCGAAACCGATGATTTACACTAACTAATAGCATCTTTTAAAAAAGACATCCAAAATTTTGGTTGAAGAAAACAAAGATATTAACATTGGTACACCCAAACAATGAAGATTTTACAACTCGGCATTAGTCTATCGACTAAGAATGCTTAGAGTTCACGACACTCCTTACATGTAATTTCAAGAATTTTTGCATGGACCTATAAATATATGTCGTGGTTAGACCTATCACTTGTAGTACATCCAAATGCCAAACTGTCAAATAGAAATTGTGAAAAATGCATCCAAAAGTATCCTTACTCATAAAAGTTGAACTCCAAAACTATTAGAAACATACTTCATAAGACCAATCGACTATTCCAAATGGATATCAAACATAATTCCTATAACTAAGAAAACTCTTGGCATTTGGATATGCATATATTTCCGTGACATTAATAAAGCTTGTCCAAAAGATGAATTTACCTAGTAAACATAGACATAATCATTGACTCAATGATGGACCATGAAATTCTCTCCTAATGGATGTATTTTCTGGTTATAACTAAATCTGCATCGGTGAAGAATATCGGAAAAAAACATTTACTATACCATGGGGCACCTTCTGTTATAAGGTCATGCCTTTTGGGCTGAAAAATGCAGGTGCTACATATCAACAAGCCATGATAATTATATTTCATGATATGTTACATAACATCATGGAAGACTACATCGATGATATATTAACAAAATCCAAAACACGAATAAGTCATCCAGGTGTGTTGAGATGCATCTTTGAAATATTGCATAAGTATAATATCTGAATAAATTCAAAAAAATGTGTATTTGGTGTGACCTCTAGAAAAATATTAGGATTCATCATCTCTTGGAGAGGTATAGATGTTGACCCCGCAAAGGTCAAAGCTATTATGAAAATTCCTCCTCCACATAATCTAAAACAACTACGAAGTCTTCAAGGAAAAATATAATGCATTCGACATTTTATATCGCAATTAGTTGATAAATGTCATCATTTCAATCAATTGCTTAAGAAAGATGTGCAATTCCAATGGAATCAAGATTGCCAAGACTCTTTCACCAAACTAAAGGAATACCTCTCTATCCCACCTATTCTTATGTCACCAATCCACAGATAAATCATTGCTTCTTTACACATCATTGCGAATATGCCATAGGAGCCTTATTAGCACAACACAATGATCAGGAAAAAGAACATGCAGTTTATTACCTTATCTAAACACTCATTGATCATGAGGTAAAATACTCCCAAATCAAAAAAGTATGCTTAGTGGTTACTTTCACATTCCATAAACTATGCCATTACCTACTTAATCACACAACCAAACTTATCACTAAGGTAGATCCCCTTAAGTATCTCCTATCTAGGCCCATTCTCATGGAAATAATGTCCAGTTGGGTCATCCTACTTAGTGAATTTGACATCGAATTTATTCATCAAAGATAAATTAAAGGACAAGCCCCAACAGATCAACTTGCTGCAGAACATCTTCCTGGACCAGAACCTCTCCATTTTTCAAATAAAGATCTTCTATACATAATGTAGACATGTAAAATGTCAACATGGTCATTTAGCAAATAATATGCTTATAATACTATAGTAATCCATTCCCATCATCAACCATATAATAATTAATTATAAAATTAATTAGTTATTATATGTAATCATACTTTAATTATTTCCTTTCATTATTCCATAATCCCATTACATCCTTAGAAATATTAATACATCATTAATATTTTATTTACCATACTAACTAATCCTCATTAACTATTTTCTAGCAATTAAAAATACTCACCCACCTACCACCTACCCTATACCTACTCTATGCCTAGCTTCTCCATCTAATCACTCCACTAAACATAATTAATCTCACCTAACTACAAGCTAAATGACCCTCTAAATCTAGAGGCTTCTATTTCTAGAAGCCTCTCCATTCTTCCCTCTCATTTTCAAATATTCAAATAAATGTGCACTATTCCATTGAATTTTTAATTCAATGGAGAGTTCTCCTAAAATATAGAATTCTCTAATTCTAGAAAATTATCCATTCTCATGGAATTTCAACCATTGATCTAATCCTACATGGATTAATCTCAACCCTCCATTTAGCTATAAATAATGGTGTCACCCTCCATGCAAATAACCTTAGAACAATTGCAAACTTATGCTACCAAAATCTCCAAGCAATCTATCAATCTCCATAACATCCAAGTGAGCCAAAATCATCATTTCATCAAGGGAAGTGTTGCCAAAATCAATCCACAAATCTGAAGCATTCTAACTTCATCCAAGGAGAAAATAAAAATCATCAAAGAAGGAGGATTCTACTTGTGGGTAAGTATAGGTATATACTCTCCTCCCTCTTTCTATCATTTCTCAATATGAGGTAAGGGAATTAGTGGTGTTAGTTTAGGATTTAAATGTGCTTATTTCCTATTTTGAAAGTTGCATGCTAACCCATTATTTTGCTTACATTTTGGTACCCACCATGGGGCTTACCCCCCAAAATTTTAATCATTTTTAATAACATTACCCTTTAGAAACAAGTTGTGAAAATTTGAGAAATTTTCGTTGAGATTTGACTTCAAAATTTTGAATTTTTAAGATTCTCGTTATGTTTTAACGTGTATGCCTTATAACAACGCATATGCTTTGAAACAATGTTTTCCATACTGATTCTAACCATTTTTATTGTAGGAACATACTTCAACGCATTTGTTAAACCCGTGGCACATTTTATCTTGTTTCAGCATGTTTGTTACCTATTTTAGCATGTTTGTAACTTATGTGACTTGTTTGTCTAAATCAATACGTATGTTCATATATTATTACATACGCTAACATTCAAAGATGTTTAACATCATAATAACACCTTTTCTAGTTTAACTATGTGTTTTTGTAGGATTGATGCATTTACTAGCATTTTAGTGTGTTTGCTCGAAATAACACGTTTTCCCTGAAGTAGTGTGTTTGTTCTGACAACCTTTTTGCATAATTTTTGACAAGTTAATCAATTTTTTTTGCTTATTAGTGGTGTTTTGCAAGTCCTAACATTATGATTTTGTATAAATATTGTATAACCAAGGGAAAATCTACCAAATTTAATATTCAAACAATATTTTACTAACATTTGTGGTTACAGGTATTGATTAAATCAAAACTACTAACCTCTTTCTTGCATCCCGAGTAGTCCAAGAACATCGAGGTTTGAAAATAAACTACTAATCCTTTGTTTTACAGGTCCCCTTGTCGAAGGCCCCCATCATATAAATTTTAATTTTCATTATTTTGTGTGTATTCATTGTTCTTTTTGTAATTCATGTTGTTTCTTATTTTAAACCCGAAGATAACATCGTGTATGCTCTCCTCTCACGTCCTAGGATGATCTTGAGGATAAAAAGTGGTTAGTATTCCCTTCCTTTTTTCTTTTTTAGGGGGTAACGTGATGTGGAAGTGACATCCACACACTTACCGTAGTCCTAGGGGTCTTGTGATTGTGGGATTCACCTCCACGCATGTAGACACACCCCGTGTTCAGCGGGGTATATAAATTCAAGGAGATTTATCATTATTGGTTAAGTGCTTGCTTGTTTTAAGAGTGACGTGAAGTGATGAGATTCCACGTCCAAGTACCTAGGACTTAGACAACATCCTTGTAACACAGACTTGGGTCCCACATACCACAAGGTATATTGGGGACTCCCCTAGAGAGCTCGTCAGCCTAGACTAGGTAGCCCTTTTGGCCGCATATCAAACTATAGTGCAAGGAGGCTGCACTTCCCAAGATCACTCACTAGTTGATCACACATTGGCACATAGGTGGAGAGCCAATTGTGGCACCACCATCGGTGTGTGGTATTGAAAGTGAGCTATAGTTCGGTTGCAATCCCACTTGACTAGTTAGGGTTGTGCTTGCATGGTTGTACTTGTTTGAGTGTTTTGTTGAAACCAAGTAAATAACCCTCACACTAATCCTCATAATTAAACCATATATCTACCATTCACCCATTTTGACCACAACCTTTTAACCTCAATTTTTAGAATATACATCATTAACCTTTGACCATATCTTCCTCATCACGTACCATTAATCACACCTACCGCAATTATCCTATAAAACCAAAATAATCCTCCTTTTTCACCTAATACATAAATTTTGACCATACATTATCCCCTTGCCATTATACACATCCTTTGTAAATAATAACCAAATTTTTCCACCATAAACTTTAAACATACACTACCATCGTGTAAATACTTTTATTTACACTTTCCACATTACCACAAAGATCCAAAATTTAAATTAAAAAAAACCAACATTCCCATCCTATTAAATAAATTTCATAATATCAATCCCACACTATTCACCCTTCACTTACCAAGAAAAAACACATAAATAATAATCCATCTCATTAAAAATATGACATCAACACCTTCTTCCATCTTCCAAACAAAAATATTATTCTTGATCCTAATCCACATAAGTCATACCACCCTAATTACTCAAGCGTAACCTATTGGCACCTCAAAACTAACCTAGTCCTATAAGAATCTAAAAATCCTATACCAATTACATAACTATTTCATCACAAAATTCGTCATAATATTATATCTTCATACAAACAATTTCAATCCTAAACACCCCATTTACGATTCCTTCTTGATACGACTAATCTAATCTTAATAATCAACATCTTGTTTATAGACAAAATCCCCTTATCATATATCCTATTATTCTAAGCCCTTATAACAAGGCACATCCTAAGCCCTCTACTAATGAGGAAAATCCTTCTTCTATCCCTCCCTTGAATTTATTTCATCCTATAAGTAAGAGTAGATTATTGAGATTATACATCGATTAATCAAGGAATCGTAACTTTTCATCCAACATCCTTCATTTATTCAAAAATATTCATCTCATCAATACATCTCACTAACATCAGAGTCTAATGGCACCCAGGAGAATAGTAACTCGATCCCAATCTAGAAATGATGAGGAAAATAGTCACCACAACATGGAACATGATATATTCAACCACAATTATTATGATGCCAATGCCGAAGAAAAATGAATAGAGGAGAAGATGAGGAGACCATGGTCAACACTAGTAGTGACGATGACTCAAGTACATACTTTACAGAAGGAAGAAGATGAGAAATGCTTAACCATTTTGTCGAGAAAAATAAATATGCCCTCTTGCTCCAACTATATCACATGGGGGAAAAGCTTCCTCCTGATTACACCCATGACCAACTCCAAAGTCTCCTCCAAGATGAAAATGATAACATTGGACAATGACCACCATCCACACATCACCATAATCTGAACAACCATCGTGTTGTATATGGATGAGATGATAGAGAGAACAACCCTAACATATCCAAATAAGTCGTATTATCCCAATTACAAAAATGAGAAACCAAATTGCTCAGTTATCCTCTCAAATCATCCCACAACCATCCAATGATCATGAATCCCAACACTCTCACCAAAATTTAATCCACCACCTACTAATCCTCTAGAACCAACCTTGGAGCAAGAAGTGAAATCTATGAAGGAAATGCTTCAAGGGTTGTAACTTGACACATAGGGATGAAAATATAAATTTGAGGAACTTTGTCCCTATCCTTTTGACCGCAACATCTTACGGGTCCCTTTTCCACCATATTTTGAACCACCCAAATTTGAAAAATATAAGGGAAAAGGTGATCCATGTGAAAACGTTAAGGAGTTCTATATGTTATGTCAATAAGTAGCCTACGATGACTCCTATTTACTAAGACTCTTCTCTAGAAGTCTAGGCGGTCCTACTTTAGAATGGTTCCTTTGATTACCTAAAGGCTCTATTACAACATTGACTGAATTTTTTAAAAAATTGTAAAACACTTCTCATATAATGTAGAACATGATGTCACAATGATTGATTTATGTAATATAAAAACATAATGGAGAAATTTCTTCTTCCTTCTTACAACTATGACGAGCCCTCGGTAGTCGAATTCCATGGCTCGCACCCAAAAAATAACTAGTTACCATTTTTTATCTCTAATCTCAATCAAGAATTAGCCTCCCATTTACAAGTCCATTGCACAAACACATTTTATGACATCATTAAGAAGGAAAGTAAATTGGAAAGGCCCTTTTGTAAAAGGCCTTATTGTTGTCCATTTTGCCCCTAAGTAAAAATGAACAATGAGGGTCTACAAGCTAAAATTGTCAAAATTGGTGTATAAAATTTTTGGAGTTCTTCTATACCTTCATGATGCCTTTGAAGGATCTTCAAACACATGGGAAAAAGGATCTTCAAACATAACTCGGTCGAGAAAAGAACGAGCTCGACGAGTCTTGGCCATGTTGGTGAATTAACCATAAACGAGCTCGAGTGAGTCAATCAAGGACCGATGCAAAAAGAATGAGCTCGAATGCAAATAGAGCTCAATGGAAAACTTGGCTTAGATTTTCAAGTTAATGAAGAACTCGGAAGATCATCGGGACATAGCTCGATTGTTAAGAGATAAATCGGCGAGCTCGAATCAAGACGGTCATGATTTTCATTGGAAAGTTTTCTAGATTGATGGAAAGGGAGTTGGTAACTCATACACACGACTCAAATAATGATTAACTCGATAGCTCAGTTGTTAGGGGTATGTGACTCAAGTGACTCTACATAGGTGTTGGTTATGAGATGATTTGGCCAGCTCAGCCATTTTAACTATCAAGTTGTATAGGAATGGGAAGGCCGAGCCATCACATTGAACTCAACTCGGGTCGATCAAATAGGGAGAGTTTTTTTCTTTCTACCAATACATTGACAAGTCGGGTCGAAGATTCCATGTTGGGTTTTAATATGTAATTTTACAAGAATGTGGGGACTTCGGGAAATATAAGCCATACAACCATGTTGATGGATGGCCAGATGGTCTTCGGGTCTCGAGTTTGCTATGCCAAATGTAGAGATCCATGGGTAATTCACCAGGTGGGGTTCCAACGATGGCGGGACAAGGTGCATTCCCCACACATGGAGATTCATGTGAGTGTGGCCGAGGTGTGCCAAGTCCTCCACTAAGATTCCATCCAAGCTGAGTTAAGTGGGAGGTTGGTAGAAACCTGGAAACTCTGCATAAGACCAGTCATCTAATGAATGTAGGGGACACATAGCTCTGAATATGGTTGGAGAAAGTGGTGCATTGGTGTGATAATATTTTCATGAAAGGAGAGTCATAGGAAATAGTCCCAAGCATGATGATTTATAGATGGAGGGGCTTGACTCAGTAATTACAGTGATGAAGGGTGGTTGGGTTTGGCAGAAATTTTGTTTTGAGCAAGTCATGAAAAACCACACTTCCAGGTGAGCTTGGTGCATGCTCGCCATGAGTTGGGAGGTGAGCTCAACATGAGTATGGTGGTGAGATCATTGCAATCTTGAAGGTGAGCTTGATGTGAGATTAGAGGATATATCTATGCCAACTGGGTGTGAGCTTAGATGTGTGCTCAGAGGTGAGCTCTACATGATCTTAAAGAGATAAGAGGAGCTCGATGTTGATGTAGATAGCTCACCGAGTCAGAGGGAATTAAACCTAGTAAGAGCTCGGTGAGGAGCTCGGTGCAGAGCTCAATACAGAAGAATGGAACTTGATGTGTATGGGAAGGAGAGGTGGTCGAGGGATAGGCAAGTTGGCGGTAAGATCAATGTTGACGTAGATCACTTAGAGGATGAAAGAAGTCGTGGATAACAAGCTCGATGGATCGTGATTGAAGAAATTTATGGGGAAAGGGGATCTTGATGGTTGGGCAACACCGAGAACTCAGACTGATGCGAGGCGATGCATCGGTGGTGAGCTAGGTGAGAGGATGAATCCATAAAAGGAGCTTAGAGGAAGCTCAGAGAGAGTGGCTTGACCATGAAGATGTAAAAGAGATAATTTTGAGTGGTTTTACATTGTAATGGAGATCATTTTGTAGGAAAAATCGAAGAATGAAGGTAGTGGAGCTCGGTACTTGGCACATGGTGAGGTATCCACTAGTGAGCAAGGGGTTCAAAATGGAATGACTCAAAATGAGCTTGGGAGTCGAAGCATCAAACATGTTGGGAAACAAAGGAAAGCAAGCCAACTCGGTGGCACGGGGTGAGCTGCAGATTTTTGGTCACATTACATTCAATAGGCTCGGGTTGAGCTATAAGTCATCACAGGTGATCATAGAAAAGGAAGGACCTACATCGAATTTTAACCTGAATCGAGTTGGCATGGTGATGAACTCATTTTAATGTAGGAGATTAAGGATGCATAGGAAGTATTAGGGTTCAATCTCATGGATCGGCTATGAGGTCACGGATGCATCAGATGGTTGAGCTCGGTCAAGCTAAACAAGTGAAGTGAGGTACATTCAGGCTGCATTGGTGGATGTAACTTGGGTATCCGAGTTGAGGCTGAGTTTTGGCACATTGTCAAAGTAGCTTGGGGTGTTCAAATGTTGGAAAGTGTAGCATGAAATTCATAAGGCCAAGGTATTCCACTTTGGTGATAAATTCGGTGATGGCTCGGCCTTCATCTCGACTCAACGCCGAGGAACTTGTGCAATAAATCGATGATTAACTCATGAGAGTCAATGCATATGGGAAGGGGAGCTCATCAAGGACCAAGAGTATTAGTGGTGGGTTCAACATGATCGAGTCAAGAAAGTGAGCTCAAGGTAGAAAGTGAATACAGATTTTTGAACTCATCAAGGTAAGGAGCTCATTCCCGATGGTAGGGCTCGGTGAGGACAAGTTTTATTTCACCCAATAAAAGAACTTAGTGTTTTTGGTAGGGAGTTTTGTCAAGGAGCTCGCGTCGGTGGTATGATCCAATTCAATAAAAAAGCTCAATGTAGATATAAATATTTCTTGGTTAGAGCTCGAGAATGAAGGAGGCATCGCTAGGATTCAAAATAGAGGCTAAGCCCAACTCGGGAGAATCAAATCAAAGTCAAGTCACTCGGCCAATATTCCATGGGTGGTGAGCTCGGTCGATGTGCTCAAATGAGGGATAAATCAATGTATATAAAATAGATTTTGTGGGGATAGAGCTTGGTGGTGAACTTGTGCAGAGGAATTTTGGGTTTGACGTGGAAGAAGCAAAGGAGCTCGGTTACGGTGGAGAGCTCATTTTGGGAACTTGGTGGTAGGAGCTCAACTCAGTTGTGATCAAGATTTTGGAGCTCACCAACATATTTGAGTAGCTCGATGCAGCGATGGAGGAGCTCATTCGAGGTGAGATCATTTGGGAAGCCGAGCATCTCAAGTAAATGCAATGATGGTGGAGGAATTCGATGACCAACTCGGTGAGTTGCCTCAGCGAGCCAACCACCGAGTTGGTTTCTTTTGACCCATTCACATGGACCCCTACCTCTTCAAGTCAAACCATTTTTTGGGGGGGCACCATAATTTTATTAAATTAATATTTTTATTTTAAATATTTTATTAATAATATTTATTATTATTATTAAAATATTTTATTTAAATATTCCTTTAATTAATTGAGAGGATTAAGTCAAACTAGGTATTAATGGCACATGATGGAACCTTCTCAAGTGGTTCAACCAACTGTAATAAATACATCATGTGCCTTCAATTTAGGAAATAAATTTATGACTTTTCCTCTTCTCTCTCACATATTCTTCTATAAATGTAAGTTGGAAGCTCATTCCAATGGGTCGAGAGGTTGGACAAGTTATACTTTTGAGACAAGTGTATAGTTTTTCAAGAAACCTCCTTCTTCTGCAAGTTGTCCTTGTATGTTGAGGGAACTTTCAAGCCTTTTCCAAGATTATAATGGAAACCATTTCCTATTTTGAATGTATGATGCATTGTGTACGTTGTTGAAATAATAAAAGTGTGTGTTTTGTGACTAATCTCGGTCCTTTCATCCTTCTATACTTCTTTGTGGCTTTCTCATGCTTATAGGTACACTGTGCAAGTTTATGTTTCTATTGCAGGTTCTTGGATTTCTATGCTTATCAAGTGGTGGAGTATTGCATGCAGTTGAGTTGTGGTGCTTATTCACCTTTCTCAAGTTCATCTTTCTTCACTGGAAGACTGATATATTATTGTGTCTGATTGAAGTTTAACAAAGGGAATGCATACTTCTTAATCTTTGGTCTACCATTTACCCTCTCTAAGTTGTAGTAGGTGAATTTTTATTATGGTGCGCAACACCCTCTTCAAGTTAACCCTTCTTGATTCTGGAAATACCCTATATTTGGTGCATCACTATCCCTATTATAGTTTCATTTCCTATAATATCTTTCCCTAAAACCCATGAAAATGTTAGCATAGGACTAGATAACCATTTTATTACACTAGGAGTAGTATAGCACTTAGTTTAGGAAGAGGAATTCAGCCTTCTCCGGAGGTTCACATTGAGCCCAAGTCCCATAGCTTGAGAGGTGATCCCATGTGTCCCAATCACACCAAATGTCTTGTTCACATTCTGGCCATTCGGAGGGTGCAAAGTGATTTGGTGATGACACTTATTAAGATATATTCTTGTGATAATCATAACCAATCCAATCAACCTTCTACATCTAAAAAACCCAAATATTTTAATAAGAATAAAAATGTTGTTGGCAATGGAGTAACAAACACCAAAAATATCCAAAGCATGTCCATACAACAACTACCATCTCCATCCCTAAAGGACAACCTCGGTCCACCCAAGACTCCAAATGAAGAACCTACACCCCCTTAGTAAGTCTATAGAAGTAATCCTTGATAAAATAATTGTTGCCAATATGGTCATTTTCCCTCAAACTCAACCAATTGATGAGTCTCGACCTAAACCTTCATGGTTTAAGGAGAACGAGTATTGTAAATTCCATAAAATCAAGGGTCACGCCACCCATAGGTGTATGAAATTAAATAATTATATTCAAGATCTTATTGACCGAGGTGAAATCAAAATTGAGGATAATGCATCCACTTCTTCTCAAAATCAGAAACTTGGGATCTATCAAAATCCCCTTCCTAATCATGGTTAAACCCATGCTTCTAACCAGGGTCGATGAAGTCTAGAAGTAAACCTGAATCATCTAGTCATCATTCTAACCACATCAATTACCATCGTGTACCATTCCAATAAGTCGCTCGTTGGCCACATTCACCACTTCCCACACCAAGTAGCCACCATTAAAGTTAAAACACCATCACAAAACCCTCAATGTGTTGTAACCACTCGAAGGATCTATGTGGTGGTTCAAGGAGCTGATCCATCCTCTTCTAATCCCACACCACAACCTCAATACAACATCATTGAACAACTAGAGAAAAATCCCACACAAATATCTATTATGGATCTTCTTAAAACATCCTCCATCCATAAATATATCCTTTACCGTGCCCTTCAAGAAACACATGTTCCAAATGACATAGACCCCACACAATTCCAAGCCCTCATCACTCATCTCTATCCCTATCCAATGCTTCCACTCACATTCACTCAGCAGGACCTGCCACCACATGGTCCCACACATAATCTTCCTCTCTATATTGAAGTTCATATCAAACATATCCGTGTTAAATGTGTGCTAATAGACAACAGTCTACTCTTAATATTTGTACCTTAACTCTTATCCAATAATTAGGGTATAATGAATCAAATCTCCAACAAGATATTATTACTATAAAATATTATGATAATATCGAGCACAAATCAGTTGGCACTATATATTTTCCCATCAATTTCAGGCCTATCGTGCTTCCCACCCTTGTCCACTTTATAGACATCTAGTCCCCACATAATCTATTGCTTGACCAACCATGGATTCATGAGATGCATTTCATACCCTCTATACTACATCAATGTATCTAATTCGAGCATGCTAGTATAGAGATCATCATCTACGATGATCCTCAACCTTTTCAATCTTGCCAAGTGCTTAAAGCTGAAATTTGTCGGAATCCTATTGTCCTATTACCGAACCCGCATGATCATCACCACCATCATCATCCACCTCTTCATATGTCTCTTCGAATAGTATTCCATCCACATCACATAACACCTCATCATCATCCATTCCCCTTCTACCCACTCCATCCATATCCACTCCTCTGTTACCCACTCCACTAATTAAGATGAAATTAACAGGTGTGGAGAAGATTATACTTTCAACATCGACCAACTACCATTATCACCCAAACAACACGACAAGACCATTATATGTCAAACCGAAAGGCAAACATATTTATTTGGCTCATCCATTTTTTTTCTTCAAGTACCTTGATGATGTGTAACTTGAACCATCTAATACTACATGGCTTGTTGACAATTCTATACTATCCTACTACTCTAACAATGACTATCTGATTCCCAAAAGATGATGGCCCATATGGGTTATTCTGGATGAGGACTAGGCAACAATAATCAAGGTATCCCCAAACCTCTAGAAGTTATCCCCAACCTTGATGGTCGCAGACTTAGGTATAAACCACTTGGTGAAAGTATCCATGATAAACTTAGTGATACTTACAACATAGTTGAGGAGGTCATTGATAATATCGACACAAGTTCCATCTATAGCCAATACGAAGACCTCACTGCCACTAACCTTTTCCATGATACCACTATTCTCACCATCAATATCACTCTCACCTATCCACAACTCATTCAATGGGACCAACAATCAGAGCATGCCCCTCTTAAATCATTTAAAAATGATGAAGCAATTCTTGAGTTCATGGGAACTCACAACGATATACCTACTGGGGATCATAAAAAGGTTTCCAAATATGCCTAAACATTGATGCCTACTTTGGCACACAGGAGCCTCCCTTTCCCTTCAATCCCAATCCAATATCCCTCATCCCAACTTCTCTTATCACCTTAATGAGGAAGATCCCTCGCTGAATTATTGTAAAAATCCCCAAAACCTGAAAATGATCCTAGTTATCGATCAAATTCTTCCGAGATCTCGAAACATTGTAAGATGGCTCAACATCATTAATTGAGGAAACCATTGACATCAACATCGACATAGAAGAAGAACCTAAGATTCTCAAACTGGGGGCATCTTTGTCTATAGAGGAACATGACACCTTTACCACACTCCTAAAAGAATTTTCAGATATATTTGCATGGTCCTATGCAGATATGCCTAGTTTGGATCCTTCTCTCATGGTCCACAATATTGTAGTTTGTAAAGATGCAAAACCATTCAAACAAAAGCTTTGAAAAATGTATCCAAAGTTACATTTCTTGTCAAAGGAGAATTACAGAAGCTGTTTGATGTTGGTTTTATCTGACCTATTGTTTATTCTGATTGGATATCCAATATTATCCTAGTAGGAAAGAAGATTGGGGGCATTATTATTTGTACTGATTTCCACAACATTAATAAGGCTTTCCCAAAATATGTTTTTACTTTACCAAACATCGAATCTACGCCTCTAAACAAGATGTTGTCTCTCTCTCACTATAATCGATCAAAATTTCTAACGAAGATCAACATAAAATAGCTTTTACTACACCTTGGGGCACATTTTTCTATCAAGTCATGCCATTTGGACTTAAGAACACCGGAGCCACCTACCAACGTGCCATGACTGTCATTTTTCATGATATGATGCATGATATAGTTGAAGACTACATCAAGATATTATGGGAAAATCTAAAATGCATGAGGAACATCCTATGGTCCTTCACCGAATCTTGAAAGAATCTAAGAATATAAATTTCGTCTTAATCCCAAGAAATGTGTTTTTGGCATCACATCTAGAAAGCTCCTTGACTTTATTGTCTCTAGGCATGGAATTGAAATTGATCTAGATAAATTCAAAGTTGTAGTCGAAATGCCTCCACCTAAAAATCTCAAACAACTACGAATCCTATAGGAAATATTCAAGCCATCCGAAGATTTATATCATAGCTAGCAGACAAATGCCATCCATTTCATCACCTGCTCAAAAATGGAACATAATTTCATTTGAGTGAGGAATGTCAAGAATATTTTGATAAACTAAAGGAATATCTTATGCATCCTCCTATCTTGGTACCTCCTACTCTAGGAATGCCTCTTCTTCTCTATATATCAGCTACACAACACACCTTGGGAGCTCTCCTAGTGCAACATGATATCCATGGAAAGGAACAAGCCATCTATTATTTAAGCCAAACATTAATTGCGTATGAGCTCAACTACACTCCTATGGAAAAAGTGTGTCTTTCCGTAGTCTTTGCCTCTCAAAAGCTATGACATTACATGCTCAATAATATCATTAAGCTCATAGCTAAAGTTGATCCACTCAAATATCTACTTTCTAAATCAGATCTCACAGGAAAAATGGATAAATGGATCATGCTTCTCAAGTGAATTTGACATTGAATATGTTAATAAGAAATCTATCAAAGGAAAAGTTCTAGCTAACTAGTTGGTAGAAGCTCTAGTCTCTGATTCTACACCACTCACCACTTGGTTCCTAGATGAATCCATATGTACGGTCAACAAAGTTAGATATGTGGACATTATACTTTGATGGATCCTTCACACATCATGGCTCATGAGCAGGTATCCTATTTATCACTCCTCAAGGTGACTTAATTCCTAAATATTTCTAGTTTAATTTCCCTTGTACCAATAATGTAGCTCAATATGAAGCAATCATTTTTAGTTTAAATATAACCATTCAATGGAATATTAAGCATATCAATGTATTTGGTGATTCAAAATTAATCATTAAAATTTTTGATGATGAATATGCCACCAAGGATGATAAATTAATTCCTTATAAAAGAATGGTTGAAATTTTCAAGGCATATTTCTAGCATATTCAGTTCAAACAAGTTCCTCATACAAGCAACAAATCTATGGATGCTATGGCTACCATCACCTCCCTCCTAGACATGCCCTCTGATACATCTAATTCATAGTTTTTCTTGAGAAACTAATGGTCCTAAGTTATGATATCCTTGAGTCTGAGATGGTTTGTGAGATTTTTGGTCCCAATTCCCCTTGGTACCACGACATCTATACCTATCTCCATGATCATACCCTCCCACCAAATCTCCCTCACAACCATCACAAATCATTCATCCAATGAGCCTCCCACTTCACTATCCTTGGTGATACCATTTATTGTAGAAGCTTTGACAGAACTCTGCTGCGATGCTTAAATTCCCAAGAGGCCGAATCAACACTTCAGGAAGTTCACACGGAATTTGCGGTGCTCACACACTAATGGTTGTATAGCCCTAGCCAAAAATTTTGTGAACTAGTTATTATTGGTGAGAATGAAAAAATACACATGTTAATATGTACATAAGTGTGTCCCATGTCAAAATCATGCTAACCTCATCCATGCACCATCCCAAGCCTTGCAACCCATCACTACCCCATGGCCCTTTTCTACCTGGGGTCTCAATCTCATGGGAAAATTAAATCCCACTTCATCTGATGGTCACACATTCATTATCACTACCACAAAATACTTCACTAAGTGGGTCGAAACCATGCCACTCACCTATGTCACCTGGAAAAAATAATCCAAAATTTTCCTTAACTACATCATCTATCGCTATGATATCCCATCCAATATCATCATATAAAATGGAAAATCCTTTAAAAATCAAGACGTTCATGAACTTTGTGACCAATTCCATATCAAAATAAAATTTTCCACTCCCTATTATCCACAAGGAAATGACCAATCAAAAGCATCTAACAAGATACTAAAGCACATTCTTGGCAAAATAGTGAATTAATCGGATGATATTGGCATACACAAATATATCCTACCTTATGGGCCTATCACACATCCATCCGCACTCCCACCGGTGCCACTCCATACTCCCTTTTTTTTTAGTATCAAGCAATTTTCCTTTTGAGATTGAACTCTCATCCTTACGTGTCTCCTCTAACACCTCATTGATGATGAAGATTATCATGTCCATCACCTTCAAGAACTTGAAATTCTTGATGAGAAACATCTCCAAGCCCTGGACCATCTTAAAACCTACCAAAATCATGTCCATCATCATTATAGCAAGCACATAAAAGACCATGATTTTAAATTTGGTGACCTAGTCCTCAAATAAAACAAGCGCAACACTAATGCCGATCGAGAAAATAAGGGTAAGTTCAAACCTAACTGGCTCGGACCATATATTGTCATAGCTAAATTCATCTCAGTGCTTATAAAGCTTACTCCGATGGATGGATGATCTGGACGAGCCCATGAATATCATGGATCTCCAACGTTTCTATGCCTACATACATATTAACAAAAAAAAAAACATCCAAAGGTGAAAACCACTTCGGTGGCGCCTTAGGTAAGTACCATGGTGAAAACCGGTTTCTGATGCTATGGTAAATCAGATCCTCTGCCTACTAGCACTCTACAACACACTAAAAAAACACACTGGGGACAAACTACCACTTCATCCTTTTATCCCTATTCACAATTTTCATCCCAATCCACCTTATCCATTCTCTAACTCCAGACTTCTTTTGATCTCTCCTACAAAGCACAAGATCTGTCATGATTAGGAATATCTATCCCGATCCCAACTAAGGTCACATTGTCCACAATCACATCATGAGAAACAAATTTCAAGGAGTCTAAGTCAAATTCCAAGAATGCAACCCTTGTAAGATCCTGAGGCCTTCATTTCTCTCCAACCCCCATTTACGCCTTATTGTTACTTGCTCCCTATCACTTTCCTTTCTCTCTGCTATCCTATCACATTTAACGCCATGGTTATATTGTAAATATTTATACAAATTCAAGAACATTTGACATCCATCTCATTTGTAAATACCATATATTACATTAATAACATAAACAAATAAACCACCATCTGATTATCGTTATACATCCATTTATCCATGCATCAAGATCCATGACCTAAATCATAACCTACATCTAACAAATAATCATCATCTCATCCATAATCCATAATCCATAATCCATAATCCATAATCCATAACCCATAACCTGTAACCCATAACCCGTAACCCATAACCCATAACCCATAACCCATAACATAACCCATAACCCATAACCCATAACCCATAACCCATAACCCATAACCCATAACCCATAATCCATAATCCATAATCCATACTAAAACCTTAACTCATCAATCAAAAATACTACCCATAATAATATCCATCACTAACATGAGCTAACATCCAACACATCACATCGTAAATAAACCATCTACACATCATATGCCATCCTAATCACAATAAAATATATAATAATTATGATCCCATTCACATTTTACCATCATCAAGACAATCATCTAATAATATTCATTACAAATAAATACCACCCATCATTAGACTACATCATCATCACTATAATTAACCATAATAAAATAAGCTAGCACCCCAAATTTCATCATACATATCCATATCCAAATCACCATTATAATTAACACCCTACATATCATATACACAATTGAAATAAACATCATCACATCTATATACCATTCACAATAAAGATAACATTATTATCAAGACCATCATACATCAAATCATCTAAACACTATATCATCATCACATCCAAGCTCATCATGATAACCATTAAATCATTATACATCATCAAAATCACATTAAAAGAAAATACTCAATTATCATCACACTATGTCATCAATATAAAGTAAAATCACATAATCTCATCAATAAACAACATATCATCAATATCATCATCATAACATAACACAACAATATCAACTACATCACCATGAAATATGTCCTACATAATCACTACATATCCAAAATGATAATCATCCATATACATGTCCATCAAAAAAAATGACCATCATAATCATCATAAAATATCCCACTACATGTACATGCAATAATACAAAATCATGCACCTCATCAAAAATGGTAATCATATATCGTGAATCATCCATATATATACATAAAAAATGTGACCATCTTGGTCATCAAAATAATCACCAAAATACATACAATATCGACACTCATCAAGGTGCCTAACTCCTAATATCATCCCCCACTGGTGGAGGCTCTACCACACTCCTAGTGATCCGGAAGCCATGGATCGTCCAAGTATATGTCCTAACCTCTATCCCACCACCTCTCTTTCCCTCTGTTGTGATACATGATTTGTGTAACACATACATCTGGCCACTCCTGTGTCAAAATACCCTCATAATAACCCTCATAATAACATAATGAGACTATGGCTAGAGGACCCATCCGACCCGATCTCTGAGAGGTGCAAAGGGATACTACTACTCTTGCTTGTGAGCCACCCTGTGTCTCACTACCCCCGAGGCTGTATCCAAAATACCATATCTCACCCTGTAAGCCTCCCGATCAACATAATAGTCTGTCTCTGACGGCGTATAAAATGGTCTTGCTCTTCTCTATCTCGAGATAACTCCCCCATGTAGTCATGTAATATATACCTCCCTCTACCTCACTACCATTATCAACACATGTACATCTCTCATACGAGCTACATCTCTAGCTCACAATCTTGCTATCTCTATCACTCACACACGAGCTTCCCTCTCAAAGTATATCTATCCATGCCTATAAATTGGCACCCCCATCACCCGATCCCCCCTGCTCCTCCATCACTTCTGCTCTACCTGATCCCCCATCCCCTAATCCATCAACTCCTCCTAATTCTAGTCCTCATATGCTAGAAGGTCCTGATACATTTGTCCGAGGGAAATATCATTTGAAATGGCCTCTTAATAACCTCCACCTCCATCAAGTCTACCTCCTACCTCTTTGGGCTTTGCACTAGTGATTGCATCTTGTTGGCTATGACGCCTTATAACTCCTCACAATATAATAACCGGTGGTACCTTTCGTGCCTCCTCCTCAACCTATATATGGGGTCTATGTACCACCAATTCCTATCTCCGTGGCATCCCCCATATACCACGATGATGACCATGCAAAAATCTCATACCACCTAGTGGTCGTGTCAACCGCACTAGTCTAATCTCTACCCACCACTCCTCATAACCCTGCACAGTCCCCGATCATCTATCTGCTGGTAGTGTTGCCCATGGAATCACTGGCACATCATCTAAACTAGCTATGGCCACTACCTCGGAATCATATAGATCCCCACTTCCCGTGTCACATGTGGTCCAACAAAATATGTACCGAATGACAGAATACCTGTACTATACCAAACTGTTGTAATACCCAATTTGGTCGAAACCGCTTCACTATATAGGGCTGGCCTCCAACTATATAATATGTTGTCAAAACCCTACCTAAATTTCTGTGATCTCCCTCCCACATCTTATATTGATGATATGGCTACCAAGTAATATTGATTTCATGTAACTCGTTGATACGTTAATGATATCATTCCAACTCACCTAAATGCTCCCGTCTCCCCCTAGTCATCTGACAACCATAAAAAAGGCTCTCCCACTCATCGCTACTCCCTAATACCAATCGATCTCCCCACAAAATATGATCATAACTCCATATCTGTAACAAGATCCCCGCTCCAATACTCCCCCTCCACAATAGGCCACTCTATTAAAATCGTGATATAATCGCGCTGTAATCAGCCGATGCCCATACAAACATTGTCTCCTCTCGCCACATTGCATGCACAACATCTATAAATCCAATACTAAAATAAAGAACTTTACCATCTAGGAATAAGACACAACTGATCAATGAACACAATAGAAATGATACCCACTCCATGTACCCCTCTCTAAAGTATACCCCCAAATCTATCTACATCCCATCACAAGGAGCTCTCACCACATATGTCAGTAATCTCAACCTAGTCCCAGGCTTTGGTCTCTACCACACTACTGGCTCCCCCTCCACCGGCAGATGGTAAATCATGTATACATCCTCCAAATTCACTATCATCTCCCCTATCAAAAACCATAATGTAGTCATCTCTCGAGTGTTATCTCTCTCGCCAATGCTATCAACAAATTCGATCCGCATGCATAACATGCATCCTCACCACATATAATAACCCTAATACATGTAATAATGATGCCTCATCCTCCTCTCTGTCTCTATATCATCACCCCTAACAGTACTCGCAAGACCTTTGATCACCGATGCCTCACCTGAACTAGAAGTAACACCTCCTGTACATAGTCACACAACTCATGTTAATCCCTACATCTAATTCCCAACCACTTTCCTACTTCCCTTTCCCATCCTTATCCATTTTACCCCTACCACATACTCACTACTTTATATACATACGTGTTATTTAATATTCATACATGCTAATCTAATATATATATATATATATATATATATAAGCTACTTTATATCAAATTCGCTACTATCTACACCTTTTCACATACCCCATCAAACATGTAATTATAATCCTCATACATGATAAACTATATCAAACGTGCTAAAATTAATCAAATGCGCTATAATCCACCCCTCATTTCTACATATGCTCTAAACCAAATCCACCTCGATAATATCAACAAATGCGCTACTTTAATACACAAATGCACTAAACTATATAAAACATCGCTAAAACTTATCAAACGCATTAAACCCACCCTCATTTCCACATACATGCTAAAATATACCCATTCTAATATTTTTCCATATACACATTATAATTTACCCCATATGTGTCATTTTTGATGCATACGCGCTAAACAATGTGCCTTTGCGCTGATTTTGACCCTAATCACCTAACAAAACCCTAAAATACCTCAAAAAACTTGTAAATAAATTATGAAAATAATTTTAAATTACTCACTAGTAGTCTCACTCATTGTTGATCATGGTACTCTCTCATGACGTCTCGCTTGGTGGTCCACAATCCTCTCATAAGCCATCTCATTCTCCTCAAAGCTCTCGTTTTCAAACTATGCATGGTGAAAATGACCCCTCCCGTGGACCTCAAACCCCTTTTATACCCACCACGATGCCTTAAAATCTTTCGAGAGCCCATTCTCTCCCCCCATGTATTCATTTTTCCTCCCATTTCTTCCTACCAACATTAAATTTCCTCCTGTCACCCCATGTGCAAAAAATTGTTAAAAATTAAAAAATCTTAAAAAAACTAAAAAATTGTAAAAAACTAAAAACTAATAAAAAAATTAAAAATTCGCAAAAAATCTTTAAAAATTAAACAAATCTAAAAAACCAAAAAATCATAAAAAAATTAAAAAATCATAAACAACCCAAAAATCAACAACATTCAAAAAATATATAAAATAATACAACAATGCAATGTGTGTTTTTTTGTTTCGTGTGTTTGCTTGCTTGTCTGCATTTACATTTTGGCTGATGATATGCGACCTTTTTTTTTTACATGGCTGATGATATGAGGCCGCTTTTGTTTCTTTTTCCAATCCAATGATATGAGGACCATATTTTTATATTAATCTGTCTAATGATATGAGGACAGGGGCATTTGACAATTCAGTCATCAATGGTCTTTATACCTTGGTGCATTTTTCTCAATGCCACAATCTTGCTAATGATGATATTAGTGGACACTTTATGGTAGCACACCCCCTTCTATCATCATCTTTTCACTTCATCATCATCTCATTCACTATCTAACCTCCTCATCCTCCTATCCAATCAATCTGTTAATCAATCAATCATTATCCAAATATCATCTTGCATGCAACTCACATCCTCTCATCCAAATCACTCCAACAACCAATCCTTATTCTTATCATCCAACATCCTATAATCCCTAATCCTCAAATCCTCACCCTTTGAATGGGGCATCCTTATATCTCAATCCAAAATATTCACCCCTTCAAATCCAGGGCATCCTCTAATCCAAACATCTCACATCTTCACATCTAACATCCTCTAATCCAATAATTTAAAATCTTCACCCTTGTCATCTATCATTGACTAGGGCATCCAACATCCAACATCCAAAATCCAATATTTCCTCATCTTCTAATATTCTCTTCCTCTAATCATGTCTCATATTCCTTTAATCTCCTCATCCTATACTCTTCCAATCTCCTCCAATTCTCCCTTCTCCTCTTCCTCTCATCCTCTCTTCTAGTCATCTCCCCTTCCTTCTCCCCTATATCTTACTCTTCTCATTCTTCTCTATCCTTCCTTTTATACTCCTCCAATATCCTCTCATATTCTCATCTTCTAATCACTCCTTATCTACCGAACTGGACCTCTCTTCTTTTCGAGCATTTACTCAACTCATTCCTCCCTTCCTAACCCCTCGAGGGGAATCACCTACCATCCATCCTATCTCTCCTCTTATTTTCTTTTGAACTGTCATCATTTGCTTTGCAATAACACTTCAAAGAGGGGCAAAATGTAGTCATGTAAAATGTGAACATTGTCATTTAGTAAATAATATGTTTATAATACTATAGTAATCCATTCCCATCATCAACCATATAATAATTAATTATAAAATTAATTAGTTATTATATGTAATCATACTTTAATTATTTCCTTTCATTATTCCATAATCCCATTATATCCTTATAAATATTAATACATCATTAATATTTTATTTACCATACTAACTATTCCCCATTAACTATTTTCTAGCAATATAATACTCACTCACCTACCACCTACCCTATACCTACTCTATTCGTAGCTTATCCATCTAATCACTCCACTAAACATAATTAATCTCACCTAACTATAAGCTAAATGCCCCTCCAAATCTAGAGGATTTTATTTCTATAGGCCTCTCCATTCTTCCCTCTCATTTTCAAATATTCAGACAAATGTGCACTATTCCATTGAATTTTTAATTCAATTCAATGGAGAGTTCTCCTAAAACATAGAATTCTCCAATTCTAAAAATTATCCATTCTCATGGAATTTCAACCATTGATATAATCCTACATGGATTAATATCAACCCTCCATTTATCTATAATTAATGGTGCCACCCTCATCACGAGATCACCTTAGAACAATTGCAAACTTATGCTACCAAAATATCCAAGCAATCTATCAATATCCATAGCATCCAAGTGAGCCAAAATCATCATTTCATCAAGGGGAAGTGCTGCCAAAATAAATCCAAAATCTAAAGCATTCTAACTTCATCCAAGGAGAAAATCAATCCATCAAAGAGGAGGATTCTACTTGTGGGTAAGTGCAGGTATATACTCTCCTCCCTCTTTCTATCATTGCTCAATCTAAGGTAAGGGAATTAGTGGTGTTAGTTTAGGATTTAAATGTTCTTATTTCCTATTTTGAAAGTTGCATGCTAACCCATTATTTTTCTTACACGTAGATATAACGCCATCTTGGAATTTATTATTTGATGGATCTTGTAATATCCATGGATCAGGAGCTGGTATCTTACTTATCACACCTGATGGGAATGTTATCCCCAAAAAATTTTCTTAGCATTCCCTTGTACAAATAATATTGCGAAATACAAAGCTCTCATAGCTGGATTAAAATTAGCCATATCATGGAATCTTAAAGAATTGGTCGTATTTGGCGACTCGTTGCTTATCATTAAACATGTTACCAATGAATACTAGGTTAAAGATGAAAAGCTTATTTTGTATAAGAATATGGTAGATATCCTTTGAGGTAATTTTCGGTTGACTAATTTTTACTAAGTCCCTATAATTCACAATAAGTCTGCATATTTTATGACAACTATTAGATCTCTTTTAGAAATCACTTCAAATTAACCCCAATTTTTTTTTCATAGAACATCTCTTAATGCTTGCTTATAATTTACATGAAACTACTATGGTGTGTGAAATAGTTGGTCTTGAAAACCCTTGGTACCATTATATATACACTTTCATCCATGACAAAACATTCCCTGCCAACATGAACACTAGTCATAAATGCACCTTAGCACAATATGTTTACCATTACACAATTTTAACAAACACTTTATATAGACAAGGTTACAATGGCACTCTACTACAATGTATAAAACAGGAGGAGGCCTCTTGTATCTTAATTGAAGTCCACTTTTGTATTTATAGAGCACACATAAATGGCATGGCTTTAGCTAAGAAAATCTTATGTGTTGGATACTATTGGACCACCATGGAGAATGATGCATGCCTTTTTGTTAAAAGATGTCAGGCTTGTCAAAAATCTAAAACCTTATCCACACACCTTCTCAAGCATTGTAACAAATCACAACACCTTGGCCCTTTTCCCAATGGGGGCTTGATCTCATCAGAAAAATTAGACCAACGTTGACCGATGGAAAAAAATTCATCATTATCGTTATTGAGTATTTCACCAAATGGGTAGAGGTTATGCCTCTCACCTATGTTACTGGAAGCCAAATATGAAAATTCATTTTTAATAATCTCATCTATCATTTTGGAATTCCACCCTCCATTGTAATTAACAATGGAAAATCATTTAAAAATAGCTCATCGAATACCTAGCTAAGCATTTCCACATCATACTTAAATGGTCTACTCCATACTATCCCTAGGGTAACAACCAAGTAGAAGCAACAAATAAAACTTTAAAATATATCATGGAAAAAATTGTCAATACACACGAAAGAAATTGGCACACCCAAATTCACCCTTCTCTTTGGGCTTATCGCACATCTTATTGTATGCCTTTGGGAACCACTCAATTCTCCCTTGTTTATGGTTGTGAAGCCATTTTTCCTATTGAGTTTGAACTCCCATCCTTAAGAATATCCCTTAAATACGTAATCAATGAAGATGAATATCGATAGTCACGACTTAAAGAACTCAAAATTCTCGATAAAAATGACTTAATGCTCTAGATCATCTTTAGGTATATCAAAATCTAGCTACAACTGACATAGCTATCACAAAAATTAAAGCCTAGAGAGTTTGAGATTGGTGATCTCATTCTCAAAGAAAATCAAAAGAATACAACCAAAGAATGAGAAAAACAAGGTAAATTTGAGCCCAACTAGTTAGGGCCCTATGTAATCACTACTAAATTTGGCTCTGGGGCTTATAAATTGGCCCTTTGAAACATGCTAAGTACTTGAAAAACCAATTAATGCAGTCCATCTAGAGAAATTTTATTCTGAGATGCTCTCTATCCCAGGAGACATTTTTTTCCATTCCTTCTATCTAATTCATCTACAAGCAATTTTAAACTTTTCACTCCATTGGAAGATATTCCCATCACATCTTCATACTCATCATCATGAGACAAGTGTTAATATAGATCTTATTAAGTATTGTGAATCTCATACTTTTTATAATTTCTCCCATTTCAAATATTTTCGCCTATGGTCATACTTGGAAACTTAATGATGGTAATATATTCCCTCCAAAAAAGTTCTCTTTAACAAAAACCTCTAACCTTCTTTACCCAGTTCATTTGACCACCCATCTTAGTCTTCAGTGTTGAACCCTCGCATCCTACTAGTCATGTGGGGTTGATATTCGGGGAAGATACTCCTTCCTAAATAAAAGAAATATAATACAATACAACCAATAAAATAACTTATAAATAAATAAATATTACACCTTTCATCCTTCATAGTATTTGGTGTTGAGCCCACACTTCTTAATAGTAGTGTGAGACTGGGAATGGAGGAAGGTGCCCTTACTGTCTATTTTTATCTTTGGTGATGAGCCCTTGCTCTTCTTCTTGGTGGCATGGGGCAAAGCATAGAGGGTCGTTTATAAATTAAAAAGTAGAAAAATGTAATAAAATTCAAAAACATTATTAATACTCGCCTACATTTTGTCTTCGGTGATGAACCCTTGCCTCTTATTGGTGGCATGGGGCAAGGCATAGGGGGTCACTAAAAATACAAAACCTTATAAATTTGAAAGTGCTTACAATTATAAAATCCCAAAGAAGTAATTTAGATGCCTAAGTGAAGAGAGAACTATCCCTTCACCTAAATATTACCATTCAGTAGGCCACATGACAGTCTAAGTCTAGTAAGTGACCTATAAAGTGAAAGTCATTTTGAAACTGGTTCAGTAATCTTAAGAGGAATTGAGTCAAAATTTCCCAAATGGACCATTGTTAACACTTGTCTCTATATTCATTGTATACATCTCGCATCCTTCTTGATTCTTGGTGATGAGCCCTCACATCTTACTAGTTACATGGAGTCAAGGGAGGAGCTAGACTTATTTTCTTCATGTCATCACCATCAAATCATGCCAATGAAGAGAAAAATTTAATATTGTTTGAAGCATGAGTTACCATGAGGTAAAATGTACATACAGATGATACCCTAGTCTATCACCTCTCATAATTGTAACTTCCATTTAATCAAGAAGTTTACCATCTAGTATATTATCCATCTCAAAAATACAAAAACATTAAAAAATATCAATAAAATTCAAAAACATTATAAAAATCTCAATAAAACCCAAAAACATTAGCAAAATCTCAATAAAATCCAAAAACATTAGAAAAATATCAAAATCCAAAAACATTAGAAAATCTCAAAAATCCAAAAAACATTAGAAAAATCTCAAAAATCTAAAAACATTAACAAAATATCACACAAATACAAAAACATTCAAAAATCTCAATAAAAATCCCAAAACAATAAAAATCCTAAAAATTTACAAATAATCGAAGAAATCAAATACTCAACAATCAACACAATTCAAAATTTGAACTATTTCCCCAATAAATGTTCCAACCACTTTATGAATTTAACACCCAAATCATTTCTCCGTCGCATGTATCCTCACTTGGGGAAAATTTTGGCTCTCATTATTTCCTTGTTTGAGGATGATGACCCAATCCATTCTGAATCATTATATCCCTACTTGGGGTACATCTCATCAGTCATCATTGTGGAACACATTAGAGACATTTTTGCAAGTTTATGTGTTACATTATTAGTTACAAGTTCATTATTTATTATCTCGTGTCTTGATATATTACAAGGGGCATCTTGATATTACGTAGCATGGTGTTTCCTCTAATATGCTTCTTTTGTATATAATTACTTCTCTCATATGATTGCATATCATATAGGGGCATCATACTTTCTTGATGGCCCTTGTCTATGATCTCTTACATATTACAGTCTAGTCATCATGATGCATCATGTTATGTTCTATATTAAAACTAAGATGCTTTCATCACATGAGTATCTTCCTGCATGATCAACAACTTACTTTACACCACATCTATTCCCCCTTCCTAATAAATTTTCTAGTTTGGGAATCCTACTTGATCATTGTTGTAGTTTGCGAATCCTACTTGAGGATATTTCTCATGTAGAGTTCACTATCCTACAACTCCTCATCCCCCACCATGGTCAACATGTCTTTTATCCATTCATCCTCCCTCCTCATTTATACCCACCTACCATTTATGCACACCTTGTACTTCTCACCATTCCTGTCCCTTTTTCCCACTCGGTGTATCTTCCTTTCTTTTCTTCATGTTTTTCCATTCCATTCTTTTTCTTTCAGGTTGAAAATCTTACTTAATCATCCATAACACACGGGAATCTTATTTGAGGTATACCCTCTTCCTAAGATCTTCCCATTGTAGAAACTCCTCCATCATTACATATCTCATCGATTGACAATCACCACCACAAAAATATGTTTTCTCCACCTCTTCTACTTGAAAATCTTGGCTCATCACTACCCCAACATGGGAATCCTAGTTGAGGATTCTCCTCGTAATCCATATTCTCCACCGCATATATTCCTCCATCCATTCATGTCACACTCCTTTGTTTCCTTCCTTCCTTTTTATCACCTCCTCTCACCCCTTGTTCCATCTTACGTACACCATCTCCTCTTTTCTCATTATTCCTAGTATCCATCTTCTACGCTTGGTAATGTTACTTACACATTCTCGCGGTATGGAAAATTTACTCGAGGTTTTCCCTTCAGTACACATATTGTCATATAACCTTCCCCCACCTCCTTTAATCATTCATGTCACCACCTATCTCATAGAAAATTTTCCCATCGTTCTTCTTCTTCATCTTCAGCTTGGTGATCTTATTTAACCATTCACGTAACATGACAATCTTACTTAAGAGTCCCTCTTAAGGTTGATTTGTCATCTTGCACTTCCCTATCCAAAAAGTTCCCTCCATAACATTTTTCCCTCCCTCACCATCATCATTTACTCCAACCAACTGTTATACTCCTATGTACACCCCATTCTTGCCTCTCATCCTCTACTCATCATCAATGTTGGTTTGGAAATCTTAATTATCTGTTCTTGCGGCATGACGATCTTACTTAATAATTTCTCTTAAGGATGATTTGTCATCCTACACTCCCCATCCATACACATTCTCACCCTCCACTTTTTCCCGCCATTCCCCATCATCACATCCTCTCACCACCTCTTCCAATATTGTCAACTTAAACTCTTATTTCCCACTCTTCGTCCCCACCATCCTCTTCTTGGAAATATTACTTAATAAATTCTGCCACATGAATTTCTTTCTTAAGGATTCCCTTAAGATGAATTTTTTTCTTGTACTTATCCTTCTTCTCACTCATCATCCCTTATGTTGATCATCACTTCCTCCTGGTCTCCCTACTAACCAAATTTTCTTCCTACCATTACCCTTTCTAAACTTATCATATCACAATGTGCTTCCACCATATTCAACTTGTGAATCTTACTTTATCCCTCATTAATCAACCATGTTCCTTTTTCCCATTTCTCATTCCTTTTTATATCTTTCTTCATCCCTGATCTCTACCACTCTTTCCATATATCATTTCTTTACTTTCATCTTGTTCATCCACATCCTACACATCCTCTCTTATCCTTTATCTTGTCACAAATCATCACTCACCCTTTCTTTATTATTTCCACTCCATCTTCTTGAATTCTCCCACAATTTCACCCCTAATCCCACCATTCATTGTTGTTGGTCTCCCTCTAACATTATTTCATCATCATCTTCTATTTCCTCATTCACCATCCCCCATACTACCACTCATTTTTCACACTAATAATTATTGTTGGTCTCCCCCTAAAATTCACTCATCATCATTCTCCATTGCCTTTTTATCTCTCTTTGACATTATCCACATTTTCTCCATTCTTTCCCCATTCTTTTCCAACAATAATTATCGTTGGTCTTCCCTAATGTTATTTCACTAGCATTTCCTCTTATATCCGCCATTATCTCTTTTCTCCCTCCCTTTTCTCCACTTCTACCCTTTCCTGTCATTTCTTACCCACCTCTCCATCTTCCATTCTCCCTTGTTAATGTCTTTAATATCTTCATCATAAATCCTTTATCTATTTTCTTGTAATCTTATTCTCCTCATCTCATGTATCTCTACGGTTGTTACACTCATACCATTCCTCCCCTCTTTCTTCTCTCTACATTCTTGATTCCCTTCCTTTTGTACCATTTCATCTCTTTTCTTCTCCTCCTTCCCACTCTTACTCTTTATATATTCTTCGTATTTTTCCCTCGTTCTTCCTTCTTACCACCCCATCGATACCCTGTCTCTTTCTCGATATACTTTCATCTTCCACATGCATCTACATGTAGTTTGTTCCATATTCTCCACCTACTATGGTATTTCTCCACCTACCATGGTATTTCTCCTTACACCTTGGTTCCTTCAATATTCTCCTGTATCCACTCTGTCATCTCTTCTTCCCCATAATTTTCACCTTCTTACTCCCCTTCCCTTATTTTCTCTACCACCTCTACCATTTTCATTTGTTCTGTACCATTTTATCTTCCCTTATATGATATTCTCTACATTTTCCCGTTCTTCTCTACATCTTCTACTCTATTCAATACCTTTTTCTCCTTCACCCCTATTTTTTATTTTCTCATGATATTTTCCCATTCTTCACCTACTCATAATCAACCACTACTCATGTCCATTCTTTTTTCTCTTTCCACTCTCACTCGTTACGTCCTTCAACACATCTTCACACCTAACATTCAAGGCTGATTGAATTCTTTCCCCATTTACGCACCGCCATTGTTCCGTTTCCTTACACCCCATTCTCATCCTCCCTCCAAAATGTTGACCTATCCTCTTTTCAATAGGTCTGTCATTTCTTCCATTCTCATCATCCATCTTGAGGGGCATCATCATACACATCCCTAATCACACCTTCCCATGGTGTTTTTGTCTTAGACGATACCATAACATTCATCATCCACCACCTTCTATTCTCACAAACAAGAGTTTTTGCTACTTTTTCTTAGATAAATTAGATTTAATTCTTCCCCCATTCATGAACCATACTATTTTCCTCTTCCAATAATTTATTCTATTCTCATGAGAAATATTTTTTTCTACTTTTTGTTTAGAGAATGATTTATCTTTTCTTCCTCTAATAACTTATTATCGAAGGAACACCTTCCTTAAGAAGAATCTCTTTAAAACCTTAAATCCCACCACCTAGGGAATATTCATCCATTTCGTCTACTTTATTTGAAAGGACACTACTTTCATAGTACCCTTCCAAAGAGGGGAAAATGTAGACACCCCAATTTTACACCCTCCTAAATCAATTAATTTTTCCATTCCATTTCCCATAAAAACCCATGAGGAATTAATTGACATTAGTAAATTAATTAAACCTTTTCAATTCCTAATTAATCTTCCTCACATGTCATTATTATCCATGTCCCCCACTTACAAATTAAATATTCAAGTTTAATCCTTATCCACTCTTCTTGTCTCTCACTCACCTAATCCTGCTTACTTTTTCAAATCATGATTAAATAAAACCTTTGAATTAATGCAACTTTTAAGCTATAAATAAAGCCTTACCCCTCTCTTTTAGAATAAGTAAAAATCCTGTTAGAGATCTTACATTCTTGTTGCACAAAGCATCCCCTCCATCTCATCCTAATGTTCGCATACTTTATCCATCCCTAAATCCTTCACCCTCTCTTGTTTGGTATAAAGTTATGAGTCGATAATTTTTATAGTGAATATTTCACTCATGTTGGAGAAGGAACCTAAATTATAATCAATCCATCCTCGTCTAAGTCACTTCCGATTCTCGATGTTTTTGAAGGAGGCACAAAGAAGAAATCATAAATTTGGTTTCGAGTATTTTCTTGTTATCAACAATTTCTATAGCTTACACATACCACACATTTACATCAAATCTAACTATAACACACTATCTTGGTTTCATTGGTGTGAGGGAAACCTAAGGACACTATTTCACACACAAGCACAAAGAACTACATGGATTCTAAAATGTAGTGCAACACTCGAGCATCCGAGTTCACTCATCGGGTGACCGTCAAGGTCAATCTAACTTCACATATTACATATTTTATTCATATCTAATGTGTCTATGAGCTTGTATAGATAGCTATGTTTTTTCAGGTTACGGGTGTGATTGAAAACCTAACATCGAATTCGGAGAAAAAAAGTAGGTATTAGAGAAAAGACCATTAGACCTAGAAAGAGCAGATCCGAAGATTTAAACATACACTAGTGCCTAGAACGAACACTAGTACCAAGGTACTCCTATCCTCCATGGGTGCTCCTCTCCCACATATTAAAATTTTTTAGAACTCCCAATAAACCACTATTGCATCACTCCCGGGTAGATTTTACGAGATACACAATCCTAACTACACCTAGATTGTATAGGGACTAGCTAAGTCATTTATCCCTCTTATTTTCTTAGAGCTTACATTTCTTAAGTACTTAACACTTGTATAGTATCATTAGTTACTCTAAAATTAGATATCAAATCATTTAGTGAACACCACTCTCATTTGAAATCCTTTCCCTAGGATCCCAAACCTTCATGACTAAAAAAATGTACCCATATCCTAAGAATGATATGAATTATATGCACATGTAACCAATATTTGCTAATGTCACTTAAGAATCTCAATTTCATACGACTGCACCTACAATCCTCAATATGATCCAAAGGTCCTCTAATAACTCCTTCACTTCCAAAATTCTCTTCTGTTTGTTTCAAACCTATGATATTTACATATTTTCCCCTAACCAAAACTTTACTGCATGTTCTCCCTCACTTCCCATAGCCATAAATAACCCCCATCCTCCTCCACTTATACTAGGGTAAATGATAACATTAATATAAATTATTCACATGAGGAGGTTCTTACTTGAAAACATGAATGTTAATGAATATATTTCTGAAACTACAAATATAAATATGGATAAAAATGTTCCTACTATTCATAAATTTGAATGTGAATCTATCTCTCATACTATTCTTACTTCTGACAATGTTTCCAATGATTGTCGATATCTCTATTGATTTAATATAAATGGAATTAAATGTAATTACATAGTAACTAATGTAGTGTATGATATAAAAATGCTAATATATAGTAAGATGTAAGCAAAAAACATGTACAAATGTGAAACCCTAAGAAAGAGAGGGAGATAAAGAGACTTAGTTGATTCCTGAGCAATCTAGAAGTGATCTCGGGAAGGTGAAGATTTGAAACAAAATAAGAAGAGTGTTGTCAATGCTTGTTGGAGGTAATAAAACTTAGGAATGTGCCGGATAGGAGTGCCCATAGGAGGACAAGAGCACCTAGGCACTAGTGTCCATTATGAGCACTAGTGTTTGTGTAAATGATTAAAATATGGCTTCTTATGTGCAAGAAGATATTTGCTTGATAGTATTTATTTCTCACTCTAGTTTCGCTACTTCATCTCCGAATATATCTCAACCTACAAAAATTTATATACCCGCACATGTCCATAAACTACATCAAATTTAATAAAAATATGTAGAATGTGGAGTTCGAATGACCTCGGTGGTCACCCAAAGAGTGAATTTGTACCGAGATCTGCACTAAATTTCAGAATCCATGTATTTCTTTGTGTAAGTGTGTGTAATGATTCCCTAATATTCCCTTGTTCAAGTTATACAATGATAGCGGGCTAGATCTAGAATGTAACAAATGTATAGAATGTATGGGATGAAATAGAACAAAATTCCCCTCCTATGTTATGTATGCATAAGAATGCAACCCTTATCCCTTGAAAGAGTGTGCTAGATAGATACTTTGAAGTGATTTTTTGCTTTTGGATGCAAGCTTAAATGATAATATTTAAGGCTTAGTGTTTGGTAATTTATTTTTAAAACATAATTGTGTATTTATATGAGTACCTTGTTTGAATTTCATAATTGACAACTAGAAGGCCGGATAAAAGTAGTAAAAGTAATTAAGAAGTGAAACAGTCCAAACGGATAAGAAAAAGGTAAAGAAATACATGAGCACCTGGGAGGACATGAGTGCCTAGCGTTAGTGTCTCGAGGCCATGGAAAGATAAAACAATCAAATGTCAGTAAGAGTATATGATGTATAAAGCCAATAAAAGTGTAGAAGACAAAGAAAAATGCTAAAGGGAGTTGTCAATTACTATTTTTCTTGCTTAGGAATCATGTAAATGCTAGCATGATTTTAAGACCTAGAAATATACCCAAGTGCAAGATTTTGTGTCTACATTTTGCTCCCACTTTATGTTGTTGAGTGAATACTCGATAGTATAAAGTAGATAGAAGATGTGTACCTTATAACCTTGTAGAGAAGCATGTAGCCAATAGTGTAATGAGTGGACAAGTGAAGCATGGAGTGATCATAAAATGAAACATGAAAACTAGGAAAGGGAAGTAGACCCTAGGGGTGAAGCGTGTGCATAATAGTGTGTTGTGTTTTTCGACGTGAGTTGCTATTTGTTGTGTATTAAAGTTAGACCTGCAAAATAAGAGAGAAAAATTAGTCAAAGTTTTGTATATGAGAAATCATAGTAACACATGTATAAGTAAGTAAAAGTGTATAAGTATGTAAAAGGAAAGTGTGCACCTGATGTATAAGAGTCTACAAGATAGAGAATTGTCCCGATTTTCTTGGAGATGATGCTGAATTTGAATGTTGATGGTGAGGTATTTGGGTGATGTCATGCCAAAATGAGTCTTTTTGGTGATCTCACACCAAGAGAAAGTTTTTGGGTGATCTTGTAGACACCAAATTTGTGTCTTACGACCCCCGTGCCCCGCGCATCTCATTTCGCAACCTAACCTCATCACTTAAACCTTACACAATTATTTATTAATTACCTTATAATTAATAAATCCACATCGCCATACCTGCCACCTCATTTTGCCACCTCATCATGAACTAGTCTTAACCCTAAACTAACCTAATTAAGACCTATAACTTGGTCCACATCCACACCCATGACTAATTAATCCTCACCCGCACCTAAAACCAACCTCATAATGACTTAACCAAGCCCGCAACTAATCCCTCGGGAGAAAAGGAGGGAAAGCTGGCTATTTTACCAAAAATAGCCCACTTTGACTCCGACCGATGCGGTTCTACTCGACCACCGTCGGTTGCGTAACCGCCATCGGTTCCTTGTAAATGACCACTCCCAACCAAAAACAAAGGGTTGGATTTTGGTGGATCTGAAGGAAAAATCATTGGAATAATATGGAATTTACTTGGCTGAACAGAGACAAGTGAAAGAAAGAAGAAGAGTTTTGCAGAGAAGGACATCAAGCCCAAAACCGCAACCGAGTAATTCCGAGCCTTGTGACACTCATCGAGTATCGGGAGAAGAGATAACTCATCTGGATTGTCGATCATCCTACTTGAGCCCCTGTCTTTTGTCATCACGGTCCGGAACTGCATTTTCCATCAGGAACTAGTAAGTAACTCTTATACGTTCTTTTAATAACATTTCTTGAACTTCCGAATCACAGCCATCATAAGTCTATTCCTAGATCTACTACCTAAAGAACACACTACATCTAATTGTCATTCCTCCACCCTTACATTACCCCAAGAACACCCCCGTATTCTCACGAGTCCTTCTTATCACCCCATTACCCAACCCCACCCATTTATCAGCCTTATAAAAACAACACAACCACCTTACAACCAACCTTCACCAAAAGCCCCTAAAACATTGCCCCTACCGATATCGGTTACCACCAACCGGTACCGGTTACAGTGACCGGCATCGGTCACCTTGATTCTAAACCAAGACCAGCCCTTTCTCTATTGTTCTAACAAGGTAAACAAATTGTAATTGGATAATAGATTATTTGTTAGAATTGGTGTTAATTATATTATTAGGGAACTGACCACCTTCGAAAGGAAGTTTTATATTTCCTGGGCCCAAGGCAGTTCCCTCATTTATTATCTAATTAAAATATGGTGGTCTTGTATTCTTACTTGCAGTAGTCCTTCCCCAGACAAAAAGGAGTTCTTCGCAGTCGATCTGATCTTTCTCTACGGTACGCGCACACCCTCTCGACATTCAACAGGTATTCCTCCTAGCCCTAACCCTTATCTGTTTCTCAAAGGAATGAAAGGATAGAAGCAACTCTATTCCCAAAAGTTGAAACATTCCATGCGAAACATTTTGGCACGCCCGGTGGGACCCATTTCGGGTTTCTGTTGTTTCTTGCTTGCTTTCACATAGGGAGCATACTTGCTGTTTTCTTCTTCTAAAAATTTCACACGATATTTTGTTATATTTGGTAAAAGAATTTGTCTTGCTTTTCCCAGTTTTGCATTAGTAAAAGTCATCTTCCTTGCTTCATCGAATAAAATTTTCAATTTGGGTTTAAAACACGTGCATTACATTCTTGCTTGTTTTTCAATTCTAGTGAACGTAGACTAAGTAATGTGTCGTACACGGGGGTGATTTCCACGGTATTGACAGGAAATTAATCTTACTTTCACTTCACAAAACATACCGAATCACTTCATAATTAACACAACAGCTCAAAACATCCCCCCTTTTCCGCGGTATTCCTCTGCCCGATTGAGGTAACCTTATAAGCTAAAACAAACTTGACATTTCCCTTAAGTCTTTTGTTTAGGATTGACATCATTCTGCGTCTAAAGGCATAAGCCCAAATTGATTAAAATTAACCCTAGGGTTAGTCTGTTAATTTGTTTGTGCATTCTTTCTTGTTTTCAGTTCTGTTTCTCTGTCATACATTGTTTTCTGTGAGCACTTCAGAACAATTTGATAGATGTACTAAGCGTTGTCAAAAACTCAAATCAGCAGCTTCTTATATTTTCTTATACCAGTCTTATTATACCAACATCGGTTAAGCCGACGACGTCGCTTATAGTCTAACCGACATCGGTTAGTAGAGACCAATATCGATTATAGTCTTTTACGTTCGACAAACCAAAGAACCTACCAATTTCAAAATTCTCGAGAAATTGTTTTGCCTCGATAGATTGAAACCCTACTATGTACTCTTGTCCATGGTTGTTATCACTCGGAAGCAAGCCGCCGCCATGGTTTCACATGCCTGCTCTGTGCCTTTGCCTGAATCACCCCCTTCACATTCTATAGGGAATCCTACGGATACCAGCGAGGTTCCTAAAATTCCTGTAGGAGATAAGGAATTTACCAAATTTCGGATGCTAATCCTATTTGTACGTGCAACACTATTTGTCTCATGCCCCTGACCGTACACCCGACGGTCAACTCCTTGTTGGCATGCCTATTAGTATAGCTGCTCATTTAGCTCCTTCTCCACCTGATAACTCCGCTTTGCCTGCTGCATCCTTAGCCCCGTCTCCCAATCCAGTGGCTTCAGAGGTTCATACGACACAGATTGGCTTTCCTTTGGTTAATCTTGGGCCCCACATGTCATTACCGCCGACTGCTCCTACCTCGTCTCTCTTGCAGACTGTTCCATTCATGACTTGCTCTCTGCCACCTATCCACACAAGCTTTCCTTCTCAAGCTCCGCCCACATTTTCATTCCCACACACGTATCCGGTGACCTCAACGTCTTATATAGGACATCCCTATTCGGTCACCTCAACACATTCGTCCTCCATACCTTATCAACATTTAACCCCACCATTGTCTAGTGGTGGCCCTTGGCCCAATCTGCCTCCGTTCACCACAACCACACCATCATCTCATCCAACTACTAATTTAATTAAACAAATGATGGACAAAATGTAAAATCTGGAGGCTTCTGTTTCAGGAAGTCGTAGCGCCTTGACATATGAGCAAGTTTTTTGGGAGCCTATCCACCCTTCTGTCCCCCTTCATTCATATCCTCCTCAATGGGAATTACCAAAATTTACTCGTTTTAATAGTAAGGAGGATCCTCAACAACACTTGTGCTCATTTAGACATGCCTGCTATCTAATTGCTCACGACGATGCCTTACTACTCCACACCTTTCCCATGTCCTTATCAGGACCCGCCTTGGAGTGGTACAGTGCTTTAACCCAGCACTCAATCTTCTCTTTTAACCAACTAGCCCAATCTTTCTTGGATCATTTCTCCATTAACATTGCCAAGAAAGTATCTATCACCGACCTCTATGCCATCCGACAATTTGAAGACGAATCTATCGCAGATTTCGTTGGACGATGGCGGGGCCTTATCAACCAACTTACGTATGCCTTGCCTCAAGCCGAACTTATCGAACTTTTTACGCGGGCCTGTGCTAAACACATCTCTCCTACCCTCCAAATTCAAACTTTCCGCACATTTGACAAGGCCTTTACTATGGCTCGAAAACTAGAGATTCGAGCCTTAGAGGAAGAGAAATTGCGGTTGCGCAACAAAAACCCCAATTTCCAAACCCAAGATTCCACCAACAAACCTAACACCACCAATCCTCACCCATCGACTGCTTCAAAATCAAAAGGAGCTGTGCACGTGGTGATGGTCAAATCCCAACCACCGTCTAATACCCCACCAAAAACCACCTATAAGTATAAAGCTGAGCCCATCAATTACACCCCCTTGGGAGAAACTTATGGTGTGATATTGGAAAAATTGCTTAAAGCAGGAGCCATTACCTTACCTCCTGTTAAACCTCACTCCGGGTTTGATTCCACTCGTACCATACCTTCTTGGTACAAAGAAAATGACTTCTGTAACTTCCACCGCGTGAAGGGACACAGTCATGAAAACTGCAAGATGTTGAAAAACATAGTGCAGGAAATGGTTGATGCAGGGGATATAGCCCTCGATAATCCTAACGCCCCTGCTAACCGAAATTTGAAAATCTTCAACAAACCATTCCTGAATCACTCTTCTAACAGTAACATAAACCAAGATATCTTAGCCGAGGAGAGTGTTCACGAGATCCATGCAATCTTCAACTCCTAGCCAAAAGCCTCTATCGAAAAAATTCTGAATCAAGCTTCTTCACTAATGCAGGAACCCGAACCCCCTTCATCACCATCAAGACAAGACGAAATCCTTGCCATTCCTTTACCCATCAAAGAATTAACCGCCCAGAGTTCCCTTCTCACAAATGAGCCTTCTTATACCACATCCTTGCAAGACTGTGAGCGGATGTTATCTAATTTATCTATTTCCCAAATGTTTCCTTCTACCATTCGGCTGTACAAGTGGAAGGCTCGCCACCTCTTTTGGCATCCTTAGACGAGAAACCTCTTGAACCGACATCACCACATTCTTTAAACATGATGGATCCTCTCAAACATGCCCTCCTACCTATTAGTTCTTCATCGCCTAAATCTTTTCAGCGACCGGTTGACCTCTTAACGCCCATTGATACAGTGCCTCATCTACCCCCTGTATCACACCCACAGTGGACCGGAATCACAACCCACCTTTCTTCCATACAAAAGTTCCTATTCACACGTGAGGACTGTCATTCCCCAGAAGATAGAAAGGTCCTATGGGAACGTTTGAGTACGCCATATTCTACTCAAATGCAGATGACCAACCCAGATGCCTCTACCATATACCCAAAGTGTTTACAGAAGCTTAAAATGCCTATGTTCTCATCTTCACCCCCCTCATCTCTACCAAATACCTCATCCACCTCTATTAACCTAACCCAATCTTCCCCTACGCTTGGGACCTCACCAATACCCAGTCTAACACACCCACCTAAGTGGCTTGATTTATCTAAAAATAAAGCCGTTCATCCACTTAGGAGACAGACTCAATCTCCTCAACCTATGTCTCTATTACAACTAAAACCATCGTCGTCACACCTACCTTCCATATTGGGACCTCATCCCTCCACCTTGCATCAATATATCATACCTCCTGCATTTTCTTTAAAATGACCTACGCCTTCTGCACCCATATAGAGATCCAAGGGTATATCAACACCGTCACCCCACGTATCCTGTCCACCTATCAACCCTAAACAAATCCCATCATCAAAAGATTTTTTTTCTATCACTCCTATTTCTCCGTGGTTGTTTTCTGATACCACATCATCTGTGGCCTCATCATCTAACCAGCTAAACATAGCTTCTGTGCCAAAGAAGCCACGTTTAGTTAAAACCCATTATCAAAACCCTTGGCTAAACCACCACCTATACAAATCAACCATACCTGTCATTACAGAATTTACCGATCAATAGCCTCATCTTCCTCTCGACTTTGACCCACTCAAAGGGTCTTACACCAAAATCCTTGCTATGTTGGTGGAGAATGCGACCATTCCTACCCCCACTTAGACCTTATGATCCATCTAAACCTCGACCTATAGGTTATGATGAGTCTAAAATCTGTGCTTACCACCGCACACTAGGACATGACGTAGAGGGATGCAAAGCGTTGAAAGCCATACTACGTCGTGGGTCACCTCTCTCGGATAAAAAATTTAAGAAAGACAACTTACAAAGAGAGAGACCTTTAGCTTGATTCCCTCTCCTATACCACCCGTCCCCGCCTCACCAAGATCTATCATTATTACAACCCCACCTCTCGAAGACCATGACTTATCCCTACCGTCTTCCTCCTCTCATATTCACGAGATCAATATGATTAGTGTTGCTACTCGAGGGCAGAAAAACAATGGGAAAGCGAAAGAAAACACACCTGTGGCATCTCTTTCTCCATCCACCATCCCGATCGCACCACCACCTAAAGTGGTTATTCGTGGACCCGCCTACCCCATCTCTAATGGAATTTCCCACCGAACCATGATCAAACAGCTTCACCAATCGCCTATAAAAATGACCTTTGTATGATCTCATTCAGACATCTGAATCTCATCGACAAGCTCTCGTTGAAATCCTTCAAGGGATAGAAGTCTTACCTAATGAAACCTTGCCTGTTACTTCCATTCTCACACCCAATCATGTTTCTTCGCTCACCAAACAGCCCATCTCCCCAACCACTTTTGTCTCTCAGACAAAGCCCGCTATTGTCGGTTTCTCGAAGACAAAATTATTGACTTTGGTGCCGAAGATCCCGACCCTTCTTTTTTCATCTCACTTACATTCGGGACATTCTGGGTACGTCGTGTTATGATTTGAGTATGGGGCGTAAACATCATCTCTTCAAAAGCCTTCCAACAAATGAATATCCCTTCTAGCTACATGTGTGCCAACCCCATCATGTTGCGGTCATTCAATGATGCTATTACTTCTACCTTAGGCACCGTGATCCTTAACATTCGTGTAGGACCACGTACTTTACCGAACTCTTCTATGTCCTTGAGGGAGAGTTCCAATACAATATGTTGTTAGGCCGCCCTTAGATCCGGGCTATGGGATGCGTTCCCTCCACCTTACATAGATGCATAAAATTTGAGTATGAGGGGAAGTCCTACACCGTAAAAGCTGATCCTCCCCCCTTCAAAACCTGCAATATGTTGTATCACCCTAATGATGTGCTTGTACCAGTCAAGACACCCATTCATCCAACCCAACCATCCACTTCAACCACACCTCAACCATCTACCTCAACCGCACCCACGCCTTCAACCAATGAAACCGCCGTCGCAAATACCACTTCCTTTCCTGCAGATAACATCCCAACCTCCGACCCCTTAGTAGATGTTTTTCAACGCCTTACGCTGGGGGAGTACCGCCTATATAACGTTAGTTCTTTCCATACCCCACAGGAGTACTGACGAGCTATACATGCGCATCCTACCTACGACATTGCGTGGGGAGGTAATCTCTTACGGACCACCTAATTTCCACACCAACCTAACGTATGGGGGTGTCGACGCATCCTCCGTTACCCCTGAACCTCCTCTTGGGGTGGTTCCCTTCCAATCCGATTTTCAATACCTGACAAATCATCGTTTCACCCTCACCTTCTTGACTCGCTGTGCTTGGAAAGGCTTTGGTTTTGGTCTTTATGAACAAGGCCGACATACACTCATTCCCATGACTACACGCAAACACAATGATCGTAGTGGTCTCGGTTTTCCTGAAACACTTACACCGGAGAAACCTCGTGTCAGTTGTATCCTGGAAGATGATGATGTCACCCCTACCAAACCATCATCACCCATTTTGCCATCGTCACCCACAGAGTCGATAGACCCTGAATCTATCCCTCCTAACTTTTTTTTTTCATAAATGCTATCTTCCTAGGTCCTCTCACTTATCAACGCAATAATGAGGACCCATCTTCTCTTCCCCTTCTGTATCCGACATGATTGAAGAGGATTCACCTTCGATTAATGTTGTTGAGTGCCAGGATGATGACTCCATCCTCACTTACCTTGGTGCAGACGACTCCTATATTCAACACGCATTACCATCTGAAACTCAAACCATGTTGAATGAGTCTACTATAGAAATTAACATCCACACAGAGGAGGATCCTCACATTGTGAAGATCGGACAATCCCTTAACGCATCAGAACAAGTCGCCTTTACTACCTTTCTCCGTACCCGCAACCAAGCTTTCGCTTGGTCCTACGCTGACATGCCAGGAATTGATCCTGACATTGCTGTCCATAACATTACCCTAAAACCGATTCCAAACCAATCAAACAAACCGAGAAAATGCATCCACGCATTGCCCTCTTGGTCAAAGAAGAGCTTTAACGACTTCTTTATGTTTCCTTCATCTTGCTTATTGACTATCCTTAATGGATTTCTAACATCGTACCTATCACTAAAGCGATGGGGGACTTCGGATATGCACGGATTTCCGAGACCTTAACCTCGCTTGCCCCAAGGATGACTTCCCCCTCCCAAGTATTGATCAACTTGTTGATCTCACTGTGGGCCATGAGATGCTTTCTCTCATGGATGGCTTTTCGGGATACAATCAAATTTTGGTAGCCCCAGCCGATCAACATAAAACTACCTTCATCACTCCTTGGGGAACCTTTTGTTATCGTGTCATGCCGTTTGGCCTTAAAAATGCTGGTGTGCGACCTATCAGCGGGCTATGACTTACATTTTTCATGACATTATGCACACTATTCTTGAAGATTATGTCAATGATCTTCTTGGCAAATCTAAACATCGCAGTGAACATCTCGATGTTTTAACCATTATTTTCGATCGCCTGTTACAATATTTTGTCCGTCTTCAACCAAAGAAATGTGTCTTTGGTGTCCTTTCGGGAAAACTTCTTGGTTTTATCGTCTCTTTGTGTGGCATTGAGGTCGATCCATCTAAAGTCAAAGCTATCCTAGAAATGCCCCCACCTACTAACCTCAAACAATTACGTAGTTTGCAAGGTAAACTTCAATCTATCCGGTGTTTCATTTCCCAACTCTCGGATCGATGTCAGCCTTTTCATCACCTTCTTAAAAAGGACATTGCCTTTCAATGGAGCAAAGAGTGTCACCAAGCCTTTGAAGCTCTCAAAGCCTATCTCTTGCAGCCACCCGTGCTTATCCCACCACAGGACGATCGCCCTTTCTACCTTTACCTTTCCACCACCGACCACGCCGTAGAGCCATGCTCACACATCGTGACTCGAGTATCAAGAACAAGCCATTTATTATATCAGTCATACTCTGGTGGATTATGAGACTAGGTATACACATGTAGAAAAGTTGTGCCTAGCCCTATCATTTGTGGCCACCAAACTCGACACTACCTCCTGAATCACAAAACTTTTGTCATCACCAACACGGACCCCATCCATTATATGTATTCCAAACCTCATCTAAACCAACGCATCGCCCGATGGCCTATGCTCCTTGGTGACCTCGACCTTGAATTTATACACCAGAAGTCAATCAAAGGACAAACCATTGCCGACCAACTCGCGGAGGCCCCTTTACCTGGGGAACAATTTACCAATTTTAATTTCCCCGACGAACTCATCGCCACTCTTTCACTTAGGGAGGAGTCCTATCCAATGACCCTCTTCTTCGATGGATCCAAATGCCAGTGCGGCGGAGGAGCTGGTGTTGTTCTCATTCCTCTTGATGCTGAGCCTATGCCTCTTTCATTCCGGCTTGATTTCCCCTACACTAATAATACAGCGGAATACGAGGCCCTTGTTTTGGGTCTCCAGGTTGCGTTACACTTAGGTGTCAAATCTATTAATATTTTCGGCGACTCTCAATTGGTAGTCAATCAAGTTATGGGCATCTACCAATGTAAAAATGAGGAACTTCAAAAGTACAAACATTACGTGGATTCACTTTTGACCTCATTTACTCGTTATTCTATCCAGACCATTCCCCACTCCACTAACAAATTTGCGGATACTATGGCTTGCTTAGCCTCACAAATTCCTACCTCACCAACTGACTCTGACATATTCGTCTTGGTCCAACAACTCTTTGCCCCATCTTACTCAACCCCGGTTGTTTGTATGATAAATAATGTGTCTGCTAATTCGCAGGATACCTGGTATCACCAATTTCACGACTACCTTACAACCTCCCTTCTCCCACCTGACCTTACCAGTACAAGACGTGCAAACATGCTTTTCTTAAACATGTTTCTTGTTATGTCGTCATGGGGGGACTCCTTTATAAACGTGGCTTTGATGACATCCTCCTTCGATGTCTAACCGGTGTGGAGGTTACTTATACCATCCAACAAATCCACGACGGTATTTGTGGCGGACATTTTAGTGGCCTTGCCGTGGCTAAACGAATCCTTCGCCTAGGTTATTATTGGCCTACTCTTAATAGCGATGCTACGAATATGTTAAGTGTTGTGTTGTGTCAACAACATGCCAACCTTCAACATACTCCTAGCCATCCGCTACAGGTCGCACAAGATCTTTGGCCTTTCTCACAATGGGGTTTAGACCTTATTGGTGAGATTCACCCGCCCTCTTCGTAACATCACCATTGGATAATCACAACAACTGAATATTACACAAAATGGGTGGAAGCCATTCCACTCATTTCAACCAAAAAAGAAAAAATCGTCGAATTAATTTAACCATCACATTATCTCGTTGTTTTGGTATTCCTCATCGCCTAATAATGAGATAATGGTAAATCTTTCAAAAATAAGTTGTTACAAGACCTTTGTGACAACTTCGGTATCAAACTTAGCTTTCGTCACCATACTACCCACGTGCCAATGGTTAGGATGAATCTTCTAATAAAACCCTAACCAAAATCCTCATGAAAGTTGTAACGAGTCCGGTAGAAATTGGCATGATCACATTCCCTTTGCCCTTTGGGCTTATCATACTAGCATTCGTACCTCCACTAATGCCACACCATTTTCTTTGGTATATGGTACCGAGGCTGTCTTGCCTCTCGAAATACAAATACCCTCCCTCAGAATATCTCTTCAGGATATTCTCACCAATGATGATTTCCGCCAAGAGCGGTTAGCCCAATTAGAGCTTCTTGATGAGTGACGTCTTACGGCTCTTGACCACCTTCAAATCTACCAAAAATGCATCAAGCGTGCTTATGATAAGCGACTTCATGAGCATACCTTTAAGGTTGGTGATCTTGTCCTCAAAGAGAATCAACATGTAACCAAACTAGAAAAGAGAAAACGTGGAAAATTTACTCCTAATTGGATTGGGCCTTACATTATCACTAACACTTATGGAGCATGCACTTATCGTTTAGCTTTCGCAATGGTAAACATAAGCTCGAACCCCTTAATGCCTTGCATCTCCGACCATTCTATTGTTGAAATTAGTGTTATATCACTTCTTATCTACCTTGCGCTCATCCCTTGAGCTCCTTTACCACCGCATACACTTTGTTTCCTACATCTCAAAATAAAATCAAGCTCACATGGTTTGATTATCACCTCCCCTTAAAGATGCCTTCCCCTTTTAGTCTAGTCCATGACTTCAAAGTATCAAAATGACATCTTCTTAATTAAACACTTATGGGATTTTCTTGAGTCAAACTTCCTACAAAACTAGATGCTTTATGCCCAACGAACATCTAGACCTCTAAAATTATACATAGATTGCTCCTTGAAGGACAACTATATGCCAAACTACTTCTACTATTATAAATAAAGCTGCTCCCCGAAGGATAGCTATACATAAACACCGCATCTGCATTATAAATAGATCTGCTCCTTGAAGGATAGCTATACACAAAGTCAACCTTTATCGAAACTTCTCGAATTGATTAGCTTCGTGAAGACCTCAAGAGTAATAAAATACATATCCCTTGTAGACTTCCCGCATCGATCAGTCTATATTCAGCAAAATAAAAGCCGCATTCAAAAGTACTTTTGAGTCATGGACTTGTCTATTTAGGTTTGGTTCTCTTTCGTCAGAATAATCATCTTATAATAAGTTCTCTGCACCCCAGCTATACCGGCCACCTCACCTCACCATTCGTCAAAACAACAAAACTCAAGGGACGTGACGTATATCCGATATATTGTGATTATACAACTCTTTTCACCTATCGACTTCTCACCTATGCAAGGTACCTAGGAATTCAAGCTCATCCTATGTTAATATGTGGTTTGTTTAGCTCTTCTCAACTACGGGACACTTTTGCCTCTTTTTCTCGACTCTAGGATTGTGTGTTGACCTTAATAAGGACACGATTCCCTACTACTTGGGTATGCTAACTTTCACTTCACCTATACCTACACCAACAACATTACCCTACCAACACCAACAACATTACCCTACCAACATCAAACTTTTTACCAACCGAAAAATTGCCTAACCACAACCAAATTACCTGAATTCACCTCTCCCTGGTCCTAAGGGAGAACTACATCGGTCTGAGGCCCCTCCTTGCTTTGTGCAATGGGCTATGTAGGCAGCACTTAGGAGACATGGGGTCTCCCAAGGTTAGCTCGACCATCCCCTACCATACCCTATCATGTGTTGTAAATATAAATAGTTTTTGTGTATTTCTATTTGCCAACATTCATCTTTATCCTTTTTCAAAACAAACAAAAACAACATCCAAAACACAACCATTCTTATTATTATCATCACTCAAAACAACATACATATTTTAGTTTTATTTTAGATGTTAAACAAATACACCTTCTCTATCATCGACTCGCAGGTCGGCATCCTTATTTATTCTTATATTCCTATGAAATTCACTTAGACCCTTGCGCCTCCTCCCGAATCCGGTGGTGATCGTGATCGTCGACGCCCTTCACCTGGCCTCTCCATCCTCAAAGGTGCCACTGCCATTGGTTCCTCCCACTGATCCGCCAACATCTCCTGTAACATACGAATACGTCCTCTCGCATGAAGGAATCTTGCCTCTAGTCTCTCCACTCGTAATTGTGAAACCTCTAACAATCTCGTTGTCTCATTCACCTGTGTTTGAAGCTGGTAAACCAAATCCTGCAGACGATCTCTCTCCACGCTGTAATCATAGCTATGTCAGGATGCTCACGTGCACCTCGCAGCTCTGCTACCCACCATACTCTATAGGCCTCTGTCGTTCCCGCATCCATTACCCTACGATCGGTAGCTATCTCTTCTGGCCCTTCTGGAGGTGTAGGCTAGGGAGGTGAGAATGCTGCCTCGGCGTCGATCCTCATGTATGGTCTATATGTCATAGGTATATCCTGAACGAACCCAAATTGTCGCCGCACGCGATCTAGAGGAATCCTCTCGTACTCACCCGGCCTGTGCCCTGCGATCCACCTCAATCGCTCCACACCCCTTAACTCCTCAGCTATGTTCTCTGTCACCATATAGTTCCCGTAAGGCCTCCAACAAATATCCACAATCGTCACCATCTCCCATACCTGTCTATAATACTCGATGTCATCTATCACGGCCTGGGATCTCGCTTCTTGTTCTGTCTGGACCCATCGTCTGAATCCCAACCTCTGCACTCCTACCTCTCCCGACTCGATGGGTCAGCCTATTGGACGCACACAAACAATGTGCTCATAGGCCCAACAATGTAATAAGTACGAACAATCCAGTGTCGTCCTGTGTTTTCGCTTGCAGGCCCATAAACCCCTATATAACTCTACCAGATATGCGGGTGCCCATGCGAAATTCACGCTCATTTCCATCATTTCCCAAATAAAACTCATCAATGCTTTTGGAAATCTTCCACCCTCTACCCTCGGTAATGCATAATACCCCACCGCTATCATTAATAGCACGACCAACCTTGTTTCCTCAGGGTGTGTTGCATACATTGTACCATACGTAAATGTTAAACCTCTCTGTGTCAAATCTCGTGCGAAATTTGAACCAAATCTGCTTTGTTATCGCTGCCCACCCGCGCCTGTGCAACGCCGATACACTGCTTTTTCCTATCATTGGGAGTCTCAAAATATGGAACACATCTTCCAAAGTCACCGTCATCTCCCTGTTGGAATATAGAAGGTATTACTTTTTGGATTCCATCTCTCAATCAACGCTGCAACATAGCATGGTTACGCATGATTGTGAATAATAGCGGATTCCACTTAACCCCAAACGATTTATCAACGCCCATTCAGCTAGTGTTACATCCACTCGGATTCATGACAACAATGTTGTACAGTATCATTCATCCTAACCCTACTTCCGCTGCATACATCACGACACATAATTATTTAATAAAACAAATCTCCATGGCTTTTTTCTCAAATTCAGAAACTCCTACGATGAATCGATATCGGTTATAGATAACCGATATGCGGTTTAACCGATACGGTTTGCAAACCGATACCGGTTATCTCTAAATGATACCGGTCAGTCCATCAAAAATATACACTCGCTTAAAAACATACATACACGTACGATAATTATTTTACCCGTTTACTCCTATCTATACCTAAAAACATACGTGACCACCCTGCTTACCTACCCCATAGCACTCACCCCATCCCAAACCCTTTCCTATCACCTTTTCTTTCTCATCTTTACCCACTTACTCTCTCTCATCCTATTCACACAAAACATGCAAGAATCAAATTACAACCAAACAGTTTACCTCTCGGGATGCAGCAGCTTGAGGTGGAACTTGTCTTCCCCCTCGTCCCTGCCTGCTGGATGCTTCTCCTTGTTCAGCCATGTTCACCACCCTCTTCAAATATAACTTGTCTTTCTACCTTCTGAATCTCAGCCCACACTCACTTCACCTGTCTCTTTCCTCCTTATCACTCAAATTCTTTCATGCAATTACCTGTATCAGTCGTCAAACAGCGTCGCATTCACGTATTTAACTTGTTGCATGACTCTAAAAATAAGAATGCTAAAAATAAGAACTTAAGTTGCCAACCAAGCAGTTCTATTTTTAGGAAAAATAATTTTGACATAACCGATATTGGTTAGATAACCGATATCGGTCATATAGCTACCGACATCGGTTACATAACCGATATCGGTCATGTGCCCCATTTTGCTTAAACCTCGGCTGTTTCTTCGTTTTTGCAAATTTTTGTGGCACCCGCCTCTTTTTCCTGCATAACAACACCATTATCAATATTTGTCATCCAAATCACATATATATATCCTCATAATGTCAGCAACATCATCCATCTACATTATAACAACCATCGACAACATACATACGACATCATATATACATCAAACCCATCAGCATACACAACATGTGAATTAAACTCACCATCAATATATAAACCATGTGGATCAAACTCGTCATACATTAAAATTTCACAACCCATCAACAAAACACATAAAACATTTCATATGCACCATGTGGGTCAAAATCCTCATATATATATATATATATATCCAAGGTTTCAAATATACAACTTTCCCTGCATAGGGGCCTCTGTGATCTCAAGATAATACAAAGCCGGCACGCAGGCCGCAATAACTGTCAAAATATCGACTCGGCTCGCAGGCCGGTCTCTCATATCAAAAATATACTCGGCTCGCAGACCGGTATCAACTATACAACCTGTACTCGGCTCGCAGGCCGGTATATACAACAGGATGAATAAATAAATGAAAGAATCATATGTGGGCACACAGGCCTCTCTATACATAACCGGTTCGCAGACCGGTGCCTCTATCTAATATCCAATATACAAACAAAACATCTCTCTCCGACCCAGGGATGTCTCAACTCTCCCCACCGCCCTCAGCACCTCTCCCTGCGGGTCCTGGCCCTGGCTCCCACCTCCTCCCTGTCACCGACCCACCGGCTGTAGCTGCACCACCCTGGGATCTCTGACTCCGCGAGGTCTCGGCTCTGTGCGCCGCATATGGCTGATAGTCAGCCCGGTACCATCAAGAACATCCTGATAGTACCGGGCCTCCACTCTCGCCTCCATATAACGGGCCCATGCCACCATAGCTGCTGGGGCTGGTCCCCCGACTCCTAATAACAATGGCCCCTGTCCTACCAGTACACCCTGTGCTGTCTTTGGTGCCCCAGTGGTGCTATGGCGTGGCGGTACTGCACTGTACCGTGGCCGGTCTGCATTGGTGGTGGTGCTTGTCAGTGCCTGCATTTGGTGGTGCACTGTGGTGTGGCGGTACCTATACACTGTGGGTGTGCTTGGGGTGCCCTGTGGTGGTGCTGTGCTGTGCTCGTGCTCGTACTCTCTACACACGGGCTAACTACCCCTGTAAGACACCTATCTGTGCGTGTGCAGTAGCAAGATGCCCCTGTAACAATTGTACTGCCCCCGAGCTGGTCCTCTCTACTCTAATTTTTTTGCTAAGTCCTTGTGTGGGCTGTGCTCTCCTCGCGGCTCTCTCCCCTGCCCACCATACCAAAAATGCTCCTGTGCAGCCGGCATCGTCTACAGTATCATCTGCTGGCCTCTCGGCTACCCAATCTGGGTCCATAGGCTATGGTGCAGGCAGTGGAGCCTCTACATCATCCCTCCAGTACTGAGGGAAGGGAGGTGGCTCATCCTGTCATAGCCCCAACTGTCGTCGTACCCTCTCTAGGGGTATCTGCTCATACTCTCTCGGCCTCCGTCCCGCTATCCAGAATGTATACTGGATCCACCGCAACTGTGATCGGGCTCCTCCGTGGGGCTGATGACCTTTGTAAGGCCTCCATACAATATCTAGGGTAGTCACGCCCTCTAATACATGCCGGTAATACGCTACATCCCATCCGGCGAGAACTGCTCGTGGCTGGCCCATGACCCCCAGCCACCTCTGAAAGCCATATCTATAAATCACCTGTGGCCCTGGCTGCTGGGGCAGCCCTACTGGTCGAATGCATATGATATGCTCATATGCCCAGCAATGTAATAAGAATGTAGAACAAATCCCGAATCACCTCATCCGGCGATAGCCCCACAGCTCTCTGTATAACTGCACCAGGTATACTGGTGCCCACGCATAACATGTATGCTCCTCCACCATCTCGTGTAGTACCCCCATCAGCGCCCATGGAAAGTGGCCTCCCTCTGAGTCCGGGAGGGCGAAGCATGTGATGCCGATCATCATCAACATGGCAAGCCATGTCTCATGTCTATGGGCATGATACATGTCCCCATAGGCAATACTCACGCTGTGATAAGTCAATAGCGTGGCTGCATCCCCAAATACCTGTAAAATGTTGTCCATGGCTGTCTCTGCATCCACCTGGAAGACTACCTCTCCATCAATCGGTAGTCTAAGGATGCGATACACATCCTCTAGTGTAATCGTCATCTCTCCCGTCGGGAGATGGAACACATTGGTCGCCGGATCCCATCTCTTGATGAGGGCAACCATCAGACTGTGATCCCTATCTATCACCCTATAATGCTGGACTCGCCGAGTCCCACCTCGCGCATGATGGCCCACTGCGGCTGTGGACACGTGTGGCCACATCCGTCTCAACAATGGGGCATCCTATCCCACATCGTCAGCTGCTGACGTGCCTGCAAAACCAACTCACTGCATTAGCCCTACTCTTTATCACAATAACTCCTTTAACCTTCTATACCCCCTTTTACTCACCCTTCCTCTCAACCTCTACCCCTTCCCTCTTCACCCCCAAAAACACAAAACCCAAACAACAACCAAGCACCCAAAACCACAACAAAACCAAGCAACAAAATAACAAATCCTGACTAGGGACCGGTACCGGTCACCCATGACCGCCACCGGTCCCCTCTCCACCGATGCCGGTCGACGTACGACCGACACCGGTCAACCACAAACCCACCCTGCCCCGAAACTTCTTGACCGATGCCGGTCGCTTAGTGACCGGCATCGGTCACTGAAAAATCACCGAGCCAAACCCGACGCGGCCCCCAAATCCATTTTTGGCCTATTTATCCCTATTTACCCACCCAAACACCCTAAAAACCTACCCACCCTACCGCCTTGACCTATTTAACCCATCTATCCTCTTCATTTTTCAAATAACTTCAATTTATTCATTATTTTATCAAAACATGGATTCCTACCCAAACCCCCAAATATAGCTTAACAACATCAAATTCACACAATGAAGGGTTTCGAACCTACCGGTACGACGACACGTCGTCGTGGTGGGATGGGTGGTGGTGGTCCAGCTGGTCCAGCACCTCCAGCTCCTCCTGGCTGTGCCATGGCTCTCAAACTCCTCTGTTGGGTCCTCCACCAATCAAATGCTACCTCCTCCTCACTAGGGCCTACCAATCACTCACTTCTCCACTCAAATAGTGCCACCTCAGCCGACAAATGCACCAATCTCAACAATAGACCTCAGACAACTAAAATTGGTTTTCAAAATGACAATGTGACAATGACAGGCCATATTTTTCTTTTTATAGGTTTTTGACCTATAACCGATATCGGTTATTTTGTGCCCTAAGGAACCGGTATCGGTCACATAACCGATACCGGTCATGTCTAGCTGATATCGGTTTAATACCTACATTCACCAAATTTCTGCCCTTATTTACTAATCGCCCTTTCTCACAACATCGCCTATATCCACCTTCGCTGAAAACCCTTCGCTGACTTCATTGGCTCGACCCAAGGCCGCAACCAACCAATTTGGCCCGACCCAAGGCCGCAACTAACTATTTGGCCCGACCCAAGGCCGCAACCAACCAATTTGGCCCAACCCAAGGCCGTAACCAACCATCTGGCCCGACCCAAGGCCATAACCAACCATTTAGCCCGACCCAAGGCTGCAACCAGCCCATTTGGCCCGACCCAAGGCCAGACCCAACCATTTGGCCCGACCCAAGGCCGCACCAATTAAATACCTCACCCAACATCAACACAATACAATTTTATCCACCCATCATGTAGCTTTTTGTTCAATCGAGCTCACCTGTTCGTGTTTTAGCATGATTAGGGTCCTTGACTTGATCAGTCGACCAACTTTGCCTAGACCAAGACCGTGACATTTATCTCAACCAAACCAACCATTTGGTACTGCCGAACATGCCTAAACGTTCCTGTACCTTACCCGTTATATCCCCTGGAGCTACTTCCTATGCCTTGGATACCAGGATTATATCACCCTTGTTTGGATAAACTATCGACCTTTGCCTATGAATTGCTTGTTTGCTCTTCAAAATCATGTACCCTGGTCGCACTACTGCATTTCAACGTGCGTCTGCTTCCTTGGACCTACCCCACCATCTTACCATCATCTCAACACCATTTCCCTTTATCAACCCTATCCCTGATTTCACGCTACCTCAATCTGTGATAGATTTGAGGGGGATTACCTATACCCTTAACAGGGGTAACCACTTCTTATTATTGTCCATGCAGCTTTAACAAAGACAAGCTACACGACAACAAGGGGCTAATGTAGACACCAAATTTGTGTCTTACGACCCCCTGTGCCCCGCATCTCATTTCGCAACCTAACCTCATCACTTAAACCTTACACAATTATTTATTAATTACCTTATAATTAATAAATCCACATCACCATACCTGCCACCTCATTTCGCCACCTCATCATGAACTAGTCTTAACCCTAAAATAACCTAATTAAGACTTATAACTTGGTCCACATCCACACCCATGACTAATTACTCCTCACCCGCACCTAAAACCAACCTCATAATGACTTGACCAAGCCCGCAACTAATCCCTCGGGAGAAAAGGAGGGAAAGCTGGCTATTTTACCAAAAATAGCCCGCTTTGACTGACCGATACCGGTTCCTACTGACCGCCGTCGGTTGCGTAACCACCATCGGTTCCCTGTAAATGACCACTCCCAACCAAAAACAAAGGGTTGGATTTTGGTGGATCCGAAGGAGAAATCATTGGAAGAATCGGAATTTACTTGGCTGAACAGAGACAAGTGAAAGAAAGAAGAAGAGTTTGCAGAGAAGGACATCAAGCCCAAAAACTGCAACTGAGTAACCAGAGCCTTGTGACACTCATCCGAGTATCAGGAGAAGAGATAGCTCATCTTGGATTGTCAGATCATCCTACTTGAGCCCTGTCTTCGTCATCACAGTCCCAGAACCTGCATTTTCCATCAGGAACTAGTAAGTAAGTCTTATACGTTCTTTTAATAACATTTCTTGAACTTCTGAATCACAGCCATCATAAGTCTATTCCTAGATCTACTACCCAGCAACACACTACATCTAACTGTCATTCCTCCACCCTTACATTACCCCAAGAACACCCCCCGTATTCTCTGAGTCCTTCTCATCACCCCATTACCCAACCCCACCCATTTATCAGCCTTATAAAACAACACAACCACCTTACAACCAACCTTCACCAAAATCCCTAAAACATTGCCCCTACCGATATCGGTTACCACCAACCGGTACCAGTTACAGTGACCAGCATCGGTCACCTTGATTCTAAACCAAGACCAGCCCTTTCTCTATTGTTCTAACAAGGTAAACAAATTGTAATTGGACAATAGCTTATTTGTTAGAATTTGTGTTAATTCATATTAGTAGGGGAACTGACCACCTTCAAAAGGAAGTTTTATATTTCCTGGGCCCAAGGCAGTTCCCTCATTTATTGTCTAATTAAAATATGGTGGTCTTGTATTCTTACTTACAGGTAGTCCTTCCTAGACAAAAAGGAGTTCTTCGTAGTCGATCTGATCTTTCTCTATGGTACGCGCACACCCTCTCGACATTCAACAGGTATTCCTCCTAGCCCTAACCCTTATCTGTTTCTCAAAGGAATGAAAGGATAGAAGCAACTCTATTCCCAAAAGTTGAAACATTCCATGCGAAACAGATCTCACGTTAAGAGTGAGTTTTTTGGGTGATCTCACACCAAGAGAAGAATGTTGGGGAGAGATGTATAGATTTTATCTTCTTCCACCATGCTTCTGAATAAGCACCACTATAGATGGTACATCCCAATTTTTCCTGATTAGTCATGATTCTTTTGATTGTAACTAAAATATACTAATAAACCGAATTCTATAATTGGAGGCAAGTTCCTATTCTCAGTAGAACTATTCTAAAAATTGCTAGAGATTGTGATGATCTAAGAAATTTAATATTTTTTCCCGGGACACAAGCATCTAGAGGGACACAAGCAACCACCATTACTATCAAGTTTGGGCACTAGTGTTTCCTCTATATTCTAGAACTAAGTTTGTTTATGCACCAATCTATGATGCGTGCCTATGATATTTCTATCTTGTGTTGTTTTGTACTGTAGCTTTGAGTTGTTGTAATGATGTTTTATTCACCTAATAGATTCCCCCTTGTTTGGAGCACATGCGACGACTATAGGAGAATGAGGTCCAAAGGAGAGGACCCTAATATGATATGCATATCTAAGTGGAGATACCTGCAGGGGGTAGGGGATGTGCATGGTAGAAACTAAAAAACATGAAAAATAAGAGAGTCTAGTATATGTTTTAGTGTAAGAAAAGATAATGTGTAAGATAAGAAAATGTAACAAGAAACTAGGAAGAAAATATAGACCGTGAGAAGTAGGTTTCTTACATGGGATATCACTCACAATGTCACAAGACAATCAAGGTCAAGAAGCGGCCAAAGGAATACAATGATCACACGAGACATAGGGAATTACCTAAAAATAATAACATACAATAACAAATAATAGCAAGAAAAATGTATCGATAACCATGGTTGTATGTAATCTTGCAAGGCAAATGCTACTACACATGAATCACCCGTTAGCATGTTAGAAAGATAAATAGTATGTAAAAGTGTGTATAAGTAGCGAAAATTATAGTTATAATAACACAAATGATGTAACAATACAATATTTGATGTGTAGAGTATGATCATAACAAAAGTAGATGCCCCTAAGAGCCTCGGTGGGTTTGGTAAGATATTCAAAGTGTCAAGCATCATACATCGTGTAAGGATTTGTAAGAGATATACATTCAATTCTAGAGACCAATTGAATGCACATGTGTATATGATAAAGATAATGACATACTGAGTATTTTTCTAGCATAGTAAGCAAAGTGCAAGATGTAAGTAGTATAAGATAACAATAATAAATGTAACCAAGATATGCAAATGATGTATGAGTGTGATATGTAAGGTGTGATGATGATAAGAGCAATGTTTCCCCGGTGGGTGTGTATCTCGATGAGGTTCATTTATAAATTCTCCCTTAACAGTCAAGAATGAACCATAGAATAAGAGTGCATCATTAGGGAATGAGTGTGTTGCGTGAGAGTATATGTTAGAAAGATGTAACATGAAGTGCTGGCGTGAAATGTGTATAATGTGAGGTTCATTGATGAAGTGTGCCCTCAATAGTCAAGTGTGAATTGTAGCACTAGAGTGTATCATCGGGTAATGATGGTACAATGTGTGTACCAACAAAGTAAATATGCATAGAAAGTGTAGATATAAAGTGCATTGTGTGAAAGGTAATAGTAGACACTAGAGACAAATGATAGTGATGGGGGAGAAATTGAGATGCCCCTAGGAATGTGATGGATAGAAGGATATACAATGATAGTGAAGGGGAAGACCCCCATCGATATCCAAGGAGACAAAGGCATGTGACCATGATCTAAGGGTGGTGGTGTGGGAGAGTAACTATGTGCACGTGAAGGAGACTGATGTGGTGAAGGAGGTGGAGAATACCTATAGGAAGGGGCTTCCTAAGTGGGGGACTTAGGCTGATGAGGTGGACTAATGGGCCAATGAGGTGAAGAAGGTGGAGAATGCTTATGAGAATGGGCTGCCCAAATAGGGTACTTAGGCTGATGAGGTGGGTTGATGGACCATGATGACAACAAGGTGATGATGTAAGTTGTGTGTGAATAGTTGAGATAGGTGCAAAAGTAGCAAGAATTGAGAAGTGTAGGAGACCTAGATGCCATGACAAGTGCATAAATATCAACAAGAGTGGGCCAAGGAAATGGTGTGTGTGGTGGAATACCTTTGATGGTGACAAGTTGTTTGTTATGGATGAACTTGAGACATAAGTGATGCATGGAGGGGATGGCTTGGGTAGTGCAGAGCTAATGGAGACCTAAGATCATGTCAAAAAATTGATTGAAGATGTAATGATGAATGGGATAAGCATGGTGAGGGGGCCAACTATAAATTGGAATTTTTACATGACCTAAGAATTAGGAGCCGGAAATGTGATAATAGACGTTGGACATTTGATAGCTAGGAGGATTGCCACAAAGCATACATTAGAAACAACATATGGGTAGACAATAATATTATTGATGGTAGCATGAGAACCAATAGAGGAACTGATATGTAATGAATTAAAAGTAAATTTAGTGTGATAATCATGATCCAAGAATGTGATAACATGTGGTCAAACATCAACATAAGAAACAAAAAATTAAAGAGGCCTTGATGAAGGAGGAGGAACAACACGATATGTATGATTTGCAGAAGAATCGGTAGCTTGCTTTTCATGATTTGGTAGAGGGTCATTAAATATTTTTATCTTTTTACTATCATTGACTGGTTTGGTAGTAGATGGCTCAGGGAGCTTGATTGCATTGTTATTAATAAGATCTTGAATGAGATTCTTAAACTTAAAGTAGCGATCAATGTGATGCCCAATGCATTGGTGGTATTCATAACATGAATTTTCATCATATTTATGGGCATGAGGGGAGAAGGATCGAGATAGAGAGGTGGCTAGTTTCCCAAAGGACGGAAGCACCGTGTTCACTTCTGTCTAGGTCAAAAATGAAAATGCTACAAAATTAAAATTTTACTAAAACTACTAAAAACAAGCACTTTTGACAAAATTTTCTAAAAATAGTCACACATACTAGCTCCTTGGTCATCTGTGAATCCATGAATACTACTACTCTCTCAAATATCATCGGACTAGCCACTCTAACGCATGACATTCTCGTAGCTAAGAGCTCAATTCTCAAGCACTCTCGGTATAAATGAAATTACTATTTACTTTTCCATATTGTTATATATGGTAATTCCAATTTACTCTATACTATAGCAAATAATCGAAACTTCTAATACATTTCTATTAAAATTTTCTTTGATCTCATTCAAACATGATTATAATTATCCTATACTGACAGTCAATACTTGCCACTATTCCAAATCTATATCCCTAAATGACCTAATCTAGGGGAAAAATAAAACCTCTCTATGAGTAATCTTCTAAATACATATTATTCAATCAACTAATATCACTCAAATCAATCAATCAATACAATGATCACAGTTACTATCGCTCCCAGATGACCTAACTTGGGAGCTACATTACATTACCATCGCTTCTAGATGACCTAACTTGGAAGCCATTTAGAACTATTCAAACCAAAACACCTATTACTATAGGAGTGGGGAAATGAGACATCATTACCTTTCCTATACCGCTCCTATGTGGGTTCTTCAATCAAGAACAAATAAGTTACAATCGGAACTAATCGGAACAAATCAGGTCTTTAATTGTTTTCTATTCCACATATGTCATTTCTATATCCACTGCTAGTTAGGTCACATGGATCCATGTCTTTCTTCCTTTTTACATTTGTCATTATTTCTCCAAGGACACTAGTGCACACCTTGGACTCTAGTGCCAGTGCAATTGTGTCCATTATGGGTGCTTATGTCTTGTTTATTCTTTTTACACATTATGAAATTTTTTGTCTGCCTTTTCACTTTTCTTATCCGTATCCCATGTTCATAAGTGACCTTTTGTGTCACTAGTGTTGAAATAAAAAAGAGAGACTCATATATATACACAACACACACACACACACTATTATCTTGGCTAACAATTCAAAGGGGCTATCATATCTACATACTACCACTACTATCAAAGGGACTACAATTTGGGCTCCATACATTGCATAGGAAGGGGAAGTGATGAACTCCATACCACAAATTTGCATCAAAGATATCTATAGCTTGCTATCTTGGTGTCATTGGTGTGAGGGAAACCTAAGGACACTATTTCACACACAAGCACAAAGAACTGATTATGTAAAATATGGAATATTATGCCTAATATGATGTTATAGTAGTAGTAAATGAATGATGCAATGAAATATAAAAATATACCAAAGCAAGGTAAGTAATAAATAAGGAAACCCTAATTGCAAATAGAGGGTAGATATCCTTAGCTGATTCATAGAGCACTTTGGAGAATTCACGAGTTATAAATCTAGAAAATAAGAAGCAATGACTATTACACTAGAGAATAGAAAAATGCAGATCTAGATAGATAGGATGGATTGGGATGCCTAGAGAGGGATAGGGGCGCCCGTGGGCATCCGGAACATATTTTTGGGTTCTTGAGTCTAAATAAATTCTCAAAAATGACCTCTAAGGTGTCACAAGATGTTCACTTTTAGTCACTTTTTTCTCACTCCGAGGTCGCACCAAGATCACCAAGCTTCTTTGTAAACTTGCAATGAAGAATGAACCTGCAAAACCCTCAAATAAACATCAAATCCCAAAAAATGAAATATGTAGAATGAGGGTTTAGACTGTCCATAGCTTTCACAATGGTGAAATTATGATCGAGAACTACACTACATCTCGAGAACCAATGTAGTTTTATGTGCGTGTGTGTGGAATTGTGCCCTAGGTTGCTCTTGTGGCAGTCCCACTTAGATAACAAGAAATTAACTAGATGTATAATGTAATAAATGTGTGTATGGAATAAAATGAACTTCCCTCCTATGAAGTGCGATGTAGAAAACAAACACTTGTGTCCCTTGTGATGGATCTAGAAGGATACAATAGAGATCTTAGGTGCCTTGATAAATGCAACCTTATGTGGTGATAGCTAATGCTTAGTGCTTGTTCTTTTATTATGATCACATAAATTTATATTTATATGATTCCCTTTCTTGAATTTCATAATTAACCCCGAAAAGGCTAACTACCAAAAAGATAAGATGCTCAAATGGATATAAAGGACCCAAAAAGTGTGAGTAAAGTACAAAGAGGATAGGGGTGCCTAGAGGGGATGAGGGCACCTAGTGCTAGCGTCCAGGATGACCAATGCTGAAAATAAAAAGGAAGAATGAGGAAGTAAGGGTGTAAGAATGAAACTGGAAACAAAAGGCAAAGAAAGGTGGCCAAATACATGGGTTAATTAGTACCATTCTTGCTTTAGAATCATATAAATAGTAGTATGTAATCAGGTATAAATAATTACCCAAAGTGTGTGATTTTGTGTCTTCATTTTCCCCAATTTATGTTGGTGAGTGGAAAGCTTGGTAACATAAAGTAGATAGAAATTCATACCTGATATCCATGTAGATCGATGTAGAAAACTTGTCGAGGAACTAGACAAAATGTGGAGTGATAAAAATGTGAAGCATGGATGCTAAGGATGAGAAAGTGAAAAAAGTGATGAAAATGAACCTAGGGTAGAACACATGTATAGATGTCATAATGTACCTGCTTTTGGTGTTGGTGTGATGTGGATAATGGTGACTACCTTGCTTCCCATACGAGAAGGACCTACAAAAGAGAATTTGAAAAGTAGTCAAATACATATATATGTGTGTGTGTGTGTGTGTGTGTGTGTGTGTGTGTGTGTGTGTGTGTGTGTGTGTGTGTGTAAAAACATGTAAAGGAGTATGTAAAATGAAAAATGTTAAAAAGGAACATGTGCACCTAATTCGTGGTGAGGAAAAAAGTGTAGAAAGTATCTTGTAGATGATGTTGACACGCAAGTTTTTCAGGCAATATCATGTCATTGTAATGAAATAAATGTAGGAAAACTATCTCGGTATCATTTGCCAACCTTTAACCGCTGCTCCGCTATGTAAAACGCCCTTTGCAGATGGTGTGTATAAATGCATCCTAAGGACTAAATTCCCTATAAAATATGTTGTGTATCGAGTTTCAGATTGTGCTGAACTACCAATGGTGTGTAACTACTCTTGGTCTCAGGCATCTAGGAAATATTGTTGTATTGCCCTTGGTTTTGAGGAATCCAAGAAAGGACGATGTGTTAAGGAGCCTAGTCTGATTTTGACTCTGTCCAAAACTAAAAATTGTGTTATCTTGGTACCATACCGTGTGTAACATTGAATGGGGTGAATGATTCACCTAAATTACACCCCCTCATTTGGGGTACATTCAACATCATTGAAGGATTATACGACCTAGAAGAGGAATTGCATTTGTTGTCTTTGAAACAATGCCTTGCAGGGGAAAGGAATGTGCTTGGTAGAAAGCAAGGCACACATGAACAAGTGGCTTGGAAAAAATAGTATTAGTACAAGAAAATAAAAATACTCATGTATAAGATGAAATTTAAGCTACACAAATATGAAGAAAATATGTAAGCTAAGATACAAGAAGGCAATGTAGAACACGAAAATTGGGTTGCAAACATGGGACACCACTCATGATGTCACAAGACAATCAAGGCCATAGTGGCTGAAAATAGGAAAGTGTGCACACAAGACAAAGGGAAAATCCCACATATAATAGCATAGAATGGTAGACAATGTAACAAACAACAATGGAAGAAAGTATCCCTATATAATAGATGATGCACATGAAGCACTCGTTAGCATGTTAGAAGAATAAGATAAGATAAGATAATTTTATTAATGTCCAACAAATGACCACAAAAGTAGGTCAATGGGACTGCAGAGTACAAAGCCAATGAACCCAACAAGAGGACCCAAATGGGTCACTGAAACAAGAGAGAAAAGAGAAGAAGAGAAGGAAGTAGAAGGAAAGAGAATAATAAAATTATGTCAAAGCATGTATAAGTCGATGAAGTAATGTGTTATGAACAAATATGAAACAATAACATCTTTAATGTACAAAAGTGGATTCCCAAGAGCCTCTGTGGGACGGTAATAGGTATTATGCCAAGCATCCCGATGCATGTAATGGAGCTGTATAATATGTGATCACAAGTAGAAAGCAAGTGAACGCACATGTGTGTATGGAAAGATAATGACATACAAGATATCTATCTAACATGTGTAATAAGTGGAACATGTAACAAGTAAATGTAAGAAAGAATAAATACAACTAAGATATTTAGTATGTTGTAGATGAGGTGGAATGGAATGCAATGTGAATGATAGGCGAGTGCCCCCGAGTGGACATGTATATATGTAATGAGATTCATTTATTTAGGCCCCCTCAGCAAAGTAAAGAATGAACCGTAAATGAGATTGCATCATCGAGAAATGGTGTGAATGATGTGTTATTGTGTGTTAAAAAGAGTTGATGAATAAAGTGTAGAGTGTGGATTGTAGGGTGTTGTGGGATGTGTAGGATTGAATATAATGAAGTAAAATTGATGATTTGGTATAATGTGTGATGATTTAGGCTAAAGTGTATAACACAAAATGTGTGGAGAAAAAGCGTGATGATTCAACATAATGCATATATCATGAACTATGGATGGAAATGATAGAAAATATGATGATGTAGCTCAAAGAGTATATCAAAAAATGTATGAGGGGAATGAGGGAAAGCGTGATGATGTAGCACAAAGTGTATATAAATATATGTATAAGTGGAGTGATAGATAGTGTGATGATTATCCCAAAGTGTATATCGGGATATGTATGGATAAAGTACTAGAAAGAGATGATGATTTAGCCTAAAAGTGTATATCACTATATGTGTGGATAAGGTAGTGTCAATGTTGCATAGTGTGATAAAAATATTTATTGATTGATTTTTAAGATAAAGTGTATAATGATGTAGGTGTGATGATGTGAGGTTCACTTTTGAATTAGACCCTCAGCAGTCGAGTATGAACCATTGGACTAGAGTGCATCATTGGGTAGTGAGTGCAGTGCATAAAAGTAGATGTAAGAAAGATGTAGCATGAATGTGTATGGTGAGTAAGATGAAAAATGTGTGATAGATGATGTAATAAGAGAATTTCAAATGTGTAGAACATGTGTTGTGTGAGATGTGTAATGTGTAGTGTGACTAAGCAATGCTAGAGATATGTGTGGTGAATGTGTCTAGTGTAAAATGTGTGATATGGTCAAGTGTATGATAATGCATGGTGTGTATAGTGTGCAAGTGTGTGAGGTTCATGTGTGTAGTATGCCCTCAACAATCAAGTGTGAACTATATCACAAGAGTGCATCATTAGGTAATGATGGTACTAGAGTGTATCAAGACACGTATGATGTATGTGAGAGACTACATGTGACATGTGTAATATGTAATATATATGATAGTGCTAGGGGGAGATAAGTATGATGCCCCAAAGTGTGTGAATGATGGATATATATGCAAAGTGACGAAAGAGGTACCATGGCACTATGGGGGATAATTATTTGTGTCATGATAAGAGTGAGGGCAAAAAAATGGTAGGCGAAGCAACAAGAGGACCATGTGAAGGTGGCGAGTTTGAAGTGTTTCGGCCATCAATAGGAGTAGTTTCTTTGACAAAATGAATTAGAAGCGAAAGTGGGGTAGGATGGGGAGGAATCTTGAATGGTGGTAGATTTGGTGGTATTGATGATGTTGCAGAAGATTTGATAGGAGATGAAAGTGGACTGATTTTGAGAGGCAGTTTTGTAGTTTAACTTGGTGATGTGGCAAATGACTTGAGAGGAGGAGGTGTTATATTGATTATGAGAGGAGTTTACTTAGGTAGTGCTTGAATTTATATAGAATTACCATTATAAATGACGACGATGCTAATTAGATATAAATGAATTAGATTTAGGAACCCATTGAGATGTAAAAATTAGAGAGGAAAATGTAACATGACGTTGTGCAGTGAATGAGATAAAACATTGATGCTCAAGTTGCTTGATTATTCATTGTAAAGCATAGAAATCATTATCATTATTTCTATTGATTCAATGATAATTTCAATATGGCGACCTTGATATTTTACAAGTAAGGAGGATAGCCTTGAGTAGATGGTAAAGTGATCAATTGATGACTAAGGAGATCAATAAGAATGTCATGTTACTTAGTATTGTGATCAAAGGTGAGAGGATATGGTAATGGTATGAATTGAAGTTCACCTGAAATGATCACATGTAGCAGACATAAAATGAAGATGATATGTAGAAGGAGAACAAACATGAGCCTAAGAATAATTCTTAAGATGTTGGATTTCATATCTAAGAGATATAATCGTGGATTCCATAGCCTGAAATTTATATTGGAATAAATAATGAAGAGCTTGGATGGATTTCCAAATAGATTGATTAGAATTAGAACCAAGAGAGTCATCAAAAGGATGATCGAATATAAAATTGACTTGAGCAGGGAAACATGTTAATAGAAATATACATATTGTCTATGGTTTGATGAAGGGCATCTTTATAAGATGGGTGCATTCAAAGAAATTGAAACAAGGAGACACGAGAAAGAGAACAAGCCATGAAAGAAGAAAAATGAAGATCCGAAGCGTGAAAGAGTTGGGTTGACCAAAATGATTAGCTAAAATTGAATTTATATTATGCCAAATCAGATGCTATAGTAATGATAATTTAATGATGCAATGAAATAAAAAATATACCAAAGCAAGCTAAGCAATAAATAATGGAACCCTAATTGTAAAGAGAGGGTAGAAATCCTTAGCTAATTTGTAGAGTGCTAGAGAATGCATAGAGTTAGAAATATGGAAAATATGAAGCACTGACCGTCACACGGAGCACGAAAAATATAGATCTGGATAGATAAACTATACTAGGGCACCTAGAGAGGGACAAGGAACCTTTGGGTGCCCGCGACCTATTCTCGGGTGCTTAGGTCTATGGGAATTCTCAAAAAACCTCCTCTCGAGGTGTCATAAGGTGTTTTCCTTTATTCGCTTTTGGTCAATCCAAGGTTGCACCAAGTTCATCGATCTTTCATAAACTTGCAATGAAGAATCAAACTTCAAACCCTCAAATAGACATCCAATCCAAAAAAAAGAAAGATGCGAGAATGAGGGGTTGAACTGTCACGAGTTGTCACAATTTTGAACTTACAATGAGTTTTGCACTACATCTCGGACTCCAATGTAGTTCTATGTGTGTGTGCGTGATTATGCCCAGGTTGCTCTTGTGCAGGTCCACTTGGATAAAGAGTAAGTAGCTAGATGTAGAATGTAATAAATGTGTGCATGGAATAGAATGAACTTCCCTCCTATGAAGTGTGATACGAGAAAACCAACCCTTGTATCCCTTGTGATGGAGCTATATGGATATAATAGAGCTCTTAGATGCCTTGATGGATGCAACCTTAGGTGGTGATAGCTAAAGCTCAATGCTTGGTATTTTATTATGATCACAACTTTATATTTATATGATTCTCTTGCTATAATTTTGTAATTAACCTCGAATAGTACAACTACCAAAAAGATAATATGGTCAAACAACTAGAAAGGACCTAAAAAGTGTGAGTAAAGTACAAAAAGGATAGGGGCACCTAGCACCGACATCCTAGTTGGGCGTTAGTGTCCGAGAATGACCAATGCTAAAGACTAAAAAGGTAGACTAAGCAAGTAAGGGTGTAAGACTGAAAGTAGAAACAAAAGGCAAAGAAAGATGGCCAAAGACATGGGTTAATTAGTACCATTGTTTCTTAGGAATCATATGAATAATAATATGTAATCAGGACTAAATAATTACCCAAAGTGTGTGATTTTGTGTCTACAAGAGCTACATGGAGTATGAAATGTAGTACAATGCTTGGTACAAAGTTCACTCATTGGGTTACCACCGAGGTCAATTTAACTTCACATATTGCATATTTTATTCAGATTTAATGTGTTTGTGAGCTTGTAAAGATAGCTAGGGTTTATTTTTAGGTTACAGGTGTGATCGAAACCTTAACATTGAATTCGAGCAATGAAGCAGGTATTGGAGTGAAGGCCCTCAAATCTTGAAGATTTACATGACACTAGCACCTGAGCAGGACACTAGTGCCTATGCGCGCCTATCCTCTTATGGATGCTCTTGTCCCACACAGAACAAAGTTTTAGAAATCCTAGCCAACCACTATTACATAACTCCCGGGAAGATTCAATAGATTCACGGTCCGTCTACCTCTAGATTGCACATGAACCAACTAAGTCATTTATCCCTCTTATTTTCTTAGAGTTTACATTGCTTAAGTACTTAGCACTTGTATATTTTTTGTATATTATCATTAGTTACTTTGTAATTAGATTTAATTCAATTTATGTTAAATTAGACCAAAATTTCCATAATGATTTTCTATAGGGTAGTTAAAATGTTGATATTCATGAGAGGGAATATTAGATAGTTCATCAAGCATGGGGAGCTTGTATGTACACTTTTGCTGAAGTGTATCATAGTTCTAAGGGTTAGTGTCTCCTTGAATCTTATGAATATCTCAAGAAAAATTCACACATTGATAGGTATAAGAAGTAATGATGCATATACAATGATTCCAAGGGCACCCTAAGACAATATTATAAGATAGAGGAAAATTAAAGGCCTTGATTTGATGAAGATAGAACTAGAGGAATGATTATGGGTAACCAAATATACCCCATAACGAGAATTTGTCGGTGATCGTATCCTTGAAAAATGGTTCATGTAGATTTTAAGTTATCGATTGAATAACCAACAACCTTAATGAATTTTAATGAGGCCACAAACGTGCCTTCTTCTTCATCAATAAGAGTACACTTGACCGTAGTATTATTCTTCGATCTAAACTGAAATAAAGAGATGTGGTTCATCGACATGAAGCAAGAGCTCATCCGAGATTATATAAGCTATAGGAAAATAAATGCAAATTTGAGTATTTGTAGTAAGATTAGTATGAATGGATATATCCTCACATTACCAACACATTATTTCTTGAGCCATACAATGTAGGAATCTTCCCCAAAGACAGAGGAAAATTAATGTTCACGTCAAACATCATAGTCATGAGACACTCATGATGGTGATGCAACATTTGCATGAGCTCTAAGAAGGGAACCAAACTAGGAATTTGGGATAGTGCTTCAAGAGGATCCCACTCATTGTGACTAGGATGTGCAGTAGGCTGAGAGTGTTGGGAGTCATGGGATTCGAGATATAGAAGGAGCAGGGTCGATTAAGGAAACTTTTGAAACTAATTTTTAGTCGGTTCTACGCCATTGGCCCTGAAATTTTCATTTGAATAGGGTCGATGGTGTCTATAGAAAAGATACTGAGATCCAGACACCATCGTCCCTATAGGATAATTTCCATAGGGGTTGATGTTGTCTAGAGGAGGCAGATTATTACTTTGAGTAGCTTGATTTTTGGGTATAAATAGATATATTACCATGTGAGTCTGAGGTTGGAATGCTACAGGGTATTTTGGTTATATATAAGCTATGACACATTTTAAATCATTAATTGCAACTATATTTTTAGGAGGGTAATCTGTGTCAACTATTGTTCATAACATTTTCTTTCTTCTTATAACTTTCAACAACATCATGATTAGGCATAGGATTAGAGAATATCTTTATCTTCTCATTAGCTTGGTTGATAGCTTCATGATGATCCTTTTGTTGATCCATGTCACAAAATTTAACCACTTTGGTAAAAAACTCGAAAGTAGTGGCATCATATTCAAAGTGGGGTCCTAAGAAGAAGCTGATGGTAGCCATTTGGAGTGCATGATAATTTTCATGGGAGTGACCCCAATTAGCATGCCACCAACAAAACTTACTCTCATCATGCCAATGAGGAATAGGTCGAGAAGGATCCAAGATCATAGTAAATAGCTTAGGTAAGTGATGTTTCAATTCTTCCTTACTCAGTGGTTGATGATTTTTAGGCTAACCTTTGTTGTTATTAGGTTGTTAGTCAATATTGAAAATAATCCTATTTGAAGAAGTGACAAGAGGAAGAGTATCTAAGACTCTTTCATCTATCACATTCTTGTTCTTAGAGCATTGAAGGATTTGGAATTTCTTGTTAGTTTAAGTTTTGGGAGGATCTTTCTAAAATTTTCTCATGAGATAATCTTGCCTTTTAGATTATTTAAATGCTTCTTCTAGGGAATTCAAAGAAAAATAACTCACCTTATATTGAAGGTGAGGTTCATGAGCTCGTAAGAAAAGTTGGAAGAGGCTATCATTAAGCATATATTGTTATGCTCGTATAGATAGGATCTTGCAATGTTCATGATGAAAGCTTGCATCGATTCATTTTTAGATTTTTAGAAATTGATGTTGTTTTAGGGTAGATTGTGATATTGGAATTTGTTCACTAGGTATTTCATTAGAGACTCTAGCTCAATTATAGAATTAGGAGGCAAAGTTTGGTACTAATCCAAAACATATCTAGTGAGTGTTTTTACTAGGTGTTTTATGGTAGTGTATGAATTAGTTGTGATCTAATCTTTATAAAGATTACCAAAGGCCTTGATATGAAGTATGGGATCAATAGAATCATCGTAAGAGACAAATGGAGAAATACCACCAATATCCATGCTAGCAAAATAAGGTGCTAAACTTTCTTGTTGGACCGCTTGAAAAACTTTTTTGGATACGAGGTGTAGTGATGGGCATTCCATTAGGACAATTTGGAAAAGGAGGGGGAATGTTGCTCCAAGATCTCATTGGAGGGTGGTTTAATAATTGAACCATGTTGGCTTGCATTTGGAGAAATTGAGCCATAGTAGCAGATTGTTGTTGGCTCATTTTATCAATGAGTTAGATAATGAGGTTGGTAGGGTCAGAATTGGAGGTATTTTTAGATGAACCTACTTTGGTAACTTTCCCCATTTTCTACCCTATAGTTAATTTGTTGAGAAAAGAAATCAAGAAAACAAGTGCTAAGCATTTATTCGATTCATTCTTGTATTGGGGAAAACGAGATAGAAATTTCTAAATTTTATGAGGATGATCAAAAGTATCATCATTTTGATTTTCTTCTTCATCCTCAGGTGGGCCATTGCAGCAAGTATAATTTTTCTTTCTATGTGTTCCTACAACTGACAGCGATCTGTAGAGAAGGGAAACTCAACTTCATGATGATAAATTTGGGAAATGTCTCGCACAATAGAGTTAGAGGACCCCAAGCATATATAATCCATGATTAATTAACTTAAATGTGGAATTATTCTAAGTTAATCTAATATTAATAACAACAGTAAATAATATATAAATGCATAAATAAAATGACCCAATAAACTACGTAAGTAAAAATATGAAACCCTAAAGTAAAAGAAGGGTTAGGAAGATCTTAGCTAATTCGATGAATGTTTGGGACTATGTCACTTTGAATAAAATGGAGGCGTAAAATGTAGATGCGATCACACAAAATCTCCAGAGAGCCCACGATATGGAATAATAGGCTAGAATGGGGCACCTGGGGTACTCTGGTATGAGTTATGGGTGCCTTGGTCTGTGAAAAATATCTGCAACCCTCCTCTAAAGTGTCATTGGATGAATTTCTACCTTTGATTCCTATCACGTTGGTGTCATTCAACCGTACTATATCTTTCTAATAATCAATGATGAAGGAAATACCTGTAAAACCCCAATCCAAGCATCAAACCCCTAAAAAAAGAAAGATCTATATGAAGGGGTCAGACTTTCCTCAGTGGCCACAATAATGGACTTAATAATCGAGTGGTGCACTACATCTCAGACCTAATGTAGTTCTATATGTATGTGTATAATCATTCCCTAGGTGTTCTTGTGCTAGTCACACTATATGAAAGTAGCAAGTAATAACTATGTATAGAAATGTAATAAAATGGTGGATGGAATATAATAAAATTCCCTCGTATGTAGTGTGATGCAAATGAACCAACCTTGTGCCTTGTGATGGAGCTAGATGGATACAAATGGAGCATTTGATGGATGTAACCTTAGGTGATGATAGTAGTGCTTAGTGATTGGTCCCTCATTATGGTCTCATAAGCGTATATTTACATGGTTCTCTAGTTCTAATTTTGTAATTAACCCTAAAGAGGCCGACCACTAAAAATATAGAAATCTCAAATATCTCAAAAGTGACGAAAAAGTGGCAGGAAAGTGTAAAAAGGATTAGGGCACTCCAAATGGGACCATGGCACAGGTGCACCCCAAGATCTTGGGCTAGGCACCCCAGTCAAAGATAAAACAATGCCAAATGGAAAAAAGTTGAGTGGGTGATTACATGTGGGAGGTCGGTAGTGACGACAACAAGCAAAGTAAAATGGACAAAGGATATGGGTTAATTAGTACTTTCTTCACTCAAAAACCATATGAATAATAATATGAGACCAAGACTAAATAATTTCTAAAGTGCATGATTTTGTGTCTACATTTCCCCCACTTTATGTTGGTGAGAAAAAAGCTCAGTAACATAAAGTAGATAGAGATGCATATCGATGTCCATGTAGAGTGATGCGAAAGCGTGCCAATGAACTAGACAAAGCGTGGAGCGAGAAAATAGTGTATCATGGAGACTAAGATGCAAAAGTGCAAAAACATGGTGAGAGTGAACTTAGGGTGGAATTACATGCATAGATGTTGATGTATGTGGGGTACCTGCATGTTAGTATATGAGGTACGAACTGCCGAATGATGTTATTGATGCCTTTTTTGTAATTTTTTTTGTGTGCTTCTCATATGAATGGAATTGATCCATGATAAGAGAAAGGGTGTAGAGAGGATATCTTGTATTCTGAGTTTTTTGGGTGATCTCACACCACCTTGACCAAAGAAGTGTAGGGAGAAAGCCACTTTATGTGCCTGACTTATAATTGCTTCCTAAATATTTATGAAGAGATATCTATCTTGCCTAGTTTTTGGGTGATCGACATCATTTTCTGAAGTAGTGTAAGGAGGAAATCCATTGTATCCTCTAACCTATAACTGCTCCCTAGAATGCTAAGGAAAACCTATCTTGTAAAATCTGATGTGTATGGCTTTTGTAGATTGGTATGAACTCACTTGTTGTATAACCCACAATGTCAAGGATAAAAACTAAACTAAACTATCTTGGTAGAGAGCGTTGTGTAGTGTGTAAAACTCCAAATGATGCTCCCTAATTGGGGTCACATGTGATGTCGTTGATAGGATAATTCATCCCTAAAAGAGGACCAACCCCATAAAATATGCCCTTTAGGGGAAAGGGAATGTGCTTGGTAGAAACCAAGGCCCCCATAAAACATTGGATATAAAAAAGTGTTATTACGAGCAAGCATGCATGTAAAAGACAAATATATGTTACACAAACAATGCGAAGCTAGAAAGAAAGTAAACATGCTAGAAAACAATATAGAATTCCAAAGCGGGATGTAAACATGGGCCATCACTCATGATTTTGTAAGACACTTAATGTCGTAATGGCCGTATACAAACAAACAAGTGTGCACAACAAAAATAGGATGAGTCCTACATACAATAAAAACAAGAGACAAATAATAGAAAAAAACCAAATAGATAACCATGGAAGTAAATAATATTGCAAACAAATAATACACATGAAGAACCCATTAGCATGTTATAAAATAACCCATATGTCAAAAGTGTGTATAGGCAAGTGATGTAAAGTGATAAGTACAAAATGAAACAATAACATCTATAAGAGAAATATATGGATGCCCCAAATGACCATTGTAGGAGTGGTAAGAGGCAAGCATCCATGCTACATATAGGAGACATGTATCCATGATCAAAACTAGAAAAGGATGTGAATGCACATGTGTGTATGGTAAATATAATGACATATAAGATATCTAGCTAGCATGTGTAATAAGTGAACATGAACAAGAAAATGTAAGCAAGAGTAAAAGAAACCAAGATATGCAACATGTTGTGGATGGATGAAATGGAATGCAAGATGGATGATAGGAGCTGCATGCCCCCGAGTGAATGGAAGTGTATACAGTGAGGTTCATTTAGTATTCCCCCTCAGTAGTCAATAATGAACCGTAAACGAGAGTGCGTCATTGGGAAATGGTCAAATAGTGTGTGGTGTATAACAAGATGTGATGAGTGTGTATGTTTGTGATGATATGTGACCTAGAGATGAATGCGTGATGATGTATCCTAAAGCATATATCACAATGAGATGAATAGAGGGAGTGGTGATGTATCCTAAAGCGTATACCACTACAAGATGAAGGAATAGGTAACCATTTAGCCTATAGAGTATGTCACTAACCTAGTAATGTTGCATGATAGAAGGTTGAATGATGAACATGTGAGTATGATAAGGTCCATTTGATTTATAAACCCTTGGCAGTCAAGTATGGACCGAGGAACTAGAGTGCATCATAGGGTAGTGAGTGCAACATGTAAAATAATATGTAGTATGTGTGATGATAAGAGATGACCATATTATATGTAAAATATGTAATGCATGATGTAAGATGTAGTGCAAGATGTGTAATGCCTATAGTGTAGTGTTAGGGGTTAATGTGTAGTTGTAGCCCTCAACAGTCAAGTGTGAACCGAAGCACAAGAGTTTGCCATTAGGTAATGGTCAATACTAAAATGAGTGTGATGAGTGCGTGATGTGAAGAGGATGCAATATGCACATGTTATGAGTATACTATGTTGTGGTGTTTGATGATGATAGGTTAGGGGGTTGTGTGAATGTTGTGCCCCCAAGTGTGAGTGAATGAACTATCCAATGATAGTGAAGGATAAAGGTCCTTCATCTAATGAATGTGGTGATGAAATTGTATGATTGTGTACTAGTAAGGGAGGTATAGTAGGTAGAGAGGCTGTGCGGAGATTGAATCCTATGTGTATGTTATGGATGAATATATGATGAATGCGTAGGTGCAATAAAATGCATAGGTGATGGAGATCTATGTGAAGCTGAATGTGGAGGTGATGGACACTCGTGTGGAATGAAACAAGGTGGTGACCTACGTCGAGATGTAGTAACTATCCTAGGAATGGGCCTATACCGATGTGTAGGACTAGCAGAGTGGTGAGGTCACACAGAAGGTGTACGAGTAGGTGAACTAGGAGTAGATTACACTTTTAGTAACATAGATTGTGATGTGCTAGATGAAGTGGAAGATGTGTGAATCAATGCTTGAGAAGATGACAAACATGGAATAGATGGGGTACGTTGTCAATAGAGATAACCTGATTGTTATGAATGAATTTGAGTCATAAATGATTCATAGAGATAATGGATTGAGACCTATGAATCTAATTGAGTCCAAGTAGCATGTCACAACCATCGATTGCTTGCCCAACAAGGAAAGGGACAAGAAAAGTGAGAGGACCAACCATAACATGTAGTTTGACAACACCATATGGTTTGTTTAGAGGGTATTTAATTTATGATTGAGGGTAACTGATGGCATGAAGAAATGGAATAGAACATGTGCTAATAGGAAATATGGGTCAACCTTAGTATTATTGATGGGGATCGAGCCAATAGATGCTTTGATATGTAGGTGATTAGATGTAAAATTTGCATGATATTCGTGGTTAGAAAAAGAGATGACTGGTGGTGAAGCATCAATATGTGTAACTAAAAATTCAAGGGCCCCTAAAGCAGGAGGAGACACTGCGTGGTATGCATGATTAGCTGAAGATTCAGCTGATTTCTTATCACATTGTTGAGATTGGTTATTAAAGAGTTTGAGTTTACCCTTATCAGTGTTAGGTGGAGAGTCGGTAGGCTTTGGAAACTCAAGCTTGTTGTTATCAATAAGATCTTGGATGATTGTGTAGAGCTTGAAACATTGATTCATCGAGTTTCCCACACATATGTGATAGTCACATCAGAATTTCTCATTGTAATTCCTACCTTTTGGTCGTGATGGGTCTACTTCGAGTGGTGGATGAAGCGTGATAAGATTTCTCTCAAGAAGTTGTTGCAATATGAGATGTGGGGCCATAGGAAAGTTAGTAAATATATGCCTAGGAAGTGGTGAATGAACCTCTTTAGGAGTAGTGACTACATTGACAATAATTTTGGTGTCAGTTGGTTTAGTTGTAGATATTGAATGGTGTCTTATTTTGAAAATGAAGCGAGAAGATGAGGCTTTTTCTTGATATTTAAGCTTGCCTATGGATAGAAGTTTGGTTTCACGGAGCTTAAGAGTATGAAAAAGTTGGTCAAATGAAGGAGAGGTCTCAAAGAGAACACTCTCCTAAAGTGGTGGTAAAATAATTTGAATGAACAAGTCCTGAAGCTTAGAGTCCACTAGCACATTTGACATCTTAGCTAGATTATTTTTATATCTCAACACATAACTGAAAAGTTATTCATTAGAGACATGTTTAAGTTGTGATAATTGAGCATAAGAGATCTTGGAGCTGATATTGATAGAAAAATGAGTAAGAAAAGCATCATCCAGATGCATAAATGAAGTTACCAAATGTTGTAGAATGAATAGGTAGGTCATAAAACCAACACATCGCATAATCATGGAGACTACATGGAAATATTTTAGCCAAAAGAATATGATCATCTGTAAATTCAAGACAAGCTACATGAAATGCTATAAGATGCTCTTGTGAGTCATCATGCCCATTGAAAATGGGAAGCTTAAGGGTGACAAAAATAGGAGGAAGAAAATAAGTGGAGATGACAGTGTGAATGGCATATGCAATAATAAGGTGGAATCTAAATATGGAGATGTGTGAGAAATAACTTATTGTAATTGATGAATATGCACTTGAAGGTCTTGATAGAGATACATTAAGTCTTAAGTGCCAATGGAGGAAACCTGCCATGTATGAGAGACAAGAGGTGGTGTGAAATGATTTGTAGGAGTAGTAACAGAAATGAGAATGGTAGAAATGGGAGGAAGAGTGGAAACAAGTGGTTGGGAAACCATGGAAGTAGAGATGGTCGTGGAAGCATTAAGTTCCACCAAATTGGTAGCTTCCTCACGAGCAACATGTAAAAGTAAGTCTAGATCTTGGGGATGCTCAATGATATGGTCATTGATGGATTTAAGATGAGCCTCAGTAAAATCATCAAAAGAGTGAGCCATAGTAAAGAAGAGAAAGAGAGCCCTAAGTGGAAGGTAGCGTCTTCACATAAGGTTCACAAGAATGATTAACTAAAATGTGGAATTATTCTAAGTTAATATAATATTAAGAACAATAGTAAATAACAAATAAATGCATAAAGAAAATGACCCAAGAAACTAAGTAAATATAAAATATAAAACCCTAAAGTGCAAGAAGGGTTAGGTAGATCTTAGTTGATTCGACGATTGTTCGGGATTGTGTTGTTGAATAAAATGGATAAAAAAATGCATATGTGATCACATAAAATATCTAGAGAGAACTGATATGGAATATTAGGTTGGATTGGGGAGGCTAGAGAAGGACCGAGGTGCCTAGGGTGCTTTGGTATGAGATTTGGACACCTTGAGTCATGTGTGAAACATTTATGCAACCATCCTCAGAGGTGTCACTAGATGATTGTCTACCTTTTCTTCTGTCACATTGGTGTCATTGAACTATACTCTATATCACTAATAATTAATGATGAAGGAAATACCTACAAAACCCAAACAAAGAATCAAACCCCTAAAAAAGAAAGATGCATATGAAGGGGTTAGACTATCCTCAATGACCAAAATGGTAGACTTACTAAGTGAGTGTTGCACTACATATCAGACCTGATGTAGTTTTGTGTGTGTGTAATCATGCCCTATGTGCTCTTGTTCCATTCGCACTTTGTGAAAGTAGCGAAAAAAACTATGTGTATAAATGTAATAAAATGGTGGATGGAATAGAATAAAATTCCCTCCTATGCAGTGTGATGCAAATGAACTAGCCTTGTGCCTTGTGATGGATCTAGATAGACGAAAATGGATCGTTTGATGGATGTAACCTTAGTTAATGATAAAAGTGCTTAGTTCTTGGTCCCTCATTATGGTCTCATAACTTTATATTTATATGGTTCTCTTGTTCTAATTTTGTAATTAACCCTAAAGAGGCCGACCACTAAAAATATAGAAAGCTCAAACGGCTAGAAAGTGCCCAAAAAGTGATGGGAAAGTGTAAAAGGCTCGGGGCATCCCAAATGGGACTAGGAACCCTAGTCAGAGATAAAACGATGCCAAATGGAAACAAATGAGTGGGCGAGTACATGTGGGAGGTCGACAATGATGATAACCAACAAAGTAAAATTGCCAAAGGACAAGGGTTAATTAGTACTTTCTTCACTCAAAAACCATATGAATAGTAGTATGATACCATAACTAAATAATGTCTAAAGTGCATGATTTTGTGTCTACAATTATGGAATGGTGATCTAGATGAGAAAAAGTTTGAAAGTTAAGGCTACGAGACACAAGAGATCATACAAAAGGGTGTACATAGGGGATAAAGGTGTTTGGGAGTAGATGCGGGAAGATAAATAGGATCAGCCATGTAAACAAGTCTACACAGTGGCCAAAGGTATCTAGAAACTAGAAAATAGAAATAGACAGGATTGCCAGGGTAATGGTGTCTTTATAGGTCAACGTTTTGATGTTTTTCGAGGCTAGGAGATTAGATAGCCTTTTTAAGGCTTAAACCACTAGGCATCGCTTGGTCTTCAAACCACTTATCTTGCATGGCCTTTGATACGCCACATGGAAACTTGCATTGTTGGTTGGATTTAGTCCAACTCACCATGATATCGTCAAGGTGTCTTGCCAAATGTTTCTCAATCATCTCACTTAGCAAGCTCTCAAATGACTCTATTTTATCTCGATATCAACTCACTTGGTTAGCTCAATGCATAGCTTGTATTCAACTTGACAAGTTATCAAAATGACCGGTATCACTCGATGGCTAGATCCCCTTCTGAAATAAAAGTGGGCCCCTTAGTTGACCAATTTTTTTCACCATCGAGCAACGAAGATTGGAAATGAAGAATTGATATGTTATTTTTCTCGAGTGATGTTGGCGAATCATTTTCTAGTACACCCGTGCCTAGACATTGCATCACCTATGATCTAGTTGTTTCTGGAAATATCCTATTTCTGTCTTGACTACATCTAGAGCATACACTATCCCTTCTATGCATTCCAATAGGCACCAAAAATATCTCGATACCTTCTATCATACTATGATGATCTTGGGAGATTTAGGGAAAATTTTCCCGTTGATTTGATCTCTAGATAAATCTTAGACTTAAAATTTTAGTACTTACGGGTTTGTTAGAGATAAATTTGTCAATTATTATTATGTACTTCATAGAATAAGAACAATAGAGAATAAAATTGTATAACCTCATCCAAAATGTAGACATATAGAATACTAGGAACAAAACCAACACTAATTATTTAAATTTTATGAGGGTATAAAGAGATGAGAAAGTATAAATGAGAGATATAATGATTAAATTATATTTCAATGTCATTGGAAGAGACCACCTAAATGGAAAGGATGTTTTTCAATGTTCATAAAGTTTCCTGTCAAAAATATAATAAAGGATCGATGCACATAAAGTCTCACTAAATTTATTACAAATCATCTAGTGATGTGGGCGTTGGTGATGTTTATGAAATTATGGATAGGGATACACGTGGAAAAAGGTTATATAAAGCATAGGCAATCTTAATATAATATGAGAGAAAAATATTCATAATGTAAATTTATGGGAAATAGGAAGTGAGTCGGTAAGAAATGATACTTATGAAAAAAGTGATAATGACATTTTGGAGTGAAATGTTTCCCGTTAAAAAAATTAACATCCACCCCCAATAAAAACTATAAAAGCTCAACTAAAATATTATTATTATAATATCTAGGTAAAAAATGGGAAATATTCCCTCAACCTTCGATTCCATGTTATTAGGGTTTTCCATATTCCATGTGTGAGGTACAATCTATGAAGAGAATAAGCTGAAAAACATGACTAGACATTATGGCATTTGTGGCATGATACAACTAAAAGTATAAACAAATGACTTTACAATTTTTTTAACATAGTAGCTATAAACACCCTCTTTCATGTTTTCATTTCTACCCAAACCACATTACACATATCAATGGAGTATTATGGAAATTTTCATATCTAAACATAACCCCCCGAGAATACCTTCACTTATTGTAGACTTTTATTCTCAAGTATGTGCTTTCATAAGGAAGAAATCTACTCTTTCATTGCTCACAAGAAACTTGCATTTTTGCACAAACATTTTCATAATAAAATTATTTATATGTATGTCAAGTGCACAAGTTTGGTAGATGCCTGTAAAGTGTTTGACCACTTGAAAGAATGAAACTAATTCTCATGGAATATGATTATTGTAGTATATAGAAGATGATTTTCCTCATAAGGAAGTCACATTATTTTACCATATACAACAAACATGTATCAATCTGATCAATTTACATTTGCTAGCATACTCCCAACCTATGCCAAAATGGGAGATTTGGAATAGGGTATGGACATCTATAAAACCATAAAAGATAGAGTAGTTTTTCATATGTTTTAGTTGTAACTTTCATTAATGCGAAATCACAAAGCACCCCCAAATGAGTTATGGATCTGCTTTTCTAAGGCAGGGTCATTTGGTGTGATTTGCATAACATTGGATCATTCCCCAAGCTATGGGACTTGCAAATGGGAATGATCCTCCAGAGAAGGTTGGTTCCTCTTCCTAAACTACCTGCCATGAGCTACTCCAGTGCAGGAAAACTAAATCTAACCTAATCTAACCATTCCAAGGAACCAAGGAGAGAGAAAGAGGGAAAAAATAGAGCCTACACTAAAGCGGTGATACACCAGCAAAGGAAGCAAGATATTCTGTTGAGGGAGAAAGAAATAGAAAAAATGGAGATGAGGGAGGTCAGACAGAAGTGACATGGCCAGATCTGCAAATCATCCATTAAACTCCATGAAACACAACATCTTGCACCTACAAATGTGAAATACATGCACAGAAAACCAAGACTGAAAGGGAGAGGCACAAAGAAACAACAAAACAATGCAAAGGGTTGAAGAACACCACAAAAACATGTTTTTTATTTTACCTGAAGGTGCACAAACCATTACATTTCTAGAATAGAGGCACAAATACATTTTCCAGGCATGGGAGAAGGTTTGCTGCTCAAAAATGGCATCGAGAAACAAATTTGATAGAGTTTCTCTATGCCCAGAATGTCTCTCCTTCTCAAATGAGAAGTGTTATAGTATATATAGAAAGAAAAGAGAGAGAAGAGGGAAAATTTGAATCTTGCTCCAACCACCATGAGATACACATTGAATCCTGCCTTGAAATCTCAACCACTAAATATCAATGCCTTCTGCAAATCCACCCACAATATGTCACTTCTGGTTCCCAGTGGATTGAATCAAATCAAATCTAGTAGTTGAAGAGATTGGATTCTGTGTTAATGGCCTGGAAGACTCTTCTTCATTTTTCACCTACAAGGCCACATGGTAGCTTGGTGCTCGTTTGGGCTTCCCTTTTGATATGGGACATGTGGTAACTAGATTAGAGCAAAAATTGGGCTTGCGGGTCTGTAATTTATCTTTTTCCCTTTCCTCTGATTCTCCGCTTTGGATTTGACTCGGATTCAAACCTTGACTTTTCCTTTGCCTAGTTCTGGAATGTGCGCTTGTAGGTCCAAAACATTTTCCCTTCATATTTTCTCTATGTGCGGGGTTGTCTTGACCAAATTTGTCGAGGGGTGAATTTGGGATAACAATTTGGTGACTCACGGGGACATCTGCATGCTAGATGAATAGACCAGTGGCCTTAAAGCATTCATTGGGCATGGAGTCATGAGTGATAGCTTGCTACTAATCTAAGCTTTGAAAAGGGAAAAAGATAAATTGTGGACCCGTAAGCCTGATTTTTTCTCTAATCTGGCTGCCACATGTTCCATATCAAAAGGGAATCCCAAACAAGCGCTAGGCTGCCACGTGGCCTTGGTAGGTGCAAAGTGAAGAAGAGTCTTTCAAGCCATTAACACAGAATCCAATCTCTTCAACTACCATATTTGATTCGATTCAATCCACTGGGGAACCAGAAGTGACATATTATGGGAAGATTTATTGAAGGTATTGATATTCAGTGGTTGAGCTTTCAAGGTAGGATTCAATGTGTATCTCATGGCGGTTGGAGCAGGATTTAGCTTTTCCCTCTTCTCTCTCTTTTATTTCTATATATACTGTAACACTTCTCGTTTGAGAAGGAGAGACATTCTGGGCATAGAGAAACTCTGTCGAATTTGTTTCTCTTGAATTTGGTTGAGAATACACAAATATAATGCTTCAATATATTACTCTGTATATTTACACAACACGATTCATGGCTATTATATAGCCAACTACATAGCCAAACCACCTCCTAATAAATAGAGAGGTGTTACAAGAAATAACCCAAAATAACATTCCGGGTAAAACATACTCTATGAATAATATATTGTTGAAAAAATATATTATAACAATATACATTCAAACCTAATATTTAATATATAAATATTAACTATCAAACTAATTATTTACCTTACGGTAAATAAAAACTATAATGTAAACATTAATATTTAATTTCCTAACGTTCCCCCTTAATGTTTACATGGTAACAATAGAACTTTCACACTTCCTCTACACGCTCATGATCTTGACACACACTCGAACTGAAGGTAGAAGAAGGAACACATCAAATTATTATCGACCATGCCATCAGAACACATCGGCGATGAGGATGAGAACATGCTCAGGAATCATCTGCTTATCAACCAGTCACTCTAGGGAACACATCTAACCTAGCAAGTGTGGGAACTCAAGCAGGAACACATCTGAACAACCTTCAATGGTTTTTAGGAGGCTAACCACAAACCTAGGTATGAACAGGAACACATCTGACTGTTCTACCTCATCAAGCCTCATGATGTTGCATTTCACTGTGTTATTTGTTCTGCACTATGTTTTTGCATTTGGGGAAATAGGAATAGCCACATACTCAACTGAAAAACTAAAAATGGAACATTGGATCATGCTGATCATGTTCCCCCCTCAATGTGAACATTTCACTTATTCAACACAAAAAGAACTCTGAAAAAGAATCACACTAGACATCAAATACTGAAAGCACACTCACACCACAAAATGTGCCACCATAGCTTCGTGCGGCCCCGTCGTTGGTGACTGATGAGAGGTCATTGTCTGACCTCCAGCCTCCGATGCCTCCATCCTCCAATATCATGCTGCTAACTCAGCAAGATGTGAACATGAAGCACATTTGTTTCCACATTGATCTTATTCTTTTCTTCCCTCCTATGCAATGTGAAACACTTTATTTTTTTAGACATCGGGTAACACCGAAAATGTGTCCGTGAGGCATTTTTTTTTCAATATTTTGTCACGACTCTTGACACCACCTAAAATCACCTATTTGACATGACTTTGAAAAAACAACAAGAACTACATAACATATGATGACTTTATGACACTTTGACACTATAGACTATGAGCATCAATTTGATGACAAAAATTATAAAAAATTTTGACGTTAATGTACTCCATAACCTATTGTTCACCTAGACACATTTTGAAAATAAAATAACAATTATTTATTTTACATTGATGACTCAATTTTTAAAAAAAAACACCTAATCACCTATACTCGATTTTATCCCCTTGACATATAGTAAACCGAACCACTAATAAAAAAGTTTTACACCCCTTTATATTTATATAAATTTTAAAAACCTTGCTCCATGTGGTATTACTTTGGCCTTTAGCAAAAGAATACTTCCACTCGGGCTAAGTATACAGAATTTTAATAGCCTTTAAAATAGAAAACACACCTTTGTATTGTAAATGACGAGCCAACTCTCTATTATGTGACCTACAATGTTTTGACTGGTGACGTGTCTAAATACTGCAATGTTTTGATGAAGACCATGGAAATTTGTTGAGTTGATAGTGGTAAATTTAGATGGCATGTCTAAGTAGGTACCATGCAAATGCATGCATAAGATAACTATTGACACCGTATTTGACACAAATGCTTCTTCTTGATTTGTGACAGCCGTGGACAACACAATTCTTCAATTCAAATAATTAGATTTGAATGCAAAATGGAGCTGGGTGAAGCATAGGAATCTCAAGCTAGATCTTACTGAAACTAATTGAATTTAAAATGACACATGATGGCCGATGTGTCAAGGTGAGAAATGGAAGATGGGATGAATGTAGATGGCTACATTTTTATGAAATCCTTCACTTGTATTCCTTCTCCAAAAATGAGTCGATCTCACTTTTCATGCAACATTTTGAGGAGTTTAATGCATGGTATTGACAACAAGATATGATATTGAATGCAAGGATAATGGAAGACATTAATTGGTGCCAAATTCTGCTTTGTGAATGGATCCATAGTTGTATAATCCAAAAATGATATCAATGGATCATATATTTGTGATAGAGCATGTCTGAGCATGGAAATAACAACCAGAATTGATCAAGTGGGTGGGGATGAAAGTGCCTTCGAGTTTGATGAATTCAATGCATATGACTATGTCGATTCTATAGTCGGATGATCCATGTCCACTGAAATATAGCTTCATATTATATAGAGGTGTCCACAGACAACAAAATGATGTTGACCAAACTTGCATTTGCTTTGTCAAACCTGATTATGTTATCCCGTAAAATTGACAAGGGCAATTTTACCGATAACCATACCAAAAATTTTGTTCCGATCCCTCGTTAGGGATCCCTTGCATTCGAAACGTTGTAAAATCCCTTCCCGGGAAATCTAGTTTTCGAACTTAGTCTTTTTGAGTCTTTTTTGGCTGGGCGCATGAAATTGCTTTGCAACACTAACTTTTGATGCGCCCCCTTAAAAGCCTTTGGCGCGTGGTTTTCAATGTCAACACAACTTTTCATGCGCCAAAGAATGTTGAACCTTCCCTGCGTGCGCCAAGGCGCATGCGCTTGTGTTGGTACACCTTTTGTTGCGCCACTCTTTGGTGCGCCAAAGGGCGCGCATAATCTTTGTGCAACAAAAAGTTTTGGTGCGCCAAAGGGCACACATAGCTTCATGTCGACAATGCTTGGTGTGCCAAAGGCGTGCTTTGTCTCCTGTTGTCAAATACTTTCGTGCACCAAAGGGCGCACGCTTTCTCCTGTCGACAGCAGTTTTCATGCGCTTTTCAAAAGTAGGTGGCGCATTGATGACCAGTTTTTCTATATATATGTGCGTGCGCGCCCAAAGTGTCATTTTCACTTTTCACCGAACACGTGATTTTTATGCGCTGTCAGCCCCTGCTCATCATTTTCAGAGCCTTGTGGACCCGTCGCGCGTCTCTTACTATTTATCCAGGTAAGGGGTTCTTCTCCTTGTCCGTTTTGTGTTTTTGTTTCTTGGTGTGTTCTTGGTCTGGTTCTAGCTTGCTAGTTGGTTTCGAAATAGAAATGTGTTGGCCTAGCCTCCTTCGTTTGCTATCTGCCCCCCCATGCTATCCTTCCTCTTTCCGGATCTGCTGGAGAAGGACGTTTTCTTGAGACAGTGGTTGTGGCCCTCCTAATCTAGATCGTTTTATTTACACCGCTGAACCTTTCGAAATAGGAGCAGAGGAACAAGAGGAATTTGAACCATAAAGAAACCCCCTTTTGAAAGTTCAGCTCTGTTTTCCTTTTGAAGAGAACAAGAGGAATTTCACAACCTCCCATTGGGCAATGCACCTCCAAGGTCCAAGAAGCAGCTAAAAGGCAAAGGTGTAGAAGGTGAACCTAGCACCATTCAGGAAGAAGCCCCTGGAAGTCCTCCTTCCACAAGCACTGTAACAAGTAATAACTCTGGATTCGCCAGAGAAAGAAGTAGCGGAGGATAGTCCCATACGCCCATCCACTCAGGATGTCGGCATTGCTACAACCACAGAAGTCCCTTCTATCCCTTCTTCTTCTCTTCCTTCCCCTCCTCAAGTGACTCAAGCGACCATCCCTTTGGTCATGTCCTCCGCCTCTTCTTTACTCTTTCCCTACCTCTTCGTCTATCTTCTCTTCCCTCACTGATTTATCTTCTTCCATTTCTTCCCTCATTTCCGGGCTCCCTTCCCTTCCTTTGTCTTCTGCAGCTGCGGTTTCCCTTCCTCCCGTGGACACTTCTTCGGCTATGCTTTCAATGCCACCGCCACATGTCTCCACGTTTTCCCCTCTTCTCGCTTGCTCCCTCCTCCTCTGTCTCTGGTCCTTCTTCTATGGGACCAGCCTGGATCTCTCAAGTGAGCCAAAAAAAGAGGAAAGTTCCCATCGCTCCGATGGACTTTTTAGTGATTCCAGCCAAAGGGGAAAAGAAGCAAAAGCCTGTAACACACTTCTCTCAAAGTCTTTGCGGGTGAGAGAGTTATGGAAATAACATACCCTGATCCCCTCAAGGAGAAAAAAGATCTGTCTCCGACAGATTTTACTATGACTCAAGTCACAATGGGGACGTCTTCTGAAAGTCTCCAGGGGGAAGCTCTTTCCATGATCGATGCCCTCTGTAAAAATCTTGAGGAATAAAAGAAGAGAAAAGGCTATCGAAGGAGCAGAACAAATATACGCTTCAAGCCTTACGAGAAGATGGGTAGTGCACCTCCCACACCGCCACCGAGACTTGAGCTTCTCACCGGAGAAAATCAATGAATATTCAAAGATCGGCGAGCAGGGTATGGCCGTTTCTGCTTGGAGGAGCCAGATCCTCAAGGACAGTGAAAGAGTGATCGCCGAGTATGTCAATTCATATCTAAACATCAAAAAGGTGAACAAGGAACTCCAAGTATTAGCGGGTCCCATATCAGAAGAGCTAGATCATGCTAGACTCCAACATGAGACCTTTCAACAAATGTTCGACTGTTCAGTCAAAGATCTGGTCAAGTTCAGAGTTTTCGGCCATCCAAGGGCCCTCAACAAAACCATGTCCACTTTGGACTATCGGATAGATCAGCTGGAATTTGTTCTGGAAAAGATAGACAAGGTGAAGGAAGAGGCCCTGGATGCGATGCATCAAATGGAGCGAATTGTTCTTAACATGTCTCCAGGGCTGCTCACTCCTTCCTTTACCATGAGATCGGTGATGAAACTATCCGGATCTTGAGGAGATCGCTTCTCAAGAGAGCGAGGCCGGAGGTCACATTTGACACTTGAATCTATCAACAACCTCTTGGCTGTAGGGACTTCATCGGGTTCCTCATCAAGGTGGAGAAAGATTATTCTAAACTCCCGAGAAAAGCTCATAAGCGGCGGGAGACTTGCAAAGCAATCAGCGAGCGGCACAAGGATCCATCACGGGATCAATTTGGGCCCATGATTAACAAGTTTTTGGAATACCGCGCTCGGTTCCACATATCATCTCTGAGTAAAGCATCGAAGCAAGCGAGCAACCCCCTTTCGGCGCGGGATGACGATGACGAGTAGCTGCTTCTTTTTCTTCTTCTTCTTCTTCTTCTTCTCTCTATTCTCCGACTTTCTTGTTGAAATGTCTAAAGTGTGTTGGCACAAATGATGACATCATCCATGTTGCATCATGGGATGATGTCATCCATCAAGTTGTCAAAAGTCAACATGACTTTTAGATATTTTGTAAATATCTTTGTAAATATTTGTTGGCTCCTTTTTGCTTTCCTTCTCCTCTCTTCTATAAATACTGGAATACTTGTTGTATTCGTGGTGAACATTTTTTAGATGAAAATAGAAGTGAGGAGAGAAAGACTTTGAGCTTTCTTGTAACAGAAGAAAATAGTAATACAAATATTAAGACTTTGTGCTCAATAGCTGTGTTATGCATTAGATCTTCCTTACGTTAGATCTGTATGTGTTTAATCTGTTGGATTCATATCTACTTTTCTGTCATTTTCTCATCAGTATTGCTTCATTTATTTATGTAAGTAGGTTTGGCTCTTGTTTTTACCAACCCAAAAACATAAATCTTCCGACCTTTCTGCTTTGGAATTCATTTCTTTTCTTCCTTCGGATCTGTTCTTTCTCTTTTCCCTCTTTCATTCCTTTCTTTTCGCAACCTGAAACACTCTACTGGGATGAGATCCCAAACCCCCGAAGGTAGAATCTATGAGACTTGCATAGATTCCTGTTGGTAGAATAGCAATAAACCGGTTTCGCTTTCTTTGACTCAAAGAGGGCTAAGCCACGCACTTTGTTGGCTCATCTATCCATAGATCATCAGGTGCATGATTTTCGGACCAACAGTTTTTGGCGACTCCGCTGGGGATCGAATAGATCTGTCAGATCTATGATGGTAGTAAGATAAAAAATCAGAAAAATCAAAAGATTGCTGCCTGTTTGCAAATCTGAACTTTTTGTTAAAAATCCAAAAATTTGCAAAAGTGCTCAAATTGAAAAATTTTCTTCTGAGAGTCATAGATCTGGTCCAGTTAAAGATCTTTAGTTCGCTGAGTTTTTGAAAAAATCAGTATTTTGCCATAGATCTGAGTTTTTGACTGTTTGCAAAAAAGTTTGAAACCCTCTAAAAAAGTTAAAATCAGATCAGAAAATCAGCTTACTAATCTTCCCTGCCGTCTTATCCTCGTTGTAATTTGTCATTTAACCGCAATCGGTTTTCTGAAGAGGATAGTTTTTAAATATCTAGAAAAGTGCCTGCTGCTGGTTTTTGACAGAAAAACCAGAAAATCAGCAAGTACAACCAAAAAGAAAGTTTAAATCTGCGCCATAACATTGCAGATCTGGAAGGAACACTGGCGAGTGAACCTTTTACGCGCAGCAGGAGAGCCCGTGGAGAAGCTGATCCTACTTTCGATCTGCTTCAAAGGCACAATTTCAGCGTAACACCGGCGCATTTTTCAGCACTAAGCTCGGCTAGCCGGTCATCCAGGAGTGTCTCACCTTCACGAAGAAAAAGTCTTTTGCAGGGAGCATCCACATCCCTTTGTAGTGCCTTGCTACTCAGTGGAACTACACTTCCAGCTCGTGTTCTCTTTCCGGCTTTTCAGATGGCGGTACCATGGGGAAACGTGATGGGTCCTTTAGCTTTACCACATCCAGTTCATGCGCTCCCTCACGGAAATCGAAAGAATTTTCCTAGATTCGACGGGAGCAGAAATCAAAGCATGGATTCCCACATATCTGCATTCATCATGTCATGCAGTATTTTGGATGTGACCCACGAAGATGTGTCGGTTCGCCTTTTTCTGGAAACCCTACAAGGACCTGCGGCCGAATGGTTTCAGCATTTGCCAGCCGGATCTATCACCAGTTGGGCCACTTTGCGGGATGCTTTTGAAGATAGGTACAAGCCTTCAGAGGATGCATTTGCATTATTATCATGAATCACTCACCTGAAGAAGGAGGCGAATGAGACCATGCGTGATTTTGTCACCCGGTTCAATGCACTAATCAACCGTGTCCCTGTTGCCATGCTTCCAACGCCGGAAAATCAAAAGTGTTTTTTCGTAAACGCTATGAGCTTGAAAGTTAGTTTCTTGCTCCTTCAGGAACGAGTTGCCACCTTGGTTCTCGCCCAAGCCGCTGCCATTCGCATAGAGGATAATCTGATAATATCGGTGAATTAAAAAAGGAATCAGCCAAGCCTAAATCTTTGGGCCCTTCGCCCACCACTTCATCTGATCCAGCATTCCAAAAGATGGCGAATGATTTGCTTGCATTGAAGAAGCAGTTGGCCCAGGCCTCTCCCAGTTCCTCATACCGGGATATTCCGCGGAGGAATTTCATTCCTAACAATGTTTCACAAAGACCGCGCTTACCTACAGCTGCTCCGCGGTTGGCGCTTGAAGCTCCTCCGGTCAATGCTCTGGCCGAGATTGAAGAAGAAGAGCAGTATTATGAAGAACCTTCGTCTCAAGGCGAAGATGATCAAGATGTCGGTGAACCGACTGGTGACTCTACTATCGGGTATATGGAATTTGATGAGGAAGAATCTGATGAAGAAGAGGGTACCCAGGGGTATGCAAGCGGGCAGTCATATGCTGTTTTTACTCGCTCACAAGGAAAAGAAGCGGAAGTTGCTGCCCATGTCCAGCAGGAGAAGGCCGTGTCAAACGCGCCTCCGATCATTGCTAAAAGAGGTAATCCTCTTCCTACTCAACTCCCTGGCAAATCTTTTACAAAGAAATCTTTTCCCCCTATCTCTCCTCCAAATCAGTCCTCTCACATTCCTACTAAGACCACCAATCCTATTCCATCATCGCGAGGTGAGGACTCATTCCTTACCAACGCATGACCCTTGGCGCATTTGATATTATAGATCATGCAAAAAGACCAAGATCAAATGTCGAAAAGTGAGTATCTTGATCAAACCCGAACAACTTGTAAGATTAACTAAGTATATCCAAAGTCAAGTTTGTTATACCTAATCGGGCTTCCCCAAAAGGAATCCTTTCCACTCCCCCTGAATCCCATATAAATGTTGCTTCAACATCTGCGTCAGGCAAGATAGAGCCTTTCTATCTCTCTCTTCTGATCAATGGACACAAGCTGAGTAACTGCATAATTGATTCCGGGGCTTCTGATAATGTCATGCCGGTAAAAGTCGCCCATGCTTTGGGCCTCACTCTTACCAAGCCTTTCGGCAGATGTTATTCTTTGGAAACTAAGCAAGTTCCGTTGGTTGGCCAAATCAAAGACGCGCAATTTGCATTTGCGGCTTTCCCGGATAAAAGAGTAAAAATGACAGTCCTCGTTGCTGACATTCCGGCAGCATATGGAATATTGCTGGGAAGAAGTTTTTGCAGCGAAGTTGGTGGAGAAATTCATATGGGTGGTCAAAGCTAGAATTCTAGTCAAAGGCGTAATGAGACTTTGGAGCGAGAATCACAAAAGAAATACTTGGTTACCAACTCACGAAGACCCCAAAGCTCAAATCCTTTTTGAATCATCGGGGATGGGAATTACTTCTTATCTCTTGAGACGGATAAAAGCAGGGCTGTTCTCGTTCGGGAAGGAGATCTTAATAAGATCTGGACATTGCAATTCGATGGGAGGTGTGTGCAACTAGTGGATGTGGTGCTTTGGGGTCGTGTTGATATCTCACGAGGACGAAGTCATTCCTCTCTCTTTCAAATTGCAGTTTTCAACACCAACAATCTTTGCTTTGAGTATGAATCTCTCTTACTCGGTATGCAAAGCCATGAAAAGAAAGAGGAATTAAAAATTTAAAAGTACAAGGTGATGCTGAGCTAGTTGTAAATCAGGTCAAAAGGATTTACCAAGTAAAGAATGAAAGGCTCAGACATTACCGTAATGCGGTATGGGACAACATCAAAGAATTTGATGCCTTTTCAATAGAGGCGATTCCAAGAGCCCAAAATGACATGGCTGATTCATTGGCTGTTTCAGCATCTCTCATGCTCCCACATCCAGGTTTGAAAATGAACAAGTACACCATTGAGGTGGTTTTCCACCCGAGCGTGCCAGATAATTCTCAGCATTGGCAGGTGTTCAATGATGATAATCAACTCATTGCCTTTCTGGAGAAGGCAAAAATTTTAAATAATTGCATTTTGAAGGATCTACTTCCACTTGCCGTGAGTCGATCCGACAAGGCAATGAATGAAAGGTAACGATGGCATATGTCAGCTCAAGGGAAATAAAATTCCAAAGGGCCTGGTTTCTCTGGAACGCCTGTTCGACAGGCATGACCGTTTTGTAAGAAAGAAGAGGCGGGATGATCCTGACTCATCCCCAGAGACCGAACCAGTCAATTTAGGTTCGGAGGCACATCCGAAATTTGTGAACATCGGGAAATGTTGCACGCCAGAAGAAAAGCGAAAATTTGTCAAGTTGCTGAAAAAATATATGGATGTATTGGCATGGTCTTATGCCGATTTAAAGTCCTTCAAGCCAAAGGGCGTTGCCATGATATTCCGTTGAAAGGCGATGCCAAAGCCTTCCGCGGAAGCGAGAGGCACTATAATCCCAAGATTTCGGGTACCATCAGGCCGAAATTAGAAGATCTTAGACACACGAGAATCATCTTCCCTATCCATCACAGATACTTGGGTAGCAAATATTGTGCCGGTCTGCAAGAAAAGCGGTGAAATACGCATCTGCGTAGACTTTCAAAATTTGAATCAAGCATTTGAAAGACAACTACCCTCTTAGATAATGGATCAAGTTCATATAAGTAGTAAGCTGGATCGAGAGATCTTATCCATGCTTGGCGGTTTTGAGTTCAATCATTGAGGTTTCACACTGAAGATCAATTCAAAACAAGCATTCACTACTCACAGGGTACATTTTCCTACAATGAGGATGCCTTTCGGCCTAACTAATCTTTGGTGCCACTTTTAGTGGGCCATGGACTTTGCATTCAAAGGTATGATGGGAAAAGTCATTGTGGTTTACCTAGATGACTTAACCGTGTTCTCTAAACAACGAAATGATCATTGTGATCACTTGGAGCAAGTGTTGGCAGTGCCGAGAACATGGGATTTCCTAAACCCAAAAAAGTCTGTTTTTGGAGTCACGGAAGGGAAGTTGCTAGGCCATGTGGTCAGCGAAAAGAAGGAACAAAGATAATCTTGAAAGAGTTAAGGCTATTCAAAGCCTTACTCTGCCTACAAGCAAGACTGGTGTTCATTCTTTCTTTGGAAAGGTGAACTTTCTCAGGCATTTTGTTCCTGACTTTGCTGAAAAGACCCGTCACATATTGAACATGATGAAGGGGTCACCAACTTTCAGATGGAGTGAGGAGGGGAAAAGGTCATTTGAAGAAATAAAAGCTTCTGTTGCTCATGCACCAGTCCTGGTATGTCCCGACTTCTCCAAGGACTTCATCATGTATAGTTATGCATCTGAGCATACTGTGTCCGCAATCTTAATGCAAAAGAACTCGGAGGATGTTGAATCTCCAATCGCGTTCATGAGTTCTCCTCTCAAACCTCACGAACTGAAGATGACTCAGCTGGAAAAGCATGCCTTTGCCGTTGTCAAAGCAGTGAAGAATTTCAGGTATTACATTCTAAACTCGCATACGGTGGTCTTTGGTCACGACACGGCGGTGAAATCAATTCTAACTCGGCGGGAGTTAGGAAGTTTCTTGAGGAAATTGGATCGCAAGGTCGGGAGTATGACTGGATATTAAACCAACCAAGCTGGTAAGGGGCAAGGGCACATGTCGGCTAATGGCTGAAAACAAAGATGAGAAAACCTGGTGAAAGGGGGTGACTACATCGATGAAACACGGGACCGGCGAGGAGGCACGATTCTCTGCCTCTGGTTCTATTTGTTGCAACTAGTGATGAGTGGTACTCAACATCGCTTTCTTCCTTACCTACGGCGAATGCCCGATGCACCTAAGCTGCGAAAGGAAGCGCACTATAAAGCTCGGGGTGGCTAAATATGTCATCGGGATGACGGCTTATATAAGCGCGGGATAGATGGCATCTTCTGCGATGTGTCGACAAGCCCCAGCAAGTAAAACTCTTTGGAAAGTTTTCACAATTCAGCTTGTGGAGGGCATTTCTCTTCCTCGTGCTTGCACACAAGATCATTCGAGTGAGGTACTATTGGCGACGCTCTTTCAAGATATCTGACCACGGGTGGTGGTGAAGTGTGAACCCTGACGTGATTGTGTCAAGCAAGCCCAAGTTGGCTGCCTTTCCCTAAGGCGGTCATTATCAATGAACCATTCGGGCAATGGGGAATTGATTTTATTAGTGCACTCAATCCTCGATCGAGTCTTTGGACATAGCTATGTCCTTACAGTGATGGATTACTTCACCAAGTGGGTGGAAGCCATACCTATCAAGCATGCCACTTCTGAGGTGGTTTGCAATTTCATTAAAGAAAATATCATTGTCAGGTTCGGCGTTCCAAACAAAATCGTTGCTGATAATGCTTCTAACTTCTCCTCACGAGAAGTTATTAGTTTTTGCTATGAATATGGGATAACCTTGGCTCACGCATCCGACTATTATCCTCAGGGAAATGGTCAGGCGGAATCCAGCAACAAGAACTTGGTGACCATCATACGGAAGTTAGTAGATGAGAATCAGCGGATGTGGCACAAGTCTTTGTACGACGCTTTGTGGGCGGATCGTATTACTCCCAAGAGATCTCTCGGCATGTCACCTTTTCAAGTGTTATATGGCATTGATGCCGAGCTTCCCATTTCTGCGGAACTTCCTGCTCTGCGCTTGGCACGAGCCATTGAAGATGAAACTTTCCAAAGTTCTCTTGAAAAGAGAATCATGTATCTGGCAGAACTTGAAGAAAAGAGAGTGAAGGTGGTCGATAGGATCACTGAACATCAGAATCAAGTTAAGAGGCTTTTCGATAAGAAAGCCAAGCAAAGGGATTTTCAAGTGGGAGATCTCGTCCTTTTATGGGACAAGCGAAGAGAACCAAAGGGCATGCATGGAAAGTTTGATTCCCTGTGGAGAGGGCCCTTCAAAATCAAGCAACTCAACGGAGAGAATAGTTTCTATCTCTCATATCTGGATGGAACCGAACTCCCGCTTCCTTATAGCGGGCAGCATCTGAAGATCTTCAGGAAGTAGAGCTTGCTCTCTTCTTTGTACAGTTTGCTTTTTGTTGTGTGTTTGTTTCCGTCGTGTGTTTGCTTTTGGTTTGTTGTGTGTTTCTTTGTTCTCCCCTCTTCGGTCCCCCTTGTTTTTGACTCTTGTTACCCAATGGATAGGCACAAGTGATCTGGGATTCTCTACCCCGAGTTCGCTCAGGGATAGTCCCCAGAAAGAGCCAGCTGTTATCCCGTAAAATTGACAAGGGCAATTTTACCGATAACCATACCGAAAATTTTGTTCCGATCCCTCGTTAGGGATCCCTTGCGTTCGAAACGTTGTAAAATCCCTTCAGGAAATCTAGTTTTCGAACTTAGTCTTTTTTGAGCCTTTTTTGGCTGGGCGCATGAAATATCCTTGTAACACTAACTTTTGATCGCCCCCTTAAAAGCCTTTGGCGCGTGGTTTTCCATGTCAACACACATTTTCATGCGCCAAAGAATGTTGAACCTTCCTGCGTGCGCCAAGGCGCATGCGCTTGTGTTAGTACACTTTTGTTGCGCCACTCTTTGGTGCGCAAAAGGCACGCATAATCTTTATGCAACAAAAAAGTTTTGGTGCGCAAAAGGGGCACACATAGCTTCATGTCGACAATGCTTTTGTGTGCGCAAAGGCGCGCTTTGTCTCTGTTGTCAAATACTTTCGTGCGAAGGCGCACGCTTTCTCTGTCGGCAACAAATCTCATGCGCCTTTGAAAAAGTGGTGGCGCATTATGATGACCGATTTTTTTATATATATATGTGCGTGCGCGCCCAAATGTCATTTTCACTTTTGTTGAGCACGTGATTTTTTTGAACTTGTCGGCCTCTGCTCGTCATTTTGAGTCCTTGTGGACCCGTTGCAACTCTCTTACTATTTATCCGAGTAAGAGGGGTTATTTCTCTCTTGTCGTTTTGTTTTTGTTTCTTGGTGTGTTCTGGTTTGGTTCTTGCTTGTTGGGTGGTTTTTATATATAAATGTGTTGGCCTAGCCTCCTTCGTTTCTTTATCTGCCCCCATGCTATCCTTCCTCTTTCGGATCTCTTTGGAGAAGGTCATTTCTTGAAACCAGTGGTTGTGGCCCTCCTCTTAGGTTTTCGTTTTATTTACCATTTGCCAGGCCTGTTAAAAAAGGAGAGAGGAGAAAGAAATTTGAATCATAAAAAACCCCCTTTAAAAGTTTAGTTTCTGTTTTCTCCTTGGGCGCATCTGTCACCACCCTGCTGACACTAAGAACGATTGCGCCCCCTTTGGCGCATCGACCGCCTTGTAACATGAGCAAAACCAAACGCCGCGATGGCGCACCCTTTCGACTTTCTTTGCATCATTAACCTCTGCGCCCTTTGGCGCATCTCTTTCACATGCTACAAGTGTCAAATCGCGCCCCTTTGGCGCGCCATTTTGTGTTGCATCCCTTTTCCATGCGCCCATGGCGCACCTAGCTTCCATGCAACACAAGCTTTATCTGCGCAAGTATGAAGCTATAAAGGCGCAGGCGCATCCCCGATTGCAATAACATCATGTTGTGTAAACTCTTCATGCGCCGCGCCATATTTCCTTCGGCGCACGAAAAGTCCATGTTACATGCTTTTCCCATGCGCCAAAGACGCACCCAATCCTAATGTAACATGCAAGGCCCATGCGCCTTTGGCGCATCTGTTCCATGCAAACACACTTTGTTCTCATGCGCCTTTTATAAAATGCATCTCTGACACTCCATCCATGCGCCATGCGCCCTATTTATTTGGCTGCAAGTTGTAATTTTCATGCGCCCTGCGCCCTGAGCCTTAAAATCTCTAACTCTTTCTTCTGCTGACATTCTAATGGAAGATCAAATGGCTAATTCAACCTTTTTGGATTGGGTCTCGCTTCTTCTTCATGCAGATCAGCAACTGAGTTCAAAAGAACATATGTCTACATCCAGCAAGAGACCCACCAAACCAAGAGGAAAGGCTAAGCTTACAGAGGAAGAGATGAAGTACAAATATCAAAGGGTCAGGATGCCCGAATCACAGGCTGAATGCAGTATGGATGTCAGGGACTCAGAGTTGGGTCACATTGACATGGAAGAAGTGCAGGTTAGGACTCGAGAAGGTTCTGAGAAGTCCGTGGATGGACAAATTAATAGGCGGTGCCTGCGCATTTTCGGAGGAATCCCCGTTAGTGCCGTCAACAATGAATTCATGATGGTGATTGCACAATCTTACAACAAGGACACAAGATGTGTCGAAAACAGCAAGGGCGAGGTAGTCATAAACCTCACTGCCCGTCATTTTGAGATAATGCTCGGCATCCCTCACCACCGGCACTTTGTGGCCGTCAGCCAAGAAGAGTGCATCAAGGCCTGGGAAGACAATGAAGACCAATGCATGCAACTAATGAACGAAGTCTACTTGAAAAACAAGAAGGTGGTAACCCGGTGGCCCCAAATCATCCACCGCAGTGACTTCTCGAAGAGCTCGGCGATCTATTACTTTCTGAGCGGGGTCTTGGGCTTTTCGCGCCCACTACTTCCATAAATGGATCTTTGAGGTACTTGGAAACAATGAATAAGAATGTGCACGAGCGGCGCTTTTCTTTGGGAGAAATAATAAGCAGCACCATCTCGGCGGCTCTGACAATTCGCCCTGTGGGAGTGTTCCATATGAACTCCTACGTAGTCTATGCTGCAGCGTCGGAAAGGGATTATCCAGGGCTAAACCGAAGTGGAATTTGGCCTCAGGTCAAAATATATGAATATTATCCAGAACTAAGGTTGGAGAATAGCATCCCTCAATTTGCCAAAATTAATGATGCTTTCTTCTATCACATCATTTACTGTTAAGGCCAAATCTAACTCATGGTCGCACGACCAAAAACATTGTGTCAAGCCGTGGAGAAGTGGGGGCCCTGTTTCCCGGTTTCCCACATTTACCTATACGAGGGTGGTCGACTTCTTGGGCGAGCCAACCCGGGCTACCGAGGTATCTTGGACCTAAGTGATTCTACTAGAGTTATCAAGGCGGCTGGTCACATACCATGAGAAATGCCTCAAAAGAAAGAAGGGCGGAACTCCTTTCCCCTCTCACGGTGGGCAGTACACATGCTCCTCCCATCACAAGGCGAAGGAAATGTTCGCGATGAGTGGAGTTGCTCAATTTGAAACATGACTTCCCGGCCAGGCCTACCTTTGACCCGAGGAGCTGCTGCGAGGGCTAAGCTTGATCCGATCCATGTCCCTCAAATTGAGGATATTTACATTGGCGTCATCCACGAGGTGGAACTCAGAAGAAAGGATCATTCTCGCTTAGCATTGGCGGAAATTATCCAATACGGAGTGGCCATTGTCCCCAAAGGCTTCCAAACTACGGAAGATGAAGTAGACAAGGTGTATAATGACACGGAAGGGGATGATTGGCCCTTCCGGCCATTGTGAAGCAAGGCTCCTCAAACAATTGAGGAGAGGGTCGAGAGACTATGCGCGAACAGAGCTTTGGTGCGCGCATGAGCGGGCTGATCTACCTCGGGGTAGATTTCACAACCTCCCCATTGGGCAATGCACCTCGAGGTCAAGAAAGCTAAAAGGAAAAGGTGTAGAAGGTGAACCTAGCACCATTCAGGAAGAAGCCCCTGGAAGTCCTCCTTCCACAGCGCCAGAACAGGTAATAACTCTGGATTCGCCAGAGAAAGAAGCGGCGGAGGATAGTCCCATACGCCCATCCACTCAGGATGTCGGCATTGCTACAACCACAGAAGTCCCTTCTATCCCTTCTTCTTCTCTTCCTTCTCCTCCTCAAGTGACTCAGGTGACCATCCCTTTGGTCATGTCCTCCGCCTCTTCTTCTACTCTTTCCCCTGCCTCTTCGTCTATCTTCTCTTCCCTCGCTGATTTATCTTCTTCCATTTCTTCCCTCATTTCCGGGCTCCCTTCCCTTCCTTTGTCTTCTGCAGCTGCGGTTTCCCTTCCTCCCGTGGACACTTCTTGACTATGCTTTCAATGCCACCACCGCCGCGTGTCTCCACGTTTTCCCCTCTTCTCTTTTGTTGCTCCCTCCTCCTCTGTCTCTGGTCCTTCTTCTATGGGACCAGCTGGATCTCTCGGTGATTGAGCCAACAAAAGAGGAAAGTTCCCATCGCTCAGATGGACTTTTGATGATTCTAGCCAAAGGGCAAAGAAGCAAAAGCACTGTAACACGCTTCTCTCAAAGTGTTGCGGGTGAGAGAGTTATGGAAATAGCATACCCTGATCCCCTCAAGGAGAAAAAAGATCTGTCTCTGACAGATTTTACTGTGACTCAAGTCACAATGGGGACGTCTTACGAAAGTCTCCGGGGAAGCTCTTTCGCATGATCGATGCCCTCTGCAAAAGCTTGAGGAATAAAAGAAGAGAAAAGGCTGCGAAGGAGCAGAACAAATATCTGCTTCAAGCCTTACAGAAGATGGGTAGTGCACCTCCCACGACTGCCGCCGAGACTTCTGAGCTTCTCAGCCAGGAGAAAATCAATGAATATTCAAAGATCGGCGAGTAGGGTATGGCCGTTTCCGCTTGGAGGAGCCAGATCCTCAAGGACAGTGAAAGAGTGATCGGAGTATGTCAATTCATATCTAAACATCAAAAAGGTGAACAAGGAACTCCAAGTATTAGCGGGTCCCATATCGGAAGAGCTAGATCATGCTAGACTCCAACATGAGACCTTTGACAAATGTTATTTGTTGGTCGAAGATGCAGTCAAGTTCGGAGTTTTCGGCCATCGAGGGCCCTCAACAAAACCATGTCCACTTTGGACTATCGGATAGATCAGCTGGAATTTGTTACGGAAAAGATAGACAAGGTGAAGGAAGAGGCCACTGGATGCGATGCATCAAATGGAGCAAATTGTTCTTAACATGTCTCGGGGCTGCTCACTCCTTCCTTTACCATGAGATCGGTGATGAAACTATCCAGGATCTTGAGGAGATCGCTTCTCGAGAAGGGGCGGAGGTCACATTTGACACTGAATCTATCAACAACCTTTGGCTGTAGGGACTTCATCGGGTTCCTCATCGAGGCGGAGAAAGATTATTCTAAACTCCCGAGAAAAACTCATAAGCGGCGGGAGACTTGCGAAGCAATCAGCGAGCGGCACTGAGGATCCATCACGGGATCAATTTGGGCCCATGATTAACAAGTTTTTGGAATACCGCGCTCGGTTCCACATATCATCTCTGGCGGCATCGAAGCGAGGCAACCCCCTTTCGGCGCGGGATGACGATGCGAGTAATTGCTTCTTTTTCTTCTTCTTCTTCTTCTTCTTCTTCTCTCTATTCTCTGACTTTCTTGTTGAAATGTCTAAAGTGTGTTGGCACAAATGATGACATCATCCATGTTGCATCATGGGATGATGTCATCCATCAAGTTGTCAAAAGTCAACATGACTTTTAGATATTTTGTAAATATCTTTGTAAATATTTGTTGGCTCCTTTTTGCTTTCCTTCTCCTCTCTTCTATAAATACTGGAATACTTGTTGTATTCGGGGTGAACATTTTTTAGATGAAAATAGAAGTGAGGAGAGAAAGACTTTGAGCTTTCTTGTAACAGAAGAAAACAGTAATACAAATATTAAGACTTTGTGCTCAATAGCTGTGTTATGCATTAGATCTTCCTTACGTTAGATCTGTATGTGTTTAATCTGTTGGATTCATATCTACTTTTCTGTCATTTGCTCATCAGTATTGCTTTGTTTATTTATGTAAGTAGGTTTGGCTCTGTTTACTACCAACCCAAAAACATAAATCTTCTGACCTTTCTGCTTTGGAATTCATTTCTTTTCTTCCTTCGGATGGGATGAGATGTTCTTTCTCTTTTCCCTCTTTCATTCCTGGCTCGTTTATCCATAGATCTGTCCCAGTGACTGACAATAGAACACTCAAGGATGTAGAACCACGAGAATGGAAGCCAAAATGAGATCCAACACAAGTAATTATAGATTGATGTTTTAATGTAGATTTCTAACGCCTTATCAAGATCTAGATCTATTTTCAGAAATGAAGACATTTTATAAACACCTTGCTCAATCAAATAGATTTTAGTGCCTTGAATTTTTGGTTGAGAATACACAAATATAATGCTTCAATATATTACTCTGTATATTTACACAACATGATTCATGGCTATTATATAGCCAATTACATAGCCAAACCACCTCCTAATAAATAGAGAGGTGTTACAACAAATAACCCAAAATAACATTAGGGTAAAACATACTCTATGAATAATATATTGTTGAAACAATATATTATAACAATATACATTCAAACCTAATATTTAATATATAACAATATTAAATATTAACTATCAAACTAATTATTTACCTTTTGGTAAATACCAAACTATAATGTAAACATTAATATTTAATTTCCTAACAATTTCTCAACACCATTTTTGAGCGGTGAACCTTCTCCCACACCTAAAAAATGTATTTGTGCCTCTATTCCAGAAATGTAATGGTTTGGGTGCACCTTATAGAGTAATAAAAAACATGTTTTTGTGGTGTTCTTCAACCCTTTGCATTTTTTTTTTGTTTCTTCATGCCTCTCCCTTTCAGTCTTGGTTTTTGTGCATGTATTTCACATTTGCAGGTGTAGGATGTTGTGTTTCATGGATTTTAATGGATGATTTACAGATCTAGGCTATGTCACTTCTATCTGACCTCCCTCATCTCCATTTTTTTTTTTTTCTCCCTCAACAAAATATCTTGCTTCCTTTGTTGGTGTATCACCACTTTAGTGTAGGCTCTGTTTTTCCCTCTTTCTCTCTCCTTGGTTCCTTGGAATGGTTAGATTAGGTTAGATTTATTTTTGCCTGGAGTAGCTCATGGTAGGTAGTTTAGGAAGAGGAACCAGGCTTCTCTAGAGGATCATTCCCATTTGCAAGTCCCACAGCTTGGGGAATGATCCAATGTTATGCAAATCACACCAAATGACCCTACCTTAGAAAAGCAAATCCATAACTCATTTGGGGGTGTTGTGATTTCACGTTAATAGTTTTGGCACGCCTAGCGGGATATGTGTGAAGCACCTTACCACTTCACTTCATCAGGTTTGATGTGCTCTTGGTGAATATTTTAGCCTTTGGAGGCACTTTCAAGCACATATGGTGACTCCATCTAGTCAAAAACCCATTCTCTGAGTTACAGACCTTTTCCATCCATTTCCACTCATTTCATCCATTTTCTTCTTCCATCTCTTTCAATTTCTCCCATTCCATGAGGTTGTGCAATCATGACTTCATTCCCTTCATGGAACTCACATTTACGACAACAACAGATCATTCCACCTCCAATATGCTTTACAACTCCTTCAAATCATCATTATGAGCAGGTTCAGAATCAACATGTCTATCCCTATGAACAATGTCAAAACCAATTTAGCTATGGAGCTTATCAAGAGTAGGGAAGTGCGCATATAATAACAACGAGTCAAATGGAAAATGCAGATCTATTGGAGAAGATAAAAAATAGAGGCAAACATGGTGCAATCCAGGGCTATAGCTCGAATGAAGGCTTTCAGAATTGGTTGTAGGGAACCTTGTCCATGGGTTGGCCCTTTTCCAAGACACTACAGCCCTCAAGAGAAGTTGGGCTTCATGATTGGAATGTTACCCCAACTTGCACACTGGGGTGAGGAGATCGGGGCTTATGAGCAAAGTGTGGGACAACCTTGTCAATGGGTAAGTCAATCACCAGCTCCCTACCTTTCATTTTCTCTTCCTCAGTCTTTATCATTTCAACATGATCAAGAGTCAAGCTTCCCAGTTGCTTCCCCAAGTGTTGATTCCATTTCTCCATTCCCTAGTCTTCCACCCCACCTCAGTTTCTCTACCCTTTTCCCTCCCAAATCCAATCCCCCTCTACAAGAGCCAAAAGCAACACCTTCCCCTACACCACAAACAATTGCAAAGTCTATTGTAAATCAACCCATCCTTCCTCCTACTTTCCCAAACCCATGTTGGGAAGAAAACAATAAAAAAACCAGCCAAGGAGAACATCAAACAGAGGAACCCAACAGAGAAGAAATGATAGAAAATCTAAAGAGTTGGGCTGCTAAATTTAAGTTTTCAAAGGTTCCCTTGTTGGTTAATCCTATGGAGGAGTCTCGAGGTCAAGCCAAAAGTGGTGGAAGATCCAGCTACAAAACAAGCGAGGGGAAGAAGGATCTACTCCTAATCCAAAAGAAGAGGAGTACATTCCAGCTGTGGAGGAGGACCATACAGTTTTAGAGGCTCCAAGTACAGAGCAGGCCATAGAAGAACCTGTAGTTCTTCCTCCCACTTCATCCCCTTCAATCTATGATGTTGAGGAAGAGTTTGAGATTTAAAACTTCATGTTTGAAAATTAGGGGAACCATGGTGAGAAAATAGTAGATTCGAAGGACACCATAGAGGAGATCGAACACACGCAAAGCGGAGACAACGAGGAGGCAAATTATCTCTCTGACTTGGAGGATTGTCTTGATGGAGAGGAACCCATGGAGATCACATCATTTCCCCTCCATCTCTTACATCCAAAGCATATGAGCCTGCTACCATGGAGGATAACATTCAAGAACAACAACATGCACTTCATAACGGTCCTCGGGAACCAAGGTTGGAAGATCTTAATCTTTCATGCTCTTCAAAGGAGAAGGAAGAGAAAAGGCGGGAGGATGTCATAATCTCTCTCACACCATCCATCCATGAATTTTCACAATAAGACTCCATTTTGGAGTTGAATTTTAGATAAATGGGCACATCGAAAGGATCAAACCATGCCTAATCAGTACTTGGATTCATTGGAGCCAAAGGAGAAACCAAAACCTATCATGCCTACTTGGGGCATGAGGATGAGCATAAAAGTACCAAGGGTCATCATCAACACCTCCAGAAGTCTGATCTAAGTCATATTAAGGAGGTATTTTCCATTAATGTTGATACCTTGATGATTTGGGTGGAGGACCGGCTTATTGTCAGTTTTTCACTCATCCAACTACCCATGTTCAGTTCCAAATTAGTTGCATGGCTGCCATTTTTGAGGAAGGGAAGCTATTTCTCCATGTCGATTCTGAGCTTTGTTTGAGCTCCCTTTTCTCTTGGTTACTGAGAGAGTAGGTAGGTTTGTTTTCGAGTAGAAGAAGTGTTTTTTTTCTCTTGCATAGTGCATTGTAATGGTTTTTTGGCAAAGATCAGCTCCAAGTTTTAGTGGGTTTCCAAGTGTCCCAGGGGTTGGTTTTCAAAGTTCAGATCAATAGCAGGCTATCACTCATGGCTCCATGCCCAATGGATGCTTCAAGGCCACTGGTCTCTTCATCTAGCAGGTAGATTTCCCCGTGAGTCGCCAAATTGTTATCCTAAATTCACCCCCGACAAATTTTGTCAAGACAACCCCACACATAGAGAAAATATGAAGGGAAAATTTTTCGGACCTATGAGCTCACATTCCAAAACGAGGTAAAGGAAAAATTTAAAGTTTGAACCCGAGTCAAAGCCAAAGCGGGGAATTGGAGGAAAGGGAAAAGATAAATTACGAACCCACAAGCCCAATTTTTGCTCTAATGGCTGCTATGTGTCCCATATAAAAAGGGAAGCAAAACAAGTACCGAGGATACCGTGTGGCCCTGGTAGGTGAAAAGTGAAGAAGATTCTTCGGTCCATTAATGTAGAATCCAATATCTTCAACTACTAGAATTGATTCAATTCAATCCACTGGGGAACCAGAAGCGACATATTGTGGGCGATTTGTAGAAGGCATTGATATTCAGTGGTTGAGCTTTCAAGGTAGGATTCAATGTGTATCTCATGGTGGTTGGAGTAGGATTTGACTTTTCCCTCTTCTCTCTCTTTTCTTTCTATATATATTGTAACACTTCTCGTTTGAGAAGGAGAGACATTCTGGGCATAGAGAAACTCTGTCAAATTTGTTTCTCGACACCATTTTTGAGCAACGAACCTTCTCCCATGCCTAGAAAATGTATTTGTGCCTCTATTCCAAAAATGTAATGGTCTGTGCACCTTCTAGAGCAATAAAAATGTGTTTTTGTGGTGTTCTTCAACCCTTTGCATCGTTTTGTTGTTTCTCCATGCCTCTCCCTTTCAGTCTTGGTTTTTTGTGCATGTATTTCACATTTGCAAGTGCAGGATGTTGTGTTTCATGGAGTTTAATGGATGATTTGCATATTTGGGCCATGTCACTTTGTGTCGACCTCCCTCATCTCCATTTTTTCTATTTCTTTATCCCTCAACAGAATATCTCACTTCCTTTGTTGGTGTATCACCGCTTTAGTGTAGGCTCTATTTTTCCCTCTTTCTCTCTCCTTGGTTCCTTGGAATGGTTAGATTAGGTTAGATTTAGTTTGCCTACACTGGAGTAGCTCATGGTAGGTAGTTTAGGAAGAGGAACTGCCTTCTCTGGAGGATCATTCCCATTTGCAAGTCCCACAACTTGGGGAATGATCCAATGTTATGCAAATCACACCAAATTACCTTACCTTAGAAAAGCGATTCATAAATCAGTTGGGAGTCTTTGTGATTTTGCGTTAACACTTCCTTGGTAAACATGCAAGTAAAATGTAAAATGTAAAAGCATAAATAAGCCACTTGAATTGTATGACATAAATCCTCAAAGAGATTTGTTCTGTCAACACCATTGATTATAGACTATGCACAAAATAAATATGTTGAAAAGGCTTTAGAACCATGTTCAAATTATGTTTTTTCGTTGCATATCATATTATTTTTTCATTTGCATATCCACAAATTGAAATTACTGAATACACATTGAAAATACAGATGTAATCTTGGTGCTTTGCATGCGAACATGCTCAATGCATGGATAACAAAACGAAGAAATGACATTGCAGGTTCAAAGAGATCAACAAGTGATATGAAAATATGTTAGTAGGTAATGGTTTATTTTAATGCGGAATTGGCATGCAATTAGAAATAACAGATGAGGAATGCAGAGTGATAGAAGTAGGCTATGAACTAGTTTATGGTAGGGCAAGCTATAAAATATTAAATGTATAAACAAAGACAACATTTATTTATATTAATATATTCCTCAGTTGTTAATGCAAGTGATTCACATATTCATTGCATATGCAAACATTCTTCATGTATTTAACATTCTGTCTATTTTATGACATTCCTCACATATTCAGACATTCTTTGAATACCTTGAATATTAAAAAGATAACTGTCATTTACCTCCGAATATGTGGCCTCCCTAGAAATATAAGTATTTATTCATTAATAACAATGTAATAAGAACATGCAATGAACTAACAACATATTCAATGTATATTCAGTAATTTCAGTGCACATTAAAGGTTTGAATGTGTAGTAGAAAATGAAAAAGTTACAGCCGTATATTCAATGTATGTTTAATAATTCTAGTATATATTCAACCAATCAATATAAAGTTAACAGTGGATATTCAAATATTAACTACACAAATAACACTGTATTTCCAATAAATGAACAAAATGCACTAAAATTAATGAATATACACTGAAAAATAGTAGTCCCGCGTGTTTGATTAGAAAAACAACAAATCATAATGAAACACATTACTCAATAACAACAATGTATGGTTAATAACAACACTGTATTTTGAAACTATAAGATGCATGGGTGAAAACCCCTATTTTTTGGACAATCACTACATTGTATTAGAAGAGTTCATGGAAAATGGAGGAATAAACAAAATGTACTGAAATAAATTAATATACACTAAAAAACAACGGTCTGCAACATGTTTGGTTGGAAAAACAACAGTAAGAACGAAACCCATTACTTAATAACATCAGTGTATGGTCAATAACAACATTGTATTTTGAAACTGTAAGACACATGGGTGAAAAACCATGGTTTTTGGAAAATCACTACACTATATATGAGAAGAGTTCTTGGTGAACAAATGAATAAATGAAAAACACTAAAATAAATTAATATACACCGAAAAATAGTAAGCGTGCATAGTTGAAAAAATAACAGGTTCATAACTATAGTTTTTTATTTCTTGCTTAAGCCCTCTACCCACCGACACATCACTCGAGACATATTTGAGCGCTCACAAGCATGTGAATGTACGAGGTCCTTCTTTTATATCAGATTTTTCAAGGAGTTAGCATGCATGAACATATATTCCATAACTATAACAACTAGATCCATGAGCTCAATTTGGAAACACACATAAATAAGTAAACATATAGTTCACATAACCACTAAGATCAGATTCACCATATAGTTACTAGTAACAGAGACATTAAAAATCAATATCCAACCATAATGATCCATTATATTAATCCACAATAGTGAATACATACATATTACTATCATAATTCAAGTGTGCTCATAAACCAACAACCTAACTCTAACACATATTGTATGATGATCACACACTCAAAACCATGTAAATAAATAAATAAATACATACATACATATATATAGGGGTGGGGAAATTTCCCTTCACCGCCCATGCATTCTCAAAATAGGTTGCATGCTAAGAATAGCCATGTGCTGCTACAAGATATCTATAGAAGCATGTAAGCTTCGCCTAATAATAGATCATCTATAGTTAACTCTAGTTCTAATCCTATTATTATCTCCATGTACCTATTTGAACTACAAGTTATTTCCTTAAAAGGAGACTCTTCTTGACTGCTTAATCCTCCTTACGTGTCTTACACTTCAAGTCTATACTTAGCCCCATATGCGCAAAAAAACACTAAGTCCTCTACCTTTCTACAATGATCCTTATGCGCATCTCTTCCCATCTTCCATGCATAAAACATTGTTCTCAGTTGTTCTCACCTGTATATACTTTCACATGTTTCTTTGATATCCCTTCTATGAGCAAAACCTTGTTCTCTAGTGTGCTCACGGGTATATAATTTTGTGTGTTTCTTCCGTAGCCATTCCATGCATGCTCGAACCTCTGCATACTTCAAAAACTTAACCATTTTCCTATGCACAACATTACCCCACACTAAGTATGTTTTCCTTCCTTGGAAATACTCTACCTGATCACTCAAATAATGATGAATAATCCTCCAAGAATCAAAGAATGAAATTCTTATATGAATGGGTTGTACCAAATAATGAAAGAATCCAAGTGCTACTGTGCAAAAAGGAGGGGGAATTTACTAGTCACTAATGCCTCAAATGTTTTCCACCCCTCTAACTCACTGCTCACATGAGTAAAATCCTCACCTACAATGACAGGAACCTCCTCAATAGTCAGATCCTCACCCTTTTCCTTCAGTGTTTCGACCAAAGTCTCCGGCCTATTTACTTGCATCACCTAAAGCACGTCCATCTTGTGCGTAACTTGTGGGTAGAGTTCCTTCAACTTATTCTTAATTGAGGCCCTTAGTGAATCAATTTCCTCACGCTTCTGCTCAACCTCCACTAAGATTATTTCTCATTCTTCCCTATTTCCTTTGTTCTTGGCCTGGAACTCTTTCAGATCTGCCTCATCTTTTACAACAAGCAGTCCCACTACATGATCTCTATCATCACAATTGTCATAGACAACTTCTACCATGTGAGCTACTGCTTTCACTAATTCAATTAATTTAGTGTATTATGTTATGGTGGCTTTAATTTGTTCTCTTTCCTACCGCTTCTACCACACTATAACTTCTTCTGTAGATTCTAATGCAAGGGGTGGTTGTTGAGTTGTGATTATGCACATTAAATATTCTAAACAATGGAAGGTAGTTTCATACTTGGTTGTATCAAGAGGGTCCAAATCGGGCACACTAGTAAGATTGCATCTGCTATGTATTCGGCCTTTTTATAAACCATGTGTGTCTGCCATTTTTAATCCCTTAACTCTTATTTCAACTATGCAATAATTTTCTCCTTCTCCTTTATATCTTTATCCCTTCCTTTTATCTCTCTATTCTTCTCATCCAGATCCCTCTGCATAAACCTTAGATTGTTGTTTTTGTCAAAATTTCTATCACCAACCTCGACCGATAGATTGTTAACACATTGCACGTCCATTCATCTTATAATTGCTGGGAATCAAATATTGGATATGTGTTCAAAGAAAGGTTTAAAATATATGGAATGGGATAAAAACACTTAAGAGACCCCAAAGCTTTGTGCAAAACAAATCAGTGGACCATCAGATAAGAAGTAAACAAGGATTCCTATTTTGCATACATTAAATTTGAAGCAAACAAGAAAAATTAACAAATATGATTATCCTCTATTCTTGAAATCTTAAATAAATGAGCCTAATAATGATCTAAGAAATCAATTTTTTCTTTAAGAGAATGGGAACTCACCATTAATGGCTTTAAGGACAATGGTTCCTCCCATTTACTCCATGGTGTGTGGTGTGTTGCAAAGGATAAAGCAAATATCTCAATAAGATGAAATAAAACTCCTAATCCTAGCAATAATACTATAGTTTATGTTAGAGGGAAGAAGTGTTCTTGTAAATGAGAGGGGGAGTGGGCTATTTATAGTTTTCCATTTGGGAAAGTGGGAGATTTGGGTGCATGTGGGACAAATGAAAAAGCCCAAAAAGCACTTTAACAAGTCAAAGTAAGATTTGACTAGTTTTTAGAAGAGGTTGACCATAGTTAGGGCTAATTAACCTAGTTTAGGCTAGTTAATCTCATTTTAGAGAGAAATTAGGGTTTTGAAAGAGTTTTGAGAGGTCTAATCAATCCAATGAAATGGATTTATAGTCTAGGAAACTAATAGAAGTAGTCTAGATGAGGATACAGAGGATTTAGTTGAGAAGATGCTTATATTAACATGTTTAGTTGAATTATAAGAGGAATACGACGAGAAAGAGTGTCGTAATTGGGGCATTAGATAGGTCTAATGATGACAGTATGTCATTAGTTTTCAAGGAGGAGGATAGTTAGTGAAATATTAAGAGTTATAGTGCTTTGATTAAACTACAGGTGTCTACATTTTCCCCTCTTTGGGGTGACGTAAGCTACGTCACTTCAAAGAAAGTAGACAAGTATAAATGAGTAGAAAGTTTTTGAAGGGGTAGAAAAAATGTTAGCTAGCCAAAGGGATGACCCCCAAATGGGATGATGGAAGAACTCGATCAACGATCGAAAAGAGAATAAAAGAAAGAAATATGAGAAGCAAAGATTAGAGAACAACAAGAAAGAGGGATATTGAGCTTTCCACAAACCTAGTGCAAACAATTTTTTAATCATCATTTTGCTTAACATCCTCATCATTGGCCCTTATTAAAAATGTAAGCATACGACTTAAAGTGTAAAATGACATGAAAATTGAAGATACAAATAAATGTCCCTTCTAAAACAACAACTCCATGCAATATACAAACATGTAATGCAACATGAGAAGTAAACAAACTCACCTAACAGGAAATAAGTACAATCACACACACTCAATGAAGAAATTATTCGATCTAATACAAAGAATCCATGAAATAGCTACACAAACAATAATTGAAATCAACAACTCTATATTATATTTTATTAATTCACTATTTCATTACACTCCATTATATAGGAGATGTATAATAACAATCCTCACAACAACCTTTGTCTTCATATACAACCATACACCCATATGGTTTCAACCTCTCACCAATATAATAATAAAACAATACTAATTGTTTTATTATTCTAACTTACTAACTTACCACATACTAACCACATTTTACATTTACTATTTACATTTACATAGTAAATGTACTTTCACTAATTTACCATAATAATAATTACACATGTAATTATTATTCACCCATACATACAAATGGAGCACTAAGATATATTTCCTAACATTCCCCCCTTAGTGCAAACATGGGGAAAACTTGCCTTTGTACTTGCACTTACTTTCATGATCTGATGATTTTACAGGATGATCATAAACCTAATAGATGGTTTTTCATAGGGTTGACCATAAACCGAAAATGATGGTTTTACAACTAGTTTACCACAAACCAAAAGGGTGATGGTTTTGCATAGGGTTTACCAACAACCGAAAATGGTGGTTTTACAAGTGGTGTACCACAAACCAAAAGGGTGATGGTTTTGCATAGGGTTTACCAACAACTGAAAATAGTGGTTTTACAACTGGTGTACCACAAACCAAAAATGAAGGTTTTCAAGTGGTTTACCTACAACCACATCATGATATGCCAAGTATTATTCTTATCCCTCATCACATCTCACTGTAAGGAATAACATAGGAAATTCTCATTTGAAATCTCACGCTCATAGATAAAAATACCATAAATATAGAAAACTAGAAATGGAACATTGAGATCATGTTCCCCCCTCAATGTGAAATTTCCTTTATTCTACAAACCACAATAGGAACACTGCAACCAAACACTCTGCTGCAGACACACAAAGAAACAACAGGAAGACATTGTATAAAAAAATCACCATAGCTGATACGGCCCCGTCGTTGGTGACTGACGAGAGGTCGCTGAATGACCTCCAACCTCCTGTGCCTCCTTCCTCCAAGAAATTCACTTAGTATAGAAATTATTCATAGTTATAGTCAATTTCATCTGTTATTTGTTCATCTCTAGCTTCCCATTCTACAATTTTGCTTACATCTGTAGGTGTTTTTTCTTTTCCATCTACTATCCTCCATAGGTTTTTATTCATTAACTGCATCTGGATTTTTACTCTCCATGTATGGAAGTTCAGCCCATTAAATTTATATAATGGTGTATCCATTTTACTGAATCTAAATATCCAAAAAAAATTGAATGTAGATTTGAATTACCTTTGATTCTCTGATTTCTTAAAAAAAAGCAATGATCAATGTGTTGTATAGTAAATTGCATTTTTCTCCCAAACTACAAACTGGGTTTTGCTGAAATTTCTACTGTAGCTTCTTGTATAACAGATCATTCCACACAATTTTTTTGGAGAAACCTAGATCATGAAACAAAAGTTACAAGATCTTCTTCGAGACAGATTTAACCTACTCTGGTACCAAATGTAGAAATTACTCTAATCTAATACAAAGAATCCATGAAATAGCTACACAAAAATAATTGAAATCAACAACTCTATATTATATTTTATTAATTCACTATTTCATTACACTCCATTATATAGGAGATGTATAATAACAATCCTCACAACAACCTTTGTCTTCATATACAACCATACACCCGTATGGTTTCAACCTCTCACCAATATAATAATAAAACAATACCGATTGTTTTATTATTCTAACTTACTAACTTACCACATACTAACCATATTTTACATTTACTATTTATATTTACATATTAAATGTACTTCAAAATTTACCATAATAATAATTACACATGTAATTATTATTCACCCATACATACAAATGGAGCACTAAGATATATTTCCTAACACTCAAACCAACAATGTTCAAGATAGTTGCACAAATAATTTGTTATCGAGATGTAGTCCCAAATGTTCTGATAAATGAAAAGGGTTTAAAATGATGCCCCAAACAATCTGTATATGCAAGGGAAAGGATGGAGGACACTTGGGTCCAATGGAAAAGTGATGTGCACGATGAAAATAATACCGTGCCTCCGATATTGCCTCGTAGTACAGATGAAGTAGGAAACACAAATTTTGTAAAATGATTATAGAGTTAACTGATCTATGAGTCATTGTTTCAAAACATGTGAAAACTTTAGTAAGATACAAGATGAGTGCCATGTGAGAGGAACAAATTTTCAGGTGTAAATGGTCCTTTTACCAATTATAGTCCATTTTCAAGTTTTATGATTTTTTTTTAAATTTTTTTGATTGGTCGGAAGAATTTACATAAGAGATCAAAGATCTCCTAAAAGCATGCAAAACTTCCGATGGTGAAGGAAAAGGGCATAAAATAGCAAAAATGCTCTGGAAAAAAGAATTACAAGCAACAATAATTATTTTATAAAAATAATCATCGTGACGGGAAAAAGAAAAGAAAAATAAAAGAGAAATGATAGAAAAATAGTGCTCGGAATATTTGTAAATCATTCCGGTCAAAGGAGTGACCTGCAAGATGGCAATGAGTGCTCCTGTGTGCAAAACCAAGTAGAAATAATCACCTTAGATATAAAAATAATCATCTCTCGTGAGAAGAAGTACTAGAGTGATCACGACAGAGAAAACATACCCCAGGGGCATCGTGGTAGCCTAATATACCCACCGGGGGGTAAAACAATCACGACCAGTTCATTTGTAGCAGAGCTCTTGCAAATTTTTACTGTGAGCGAGAGTGATAGCCATGGAGTGAGATGGAGAGGCTACTGAGCAGATAGAGATGAGTATATCTCATCTAAGAGTTTCTTCGGGAGCCAGCGGACAAACCATACGTGAGTGCACTATCCCTTATTTGTCAATTATGCATTTAATGCATTTTTAGAGTCTTTTAGGGTATTTTTGGCATTTTTTGATGGATGTGTGTGTGTGCATTCATCAATTTGATGGATGCACACACATGCATGCGTTAGATAAATGGGTACGCATATGCGTACATGTTGAAAAACACGTACGCGCTATGTATCTGCATAAAAAGGGGTGCGTATGTTCTGGGGCGGAAAAACAAGGATGCACATGTGTACGTGTATGCATTGAGATAGGCATGCAGGCATCGAAGTAGAGGCGCACACGCTAGGGAAATGAGGGAACTTATTTCTTGTAGCCAAAATAGCTAAGTATAGATGAAAATAGACTAGATGGTTTGTAGAAGAAGGTGAAAACTAGTACATTAGATGAATGAAAGAGATATTGTGCTAGAAAATTAGCTAGGAATAGATAGAAAATTAGATAAAAGTGGCTAGAAAATCAAATCCTAACTTGTGCCCTTTTGTTTTGCAGAGGATACTACTTGTTTTGCATACCTGCGAGAGGTACAATTATCTGGTGGTGATAGAGGTGCAGTTTGATGAGGATGACATGATGATATTGAATATCCTTCTATACGTCATAGGATTAGCTTACATGGCTGATATGCCATAGATTACCTTGGATCATGGCCTGCTAAAAACCGTAGCTGAGAGGTGGTACAATGAGAGTCAGTGCTTTCGGCTCCCAACTGGAAATATTATGATTACGTTGGAGGATGTATGGTGTATCATGTGGGTCCCCATCCATGGCTAGCTTATTCAGTATAATCGTCACCAGCTCAACATTGATCGGTGTATCCTTGAGCTATTTGGTGTCCCGACGATACCACATCATGGGATGACTATTAGATTGTCACGCCAGTGTCGATGACATAGAGCTTGATCATGTGGTAGTCTATATGATGGCCTTTTTCAGTGGAGTTTTACTCCCTGACAAGACCGGTGCTTCATTTCCACTTGGTCTCCTTAGAGTGATACAAGGTTTGATTGATGGGGAGACATACTGCTAGGGTCAGTGCATATTAGCACACTTATATTGGGACCTCCACTTGATCACATACTACCATAAAAGACATTAGGGCTAGCCGATTAATGCAGATTTGGGTGTGGGACCACATTGTTATTGGTCACCCCGTAGGTGCATTGAGAGTTTGAGCTCTAGAGGAGCCTTCTACTATGGGTTGGGTTCTAATTGGAGATGATGTGTAGCCACACATAGGAGATGCCTACCATTACCGCCATGAGTTGGATGAGTTACAGTAGGTTGCCATGGTATGGAGGCCCTACAAACATTTTCAGTGGCCAGAGGATGGCTTAGAGCTCAACAATGTGACTGTTGAGAACTTCATGATGGGAAGCCACAACTATATACGGGATATTTACAAAGTGGACAGGTGCCAGTGAAAACTTGGTATTACCCAAGATGTACCTGGGCCAGATATGTGGTATGCTCGTAGGGCCAGAGAGTATTTTGATATGGGGCCACATATTATAGGGGGAAGGGCCTTGACTAGCTTCTTACATGTGGTACCAGCTATGTGGGTACCCCTGAGACAGATCAAAGATCCTAGTTGTACACTAGAGTATGCCCCTTAGTACCATGGAGTGATTCTGCGCCGCTTAACCATTCCTAGAGTGGCTTACAAGGTAGGAGTGAGGGAACCCCCTATGGGGCCTCCCAGTGGTGATGAGGGTGGACATGGTGGTGGTAGAAATGATAATGATGATGATGATCCATTTTATGGCCAACGTCATGTTGGGGGAGGGGGACAGGGTCCTCCATTACTACACTCTCAGAGATAGAGACCCCGACTCTGGTAGAGACAGGAACCCAGTGTGCCATATATATATTTGCCTCCAAAGAGGGAATTCCAGTGGGGATATATGCCCCTTTACAAGTAAGTATTTCTAGAGTAGGGTCCACCTCCTCACGCTCCAGGGGTGGTGGTGGTGATGGATAGTTGGTTGTACTTCAACAATAGTTACAGGTGGCTGGTGAGAGAGATGAGGTCGAGCCCAAGTACATGCCCTTACAAAGCAGAGCGGGATCGTGCCAAGTGCCTAGGTATAAGTTTTGACAACTGAGAGAGATTAGGCCAGAGCACAAGCCACTTAGGGTGGGGATGGTGCAGCCTTACAAAGTGATCAAATTATTTAGTTGGCGGGGCAGGGGCTCGATACTATGTCTTTTAAATCATTCATAGACTAATGTGTAGATGGTTTTCACACAAAGGGATGATTACAGGCACAGTGCAAGGTTTAGTTATTTAGAGGGGTCGAGGCCCAAGCCCAAGTGTAGACTATTACTATAGACAGAGACCGAGAGGCTTCCACCTATGCCGATAGAGGCCGAATGGTAGGAGAGCGAGATGTTGCCATTCAGGAAGCCACTACTTTTGGTGATATTGATATGATTTAGGATGTTATGAGGGCTAGCGGTGAGGCCTTGTATTATAGGACCACCTATTTCAGAGTAGTCCTAGCAGAGTAGTGGGTGACACCTTTTGAGCAGCTAGGTGTGAGTATGACAGGTTCCAGATCACGGCGGTCAGGTCACTTAGTTATATCAGTCGATAACCATTCGTAGAGTAGCCAACTAGACGGTAGCTAGTAGGACAACATCCGGTCATATAAATTTATGGTACCCCTAGTGCAGGCCCATCACAACCACCACTTTTCTATCCCCCAGGACATGGACCTAGGAGCCCCGGAGAGGGCGTGAAATGTGGTTGATTTATCCACTTTACTTTTTGTATAGATGTATTGTATGTATACATGCCTCTTATGAAGGCTAATTTTGATCGATGTATATATTGATGTACCATTATTTTGATGCCTCTTGATGAAGGTTGAGTTTTGATGCATGCCCTTTTTAGATGGCATATTGTATCGATGATGTATACTTGATTTTGAGCCAGACATTTATACATGTATTATATGGACATTCGATGATGATTTTGTTATGTCATGCTTTGATTATGCTCCCATATGTTCTCAGTAGATGATTGTATCATGATGTACGTTCTTTCTTTTATGTATGTGACATACTTTATCCTTAGATATGTTTATGTTTCATGTTTTTTTCATTGATGATATATCCATAGATAGTATCATATGTTTTGGATTTTATGGGATGTTTCTGATTTCTATTCTAGCACTTGGGATGATACTAGATGATATTGGTGTGGGGGAGGATAGATTTGTGATTATGCGCAACCCCTCTTGCCCCCATTGATGATACGATATGTGATGATTAGCTTAGTATACATGCATGATGTAAAACTTAGCATTTTTGTATATATGATGTATCAGATGATGTTTATATGTGATGAAATGATAGATGATAGATGTGATAACAAATGGATGTGTAGTAAAACACAAAAAAATTTAACAAGACTAAACAAATATACACAAAATAACACAACCAAAAATAAATGCAGCTAGAAATGAACTCAAGCAAACCTTAATAACACACTAAATTGGCATTTAATCTAAGTAAAATGAATCCTAAAAGGTGCACACAACAAATGATGGAAAAGACAATAAATTTTTACAAGTGAACACAAGCTATGAATGAACCTAATGCCACACATAATTAAATCAAACAAGATTCAATCTATGATAAGAAAATGAACCACTACACAACACAAAAAAAAGCATTCTCAATCAAAAATATACAAACCAACAACTAAAAGTAATTAAACTATTACCTTGTTTTTGTGGGACAACATTGATATATTTTCTAATGTTTTTGGGTTATCTAGAAAGATAAATTTTCAAGGCTACCATTCACGTTGTTTTCAAGGTTTTCTCTGAGACAATGTTTGTAATGTGGGTATAGTCCTATCCCTAGAAGGGATATATATATATTTTGAATGTTTAGGTTTATGTGTAGATTTTTATGAATGTTTTTGTATTTTCTAATGTCATACTCAGAAGTAATGTATAAGGACAAAGAAGTGTGGATTCCCAAAGCATGATGTGGGAATATACAAAATTTAGAATGCCACATGCACATGTACGAGAAAGTAGAATGTGAAGTTGCCTTCAACGTTAGATGGGAATATACAAAGGCATATCCTTTATGCAGATACAGGAGAAAATAAGATAGATCACGGCTTAGCGGAGATGGATTTGGTAGGATTCCTAGACCTAGAAAAGGAAGTTATTCCTAGAAAGCGAGAGGGTTACCCATCTTGATGCAAGAGTACCTTGTGACCGGAGAATCCTCCTTGAGCACTAAAAACTGGTTTTTACCCAAATACCGCCCACTTGCACCACAATTGCATGGTTTTCACATGTGGATGAGCTATTTTTTCTTTACTATTTTCTCTATTTTTTAATTTTTGCTTGTTTTTCTTTGTTTTTCTACTTTTTAGTTTTTATTTGATATTATTGTCATGCTTAAGCTTAGAACCACTTGAGATGAATGGCATTCATTGGTTCCAAAATCTCTTCATCATCTGAATATGCCAAATTATAAGCTCCTGATCCATACTTGGCAACGACCACATAAGGCCCTAAGCCAATTGGCCTCAAATTTACCCTTATTTTCTCCGTCTTTGAGAGTATTCTTATAATTTTATTTATGCACTAGATCATCTATATCAAACTCACGATGAATGATCCTCTTATTATACCCTCTTGATACCATGTTCTGGTAGACCTTGAGGTGATTAAGCGCTCTTATCCACTTCTCATCCAACAACTCTAGCTCTACTAGATGAGCTACTCTATAGTCTTCGTCTATATCAAGATAATCTTGGAGAGATATTATCAAGGAGGGAAGCTCCACTTCCAAGGGTATGATAGATTCAGTTCCATAAAATAGGGAAAATGGGGTTGCACTAGTAGGAGTGCGGATGGAAGGTCGATAGGCACAAAGGATGGGATGTATATGTAAGTGCCAATTACGGCCAGTCTTACTTACCATTTTCTCCATGATTTTTATAAGGGTTTTATTGGTAGCTTTGGCTTTTCCATTACCTTAGGGGTAATAGGGGGTAGACCACTTGATTTGAATATGGAAACGTTAACACAATGTCTTAACCATTTTGTTTTTGAAGGATTTACCATTATCAGTGATAATGGCGGAAGGGATACCATAATGGCAAATGAGATGGTTCATGATGAATTTAGAAATTTATGCACCAATGACGTAAGTAAGAGGCACATCCTATACCCATTTGGTAAAATAATCGGTGGCAGTGATAATGTGGGTGTGGCCATCTAAAGAAGGATGGAGCTTCCCTATGAGATCTAAGCTCCATTTATAAAATGGCCAAGGTGTTGTGATAGGATGCAAAGCCCTGTGCTAGTACATGTATCAAGTTCCCATAATTTTGACATAGCTCACATTTCTTGATGAAATTAAAGCAATTTGCTTCCATGGTGGGCCAATAATAACCTACCCTTAAGAGCTTCTTTTCCAAGACCATACCACTAGTGTGTGATCCACAAACACCACCATGTACTTCCTTAATAGCATGGATTGAATCAATAACATCCAAATAGTGAAGTAGATTCCCATTGAGCCAAAACAAAATAGGATGCCTCCTAGGAGGGTATAATGGGCTATACAACATATAAGGGATTTCTTCTTAGAATGGGTAATGTTTGGGGAAATGTGTCATCTTGTAGGTATTGGAAGATAGGGTCATACCAGGGGGATAAGGGACCAACAATTTCACATGTCAAACAAGATTCTGACATGTCATATGTGGGTATTTGTAAATGTTCTACAAAGAAAGGCATTTTTCTCTCCTGAGGTGGGATGCGTAAGAGAGATCCAATTGTAGCCATAACATCTACTGATTTATTATGTGACTTGGATTTTTGCTCAAATATAATCTATGTAAAATATTCTTTCAAAGTCTCAACCAAATTCTTGTATGGAATAAGTTTCTCATCCTTAACCTTATACTCATCATTAACTTTTTAATGATAAGTTGGGAGTCTCCAATGACTCGCACCTGTTGGATATTCCAAGTAATAGCTACTTTAAGGCCAGCAATGAGTGCTTCATACTCCATAATGTTATTAGTGTAGGGGAATCTCAAATGGAATGCTCTTGGGATAACCTCACCCATCGGGGTAATGAGCACTATTCCTACCCCGATCCATGGAAAATGAATGATCCATCAAAATGGATTTTTCATTCTAAAATTCTTCAATATACATCATGGATGCATCTGGGCAGTCCAGACTCACAGTTTCCGTTCTGGTAGAGGAGCTTCTACCAATTGATCGACCAATACCTACCCCTTCAAATATTTCTAATTCACAAACTCAATATCAAATTTTCTTAGGAGAATGATTCAATTAGCCAATCATTTGGTAAGGGTGGGTTTAGATAAAAGGTAATTTAGAGGGTCAACTTTGGATATTAGTTTGGTCTTATTGTTGAGTAGGTAATGGTAAAGTTTTTGAAAGGTGAAGACAACCACCGGGTAGGATTTTTCAATATGTGGGTAATTCAGCTCAAAAGCAATCGAGTGTGAATGAGGTAGTAAACCGCCCTTTCTCTATGGTTTAGATAATATTGGGCAAGCATCGTATCAATAGAAAACTAGGTAGTATAGATGTACAAGAGGAGAGGTTCACCGGGGTAGGCGGCATGAGTACGGGTGGGTTGGTAAAGTATTGTTTTAACAATGAAAATGTTTTTTTACAATCGGCCCCTAGTTGAATGTAGCATCCTTCTTTAGAAGATGGGTAAACAGGTGGCACTTATCCACAAGTTGTGAAATAAAGCGATGGATTGCCTGAATTTTCCCTTATAGACTTCTCAGTTGTTTGAGAGTGGTAGGTGGTGGCATTTCTATGATTGCTGTAACCTTTGTAGGGTCCACTTCTATCTCTCTTTATGAAACAATGAAACCTAGGTTTTTTCCTAATAAGATGCCAAAGACACACTTCTTAGGGTTTAAGAGAACCTTATAATCTCAAAGACACTAAAAAATACATGTCAACACTTCAGGGTGCTCTCCTCTACTTTTGGATTTGGCTAGGATGTCATCAACATAATCTTCCATGATGTCATTCATCATGTCATGGAAGATGATAGTCATTACACACTGATAGGTAACCCCGATGTTCTTGAGTCTAAAAGGCATGACCTTGTAATAGAATGTTCCCCAAGGAGTGATGAAGGCCACATTATGTTGGTCCTTTTCTCCAATCGAATCTAGTTATAACCTAAAAATCCATCCATTAAGGACAACATTTCATAACCAGTAGTGGAATCCATAATCATATCAATGTTAGGTAAGGGGAAATCATCCTTAGGACATGATTTATTGATATCATGAAAATTGGTGCAGATTCTTATGCCAACAAGTTTCTTCTAGACAGGGACTATATTAGATATCCACTCTGAGTAGTTGATGGGCTTAATGAAATCAACAACTAATAGTTTCTCCAGTTCTTCTTTGACAAAGAGTGCAATTGTAGGGTGCATCTTTCTCAACTTCTTCTTGATGGGTTTAGTGTCTGGGTGCACAACGAGGTTGTGTACGACTAAATATGGATCTAACCTAGGCATATCTTGCATATGACCATGCAAATATATCTCCATATTCTCTTAATAGCTCTACAAAAACCTTTTATTCTTGAGTTGAGAGTGAAGCTCCCAACTTTATCATTCTTGGTTATTCTACCAAGCCAATGTTGACACTGATGGTATCCTCCACAAGCATCTTATAAGCATCCTCCATCTGGGTAGGATCATGGGGAAGAGTAAGGTCAACCTCCTTAGGTATCTCATCATCATCCTTGAACAGATAACTCATTTTGTCCATAGGTTCTTCATTCTATTTGTCCACAAGTGCTTCAAAGAGTTTATGGATATGTGAATGGAATTTATTCCTTACACAAGGTTTCTCTGAAGTACTTTTACTCTTATTTTTGACCTTATTATTCAAGCATCCACACATATTTGCTTCTTCTCCAAAGTATGCATATGTTTCTAGCTGAATTTTAAAGCCTTTATTATGATCTCTAGCTAGAATAGAGTCCCCGAGTCCCATGAATTCTATTAATGCCTCATCATTCTCAAAGAAGTTGATTGGCACATGAAATTGTTGATCCCAATCTATAAGTTTGGGATATATAAGGGCTACTTGGCAATTGGTTTGAGGCCTAGATTTGGATAAGGTAAGGAAAACAAAATAAGGGAATAAGTTAGTTGAGGCAAGATCCTCGTAAGAAGTGGCATCAATTTCATAGGGTGGATCATTGTGAGGTCATATTCCTAGACCATGTTTATTTGATTTGAAGCAAGGAATATGAATGGGTTCTAGCCACCCTGCGCATTGATTCCACATCCCAACCCTTTTTAACCCATGACAAACATCATGTGGTGGATTTTGACATATTGGGGTGCTTGATGGCTTGAAGCCAGTGGTTCCTTCGGCACTTTGTTAATAGGACCTCCTAACATCTTTTCCTTAGACAAGAAACCACTAGGAATGAATTTCTCCAATGGTTTAAGGCATTGTTCCCTGAGTCCTTTTGAAATTAAAATAGGGATTTCCTCGTGTCCTAGGTAAGATTGATAAATATGATATTAATAAAGCTTGTTCAAGGGTGAAAGAATCGCTGGTCCATATTTTACCAACGTTTCCTCCCATGATGCGAAAGGGTTGACCAAAGAAGGAAAATATTGATTACAAGGAGTGAGTGAATCTAGATCCACACGCTCCTTAATAGCCTCGTTTATAAAGGAACGACAATGTCAAAGCAAAGGGAATTCATAAGCTATACGAGAAAAATCGTGTAAGGATCTACAATGTGTAAATGGCTTTGGATCAACTCGAATGGTGATTATCTATCCCTTGTGGCACATCTTGATACATTGATGGAACTTTAAAGGAATAGCCCGCATGGCATGGATCCATGGGAATTCTAAGAGAAGGTTATATGGTAGACCAAAGTTGAGGACATGGAACGTTGTATCATGACAAGTCATCCCTACTTCCATTGGAATCAAAATGGTGCCTGCTAACTCTCACTCCTCATTATCATAGGCCGTGATCATGATAATTTTGGCACCTAGATCCATTTCTCAATGGCCTAGCTGCTTAACTAGATTCAAAGTACAAATGTTTAGACCAGATCCACCATCCACAAGTACTCTCTTAATTTTGCAACGGGTAACAACCACTTCTAGGTATAAGGGTAAGTTATGCTCTGAGTCATTACGCGGGTTTTTATCATGATCAAAAGTGATGTGATCATTATCATCAAGGTACGTAATCATGGCTTGGAGGTGCGTGGGATATACATCAGTTGATACTCCCAAACTCTATAGTGTTTCATACAATATGTTTTTATGGGTAGTAGATATTTTAAGGAGATATAGAATGGATATCTTAGTAGGTGTTTTCTCCAAATGCTCTATCAAATTGTACTAAACTTCCGAGGGATAGGTAAGGGATCCGTATGATTAAATGATCATGTCTCATCCCTACCGCACAACTCTTTTCTAAGATCTAGATAGTATTGACCTATTCATATGATGAACAAATACATCATATGAGAGAATTGAAGGGAATTTCATTAGTGGGATAAATATAGGTGGAAGTCCTATAATCATTGGATGTTTTTCCGTGATTTGGCTTCCTCTTCTTCTTTTCTATATCGTTAGGAAAATGATCTTTAAATATACCCATTTTCTCATTTAGACCTTGGCCTGAGTCAGGAGGAGAATCTACAACGATCTTTCCCTCTTTAATGAGGTCTTGTATGTAATGAAAAGTCTTAGACACCTATCTGTCTTGTGCCCCTTAACGTGGTGGAAGTCATAGTACTCATGTTCCTTGAACCAAATGGGTTTTGGAGCATTTTCTAGGTATGGTATCGTCACGGTTGGGTATTCCACCATGTTTACATTATCTAACTATTTTAGTATGGCAGATAGGGATTCTATTAATGGCATGAACTCACGTTTTTAGGCACCTTGGGATGAGGTCCTTGTGAAAGATTTAAAAGTAGACCAGTCTACACAACTTGGACTTTTTGGAGTCTTTAATTCCATCCTAACGATATGTTTGTTTTTATTGAAAAGCTTCGGTTTATCTAAGGATTTTGCTTCATGTTTGTCTTTGAAAACCGGTTTAAGTGTTCCCTTTGTGATGAGGGCCTTCTTGATTTGACTGCCCTTCTCTATAAATTCTTCGAAGTTAGAGCCATAGTGCATTTGCAGATGGAAGGCTATCTCCGAGTTCAAGTTAGGCACAAATATGCTTACCAACTATTTTTCTGGCAAGGTACAAGGGAAACAACTTGCTAACCCTTGCCATCATTGTAGAAATCTCACAAATGTCTCATTAGGATTTTTTTATATTACAGAGATCGTTCATTGTGATATCATTTTCCATGTTATAGGAATAATGTTGTACAAATTTTTTCGCTAACACCGGCCATGTTGTAATAGAAACCGTGGGTATACTATAGAACCACTCCAATCCTAGTGCTCCTAGGTTACGAGGTAAGAGTCATATTAAGAATTTATCACTATTTGTGACCTCTTGGCAAGCCATATAAAAGTATTGTATGTGATCAAAAGGATCACTTTTGCACTTATACTTATCGAATTTAGGAATAGTAAAATGTTTTGGGAAGTGTTTCCATAACATGGCCTTATCAAAGGGGTAAGGTCATAGTTCTTCATATGAATACTTCCTATTATGTCCTACGTTTCCCTCCTGTAGCATAGTAAGTGCATCTTTCATCGATTGCAATTCTCATTCAATGATTTTTTCTTTGGTAGGTGACATTGGTCTTTCCACCTTAACCACTTTAAAGGGCATGCCACTATATGGATCAAAGTGGAATTCATTAGGTTTCACCTTGATTTTGTCTTTGTATACATTCCTACTTGAAGAGCCTAAGTTTTCTAATTTTTGGCTCAGCCAAGATTAGTTTTTGAAGGATCTCTTCTTCGATTAAAGGATCCTATTCCTCATCAAACTTGGGAGGTGGCGAGGCTTTGTGCTCAATCTTCACTTTACATGAAGCTTTGTAATATGGTCACCGCAAATCACCAAGTGGCTTGGATGGGTCTCCTTCAATAGTGTTATGATGTTGACCAGAAGTAGAAGCATACCCTACATCAAAAGGGTTATCTATGTCCAAGAGGGATCTTTTTCTTCTGCTTTATGATTAATGACCTTAATTTCAGCTTCGTGCTCTTGTGGAAGCTTAGCCCCTAGTTCCAAGACTCTTGCGAGTACTTGATCCTTGTTATAAAAAAGAAGTTTGTCAAAGTAGCCTAAGTCTAATTGGTGTTGTTCTTTAGAAGATTCAGACTCCTCTCTCGCTATGATCAATCAATGGTTCTGTGTCTTTAACTTGTGAAAAGAGAGGTGCTAAGTTGTTTCTACTAAATGGGAATGATTCAAAAGGATTCTCTCCTAAGTCGTGTCATTTGGTTTGGACACCATTTTTCATGATTCTAGGCATCACTTAGCCAAAAGGTTATGTGAGGTTCCATCTAAATGTTTTTGAAGTTTATGTGAAACCTAGGTGTATGTTTGTGTCAGCTCTAAAAGTAATGTTTATGCAGTTGCTTTTATGACTCAAAGAACACTCAAATGCAATGATCACTCAAATTGTAGTTTTTTCCAAGTTTATACCTTAACTATGATTTCAATGAAATGCCCAAAGTAGATAGTGCCAATATCATATCAACACATAGGTCAAGTTAGAATTCTAACAAAGCCTAAATATTAAAGTGGTATTGACACCATCTCTTGATGAGGTATACTAAAAATATTTCAAATATCGATGAAGGCTAAGATTTTTTTTTGAAAATGAAAGTTGCAAGTATGTATAGCGTAACAACACTATCCTGATACATTAACTAAGAAAATAAGGTGTTAGTATCAAGACGATGTTATTTCGGTATATATAAGGCAATATCGACACCCTCAAAAAGGCTTAGATGATGTCGGAATTGAGATGAAGTAAGAGTAGAACAAGAAGTTGGTAGTTGTGTGAGCTACATAATCGCACAATGAAGGGACTTATATCAAGTTTATAAGAAACTAAAAACTCAATGTAAGTACCAAAATTGTGTAACTAGAATGCGAGTGAAAAACTATCAACCTAAGGATTGATAAAAAATGAACTAAAATTGCAAGTAGTGAAGACAATCTTGAAATCAAGATCAAAGAACCTATCAAATATAGAAAAATGTACCTACACATTTTTATGTTTAACAACCCACCACAAATATAGATGGGCGTAAACGGAAAAAACGTGGCGAGTAATATCTCCGATAAAATGCATGAGGCATACTCCTTTTTCACCCCGAAAAATGGGCAATGAGAACACTAGGGTATAGATCAAAAGGATGCAAAAACTAAGTGACACTGAATAGAGTTTCACCTCATCCAAAGATGAGAATGAATGGCGAGATAAGTGGGATGTCATTTATTTTGTGATGAAAGACACTTAGGTCAAACTTACGTGGGTTCTTTTCCTTGTTTGAGAAACAAGGTTCAGACTCCAAGTCAGTTTTCACTTCGTAATGGCTTGACATGACAACATACTAGTAAAGTGGGCTCCAAGACATAATGGCCTCCTTAATAGGTTATCTCAACTAGGTGTCGAAAGATTGTATAATGTGAGCACAATTTTCCCAAAGATTCACACTAACTCGATCTCTGGGAGTATCTCGGCTTTACTTTACCCCCTTCGATATAATGAGCAACTAGTGCATTTAGTTGTATCATCACTGGGGCCACGATATGAAAAATATTTGACTCTAACTCACAATGAAAAACTATTCAAGTGGGTAAGCAGAGCACTTCCTATTTCATCCACGAGGTTACTTAGCAGTGGATTACTTTAGGGTTCTTGGAACCACCCCCATTGTTGTAGCTTAAGGCGTTATGCCAAAGGGGTTATGTTCTAGTTGAGTGGATAGGGACGTACCCTTTTCCAAAACCTACAATACAATGTGAAGTGAAATGGTGTGTTTTTTTATCTTGCTTAACTTAATGTGGTTTTAAGTAGCACACCATTTGGAAACATGTATGAAAACATGTGTATTAGAAGGTTTGCGTCTTATTTTGATGTCTTTTCTTTGACAAGCGTTAGGTCCTGTACAAGACGAGTTTAGTAATTTTCCATTTGAATATTGATATCAAGAAAGGGAATTTACACGTTGCTTTTGATTCCTAAGATCACCAAAAGGAAGGAAGAGCATACAATATGAAAATTCCACTAAAACAAGTTACATGGAAAGTACTTCACTTTTAGAAGCATAAAACAAGTTTTTTTAAAAGTGTAAAATATGCTTACACTTAGCATTTCATCCAATTCAACCGATTAACGATACTACGTTAATTCCCCATTCTTCACTCCATTCTCGGATGCCCATTTACGACACCTTCTTGGTCATATTCTTCCTATAAATCATCTAATTTGGTTAATATCTCTCTTATTAGCTAAACATTCCTCCTTTTGACCATTCATAATCTCCCTAGTTCTCTCTAGACCACTTCTATTGGCTTCCTAGGCTATCTATCAGTCACAATTGGTTATCCAGACCCCTCCTAACTCTCAATGAGTCTCTAATCACTTGCTAATCAATTTTAACTAGCCTAAACCCTAGTTAACTAGCCTAAACCAATCTTAACTAAGCCTAAAGCATGTTTATCCTAATCTAATCCTAAAGTGATTTTTAGACTTTAGTCCCACATGCACCCAAATTCCAAATTCTCCCAAGTGGAAAACTATAAATAGAAGGGTCACCCCTCCCATTCAGACTTAACAACTTTACTCTCAAACACTTTGGAAAGGCATTAGAAACCATTTGTGATAGCTTTAAGCTATAGAACATTTGGATCTTGGCCATAATCCATTGTTAAGAGCTCCTCCATCTTGCATCCATCCATTCCAAATATAGTTAGTAAGGGAAGATCTAAATCTTGGCCATGTAGCCAACTTGGAGAGATCTCTTCACTATGTTTGGGAGTAAACAACACATAATTTGATTGCTTAGGATCTAAACTAGGTTCAATTTTAATAAGCTTTCATAGAGTAGAGAGTAGTATACATGTTAGTTTTTGATGTTTTTGTCAAAGTTATAATGTTTTTATGTTAGTTTCTCTTGTTTATCTCTAATCTGATGGTGCATGGTTGAGTTAGCAAAGCTTTGAGGTTCTTTAGCCTCACTCCATAGCTTTTACAACTTTCCATTGCACACATTTGGCACACCCAGTGGGACACTTATGTCCATCCTCCATTAATGGAGGTCCTTTGAGTTCTTCAAAGTCATTTTTCAAGTTTTTTAGTTTAAATCACTTGTTATTTTCCTCATTTCTGTTTTAAACCTTGGATTAATGAACTCTATTTACATACATTTGTGGGTTTAACATAGAAATAGGAAGCTTTGACTAACCAATAACCTGTTTGCTTTTAAAATTTTAAAATCTATGTTTTTTTGTGTTTTTACAGGGCACGCATAGGTGTTTTGAGGTAGTGCGTACACGTTGATATATACACGTGCTCTCATCTCGGTTAAAAAGGCCATGTACCTATCAGTGGTGTCCTCTATGTTTAAAAATTTTTCTCTCGCAAGGATGCGTCGTGTCTTCGTTGGGTCCTCGCGCTCTCCACCTCTGGACATGCCTGTGTAATTAATATCACTATGTAAAATTTTACAAACTTCTTTTTACTTGGGCCACGTATCTATCGGTAGGAGCGCGTACGTGTTGAAACCCTAGCGTACCTATTGGATCAGGGTGCGTAGGTGCTGGTGACTGATTTAAATTTTAACATACCCACGTAGGTGTTGGTTTAGACGTGTACCCATTCAAGGCTGGGATGCATCCATTGGGGGCATACATTAGGTTTGGGCGCACATAAAATTTATGTGTTTGCAAAATTTATTAAAAAATTATTCATGGTTCTTTTAGCTTATTTTTGACATTTTTTTTGATGTAGGTTTCTAAAAGATTGATAGGTTTTAAAAAATGGGACTAACTCTTTAAAAATTTCAGTTTGCATGATTAAGTGTTTTTCATTCCTTAGCTTAAATTAGGATTTGTGAAATGTGCGTATGCTCTCTCCTCACGCTTTCCAAAGTGATCTTGGAGATCAAAAGCACTTACACAAAATCTATTTTACATGTTAAAAACACTTGCTTCTTAAGGATAAAGTAACATTTTTATGTGCTTTTAGGATTTCCACTTTGTGTATGCTCTTCCTTCATGCCTTTGGGTGATCTTAGGAATCAAAAGCAAGTGTGAGTTCTCTTTTACCTCAATCGGCAAACCAGAAAACTACTAACCAACTTGTTGTCTACAGGACCTAACGTTGGTCAAAGAAAGGTGTTAAGAATGAAGCAAAAACTTCTAATACACGTGTGTTTACAGATTGCCAAATGGTGTGCCACTTTTGAAACCACATTAAGATTAAAAAGATAAAAAACACACCATATTCAACACACTGTATTACAGGTTTGGAAAAGGGTAAGTCCCTCTCCGCTTAACTGGAACATAACCCCTTTGGCATAACACCTTAAGCTATAACAATGGGGGTGGTTCCAGGAACCCCAAAGTAGTCCACCACTGAGTAACCTCATGGATGAAATGGGAAGCGCCTCGCTTACCCACTTGACTAGTACACCTTGTGAGATAGTATTACCGGTTGTCCATGTGGCAACCCCAGTGATAGTACATGTAGACGCACTAATTTTACCTACTATTCTTGAAGGGGGTAAAGTAAAGCCGAGATACTCCCAAACTAGTCAGTGTGACTTTTTGGGTAAATCATGCTCGCTTAAGACAACCTTGTAACACCTAGTTGAGAGAACTTATTAAGGAGACCATTTTGTCTGGAGGCCAACTTTACTAGTCCATTTCATCGTCATTTTCCATCACAAAGTGATAACTTGTTTGGATTCAAGCACCTTGTTTTTCGAACACGGTAACGAACCCATTCTAAGTTGGATCTAAGTGTTTTCATCATGAATTTAGACAAACGTATTACTTAGCTTAGCTTCCTTCTCATTTTTCAAAATGAGGCGAAGCTCTGCCCAAAGTGAAACTAAGTCTATTTTCACATGTTCTTGATCTACACCCATGCATTCGTACTTTCCACATTGGAAGTCGAATAGAGGCATACTTTACGTGTCATGTCAAAGATAGTGCTAGCTACTTTTTTGTATGTTTACACTCATCCATGTTTACGGCTTGGGTGTTAAATGACTAAAGCAAGTGGGTACATTTTCACATCTTTGGCAAGTCCTACGATCTTGACTTCAAGATCTTCATCATTATTACGGGTCGGTTTTGTCATTTTGTCTCTCCCCTAGTTTGTCAATTTTTGCTTGCATTCTGGTCATTCAGTATTGGTATTTACATTGCATCTCCCATTCTTTGGGCATGTAGTATAAATCCTCTATTACGGTTATGCCGCTACTTGCATTATCATAGACTTCTTGTTATACCTTCTACTTGATTTTAGTTTAGATGTCATCTAGGTCTCTTGATGAGTGTTGATACCACATTATATATCACCATAATGTTGTCTTGATATCAACACCTTGCTTGCTTGGTTGAGATATCTGGATAGCATTGTTACGATATGTCTAGTTGTGACGTCCACTTTTCAAAACACTTAGCTTTCATCGACACTCGAGTTAGTACTAGGTATACCTTGTGTGGAGGTCACGATTTGCTCCTTGTTGTTACTTACACCTTGTTCATTTCGAACTTGACGTAAGTATTGACATTGTGTGGATCATCTTTGCATTGGGCTGTCATTTTGCACACACATTTTACATAGGGAGTATTTCCTTATTGATTGGATTTGTGTTTCACACTTGCATGATTGTTCCTTGTGATTATTCATTCAGAAAACTTATTTTCTAGGACAATCCTTTTTGATCTCATCAAGATTGCATCATCATGATGTCTATTTTCCTTAGACCTTCTTTGGAAAATCACACACGCGTCTCCATACATACTGAATGTCTAGTTGGCTGCCATTGTGCTGCCCAAATCGGCATGGGGCCTTCTTCACTTTGAAGAAGTTTGATCGCACTATCTAGGTCTAGAAATTTGTGCTTAAATGACACCAACAATGACTGACTATCACACGTGGTTCCTCATGCTTATGACAATGTGGAACCTAGGTTTAGGCATTCACATCAAAAGATACCCTTTACGACTAAACCTCGTTTGGTTCTTCGCGCTAGAATTCCCACCTGGGTACCCTGTTCCCCACCTTTAGCTCATAGTCATGGTGGTATGGTTTGGATGCTTCTGATCCAAATTATTATTCAGTTCCCCCACTCTTCTTTCCGATTCAGATCCAAACTACCATTCGGATTCCCACTCTTCTTCTAAAGATTTGATCCCAACTATTGTTCGGATACCCCTAGATCAAATCCTAAATCACGGTCCTCCCTTCCTTCGCAGGACCTTTATTCCAACTCACCTCAATGATGTCTTCCTCCTTTGAAGACTCGTGTGACTCCAAGTTCCATCGATCGAACATCTAATTTGGTTCTTGAGTCACGGTCCTCCCTTTCTTCGCAGGACCTCCTTCATCAGTCGTCTCAACGACCTCTTCCTCCATCAAAGAGTTCCACGACTCGGGTTACCTCTAGTCACTCATCCAATTGACTCCTACGTCACAACTTAATGGATGGCTATGTGATCCTACTTTCCAACCTACATTACATCATCTTCTAGAAAAATGACCTAGGTCCAAATCCAAATCATCCATTCATGAAATGCCTGCCTCCAAGCCTACTTCCTCTCTTGAGTCATCTTCTTCTGTCAATCAATCTTCCCGCTTAGCGGATCCATTTCTTCTAGTCAACCCCCATGGTCAAAGAACAACAACCTCTACTGATTGATTTATCTCAGGATAAAGGACCAATCAGACTACATGAAGATATCCCTTTAGAGGATTGCAAACAAGGTTTCTTTCTTGAACTCGATACGCTCGCGTATGGGGAGGAAGAGTTTGATTCCTTTTATCATAACATAGAGGAAGAGCCTAAGGTCATGGAACTTGATTCTTCTTCTGTTATTCCATCTTCACCTTCCTCTGAACATGATGAGATGTTGGAGTCTAGCATTGATCCATGGCCTATCTTCTCATTTCCCAATCATTCCTTATCTATCATCATTCCTCAATCAAAATATTGCCTTGGCTCACCTCCTGGTAGCCCATCATCTTCTTCTATCTTGGGGCCACGTCCTAGTAGCCCTCCATTTTCTACTTATGGGTCACCTCCTGGTAGCCCATTACCTTCTATTCTTGGGCCATGTCCTAGTAGCCATTCATCCTATTCTATCTATGGGACACCTCCGAGTAGCCCCTACTCATCGATACTTGGGCCACACCCTAGTAGTCCCTCACCCTCATCTTCTATTCTTGGACCATGTCCTCGTAGCCCAACTTCTTCCATCTTAGGGCCATATCCTAGCAGCCCTTCATCATCTTCTATTAGTGGCTCACCTCCTGGTAGCCCATCCTCTTCAATTCTTGGACCGTATCCTTTTCATCTATCACATATTTCTTCTATCAATGTTTGTGGCAAGCCCACTACCATTTCTATCGTTCCTTTCATCAATCATAAATGTTCACTTTCTTCTCCTTCTCGGGATCAGAAAAGTCATGCGTCAGCTTATAAAAAACCCAAACAGGTTCATTATCAAGCTCAAGTCAAAACTTCCAAGAGCTCCAAAGCTCCCAACAAAGTAAATGATCTTAAGGTTAAAAATCAAATGCAATTCAAGAACACATCAACGTAACCATCAAGTATGGCACAAAGTGCATAAACCTCTGGATAGGGAACTCAATCTCCTAGCATATGAAATCCATGTTTTAGGATAAATCACAGTCATTTATTGAGTATGAGCTCACCACACGATCATCGACATGGGAGATAACATGACTCTTGATAAACAATCACGCTTAGTCTCCCTTATTAAGGAAGTTACAAACATCGTTGTTGGATCTTACCACACAGAGTGACTTTTTGGTCCCACCTTTCCAAAAACTATCAAAAATCTAAAAATCAAAACAATGTAAAAATACAAAAACATGAGAAAACATTTCATAGAAAAATCAAAGGTACAAAGATCAAACATTGCAATCAAGTAGGTATGTACACATGGATGTTCTTTCTTCCCTTTCTTTCTCTTCTTCTACAAGTCTTCCTACCATTTTATCCCTTCGTGATGATCTTTGGTTACCCTATTCACACGTATTTTGTGACATTTATCTCTATGGTATCCATTTGACCTTGGTCTTTTATCACCTTGGTAAATTAAAGAATGACTGACCTCATGGAGATCCTATCACATTCAACATCTAATAAACTTGTTGTGAAGAAATTTTGGATATATTTGTTGACACTAGCCAATGTCATCATCACAATCACTTCCACCTCCTTCCATCAAGCCATTTGTGGTTCTTAACCCCTTGTCAAACAAGAGAGCTGAAATAAGTTTTCAGAAAGAAAAAGAATCAAAATCAATCAAAATTCAAAAGCTAAAAGCTACAAAGAAAAATAAAATTGATATATAACTCTCTCTTGGGGTATTTCCAATAATCTCTATCGGGCTATGGATGCTGACTGGCAGTAGAGAAATGTTGCGATTAGAATCAAATGCATCTCCGTCAAGGCTATGGATGTCTGCTGGTAAATGGAGCAATGTATGACTATCCTTCCACCCTCCATTCACAAATCACCTTTCAAAATCAAACATTCCTACACATTGGCTAGGGTGTCTTCACTTGTTATCTATTAAATCTTCCCTTCAAGAGGTAATCTAATTCCACATTCACACACTGGATCTCTATGAGTATGCAGGATTAGTATGTTACCAAGTGTCTTTTTTTGGACCTTGTTCAGACTCTTACTCTAGTCTATATCTTGTCTCATGATTTGTGCCTTTGGCTAATCACTTCTTCATCACAAGGCTTCTAAGCTACATTCATGTCTTTCACATCATTCTTCTACTTCATTCAGGACATCCATGTGTATAATATTTCCTTTTTTCCATGTTTGCGGACACCTTTTTCCCCTTTCACAAAGACAATCATCTCCTTCCTTTCTATCATGTGCTTTTAGGCCAACTTACGCTGGGGGCATCCTTGCTTCTTCCCAGAACTTCATTGGTTTACGTTCATCATCATGTTGAACCTATCCATAATGGCCTTGGGTCCCGCTTCTATCACGTGAAGAGTTTTCCTTTGAATACTCCCACCTAATCGTTGGGGCATTTTCACATCTTCACCTTTCGCATGTGCGTGGCCTTTTCGCCCTGTACATCCCATCTATCGCTGGGGCATCCACTTCACCTTTTTGTCTTCCTATACATAGTTTGGGGCATCCATGCTTCTTTGTCTTCCTGTACATAGTTTCAAAAACTTTCAAAAAAAAAAAAACATTCAAATATGTTGGAAAAATCAAAACATTCAAATATGTTTCAAGAAACATCAAAAACAATATAAATCAGCTTACAAAATGTCACTCTTTGGTTCTCACATTGTTCATGTGCGCGACTCGTGGATCATCTTGATCTACCTCCATCAAGAAAAGCTAGGTTGCTTACTTTTCTATACTCTGGGGCACAATGAGTTGTCTGGTACTGTTTCATAGTGCACATTGCTTTTCCATTGGACTGAAGTGTCCTCCATTATTCCCCTCGCATGTATCTTTGCTTGGGGCACCGTCATTAACCCTTTCATTAATTGAATAGGTTGAATGAAGCTTGATAACAAAAACATTGCATTATGTTTCTCTGTTAGGTTAGCTTGTTTACTTTCTCATATTGTATTGCATTTTGTATGTTGTATGGAGTTAGGCATCTTTTACTTTCTCGTATTGCATTGCATTTTGTATGTTGCATGGAGTTAGTGTTTTTTTAGCAATGGACATTTGTTCGTATATGGCTTTTCATGTCATACTACACTTTTGTTCATTCTTTTTAATAAGGACCAATGATGAAGATCTCTAGCAATATGATGAAAAATAAAGTTGTTTAAAAGGCATTGGATGGATGTTAGCTCATTCCCCTTCCTCATACTCCTTTTCTTCTATATCCCATTTCTTTTCTTCTTCATCACACTATTCTTTCTTCTATTCTCTTTCTGTCATCTTTTCGATCATTCAATCGAGTTCTTATATCACCCCATCAACAATCGAGGGGGCATCCTCCATTCTACTCATTTTTCTTCTATCCCTTCAAAATTTTCTACTTGTTTATGTTTTTCTACTTTCTTTGAAGTGACGTCACTTACGCCACCCCAAAGAGGGGCAAATGTAGACACCTAAAATATGCTTACACTTAGCATTTCATCCAATTCAATTGATTAACGATACTACGTTAATTCCCCATTCTTCGCTCCATTCTCGGATGCCCATTTATGACACCTTCTTGGTCATATTCTCCTATAAATCATCTAATTTGGTTAATATCTCTCTTATTAGCTAAACATTCCTCCTTTTGACCATTCAGAATCTCCCTAGTTCTCTCTAGACCACTTCTATTGGCTTCCTAGGCTATCTATCAGTCACAATTGGTTATCCAAACCCTCCTAACTCTCAATGAGTCTCTAATCACTTGCTAATCAATTTTAACTAGCCTAAACCCTAGTTAACTAGCCTAAACCAAGTTAACTAAGCCTAAAGCATGTTTATCCTAATCTAATCCTAAAGTGCTTTTTAGACTTTAGTCCCACATGCACCCAAATTCCAAATTCTCCCAAGTGGAAAACTATAAATAGAAGGGTCACCCCTCCCATTCAGACTTACAACTTTACTCTCAAACACTTTGGAAAGGCATTAGAAACCATTTGTGATAGCTTTAAGCTATAGAACATTTGGATCTTGGCCATAATCCATTGTTAAGAGCTCCTCCATCTTGCATCCATCCATTCCAAATATAGTTAGTAAGGGAAGATCTAAATCTTGGCCATGTAGCCAACTTGGAGAGATCTCTTCACTATGTTTGGGAGTAAACAACACATAATTTGATTGCTTAGGATCTAAACTAGGTTCAATTTTAATAAGCTTTCATAGAGTAGAGAGTAGTATACATGTTAGTTTTTGATGTTTTTGTCAAAGTTATAATATTATAGGCCCTTATGGGATGTACCTTTTCCTCTTACCATTTCCTCAAGCACCCTTAGGGAAACCTACAACAAGGTTTGACTCTCTACCCACAATCCCCGCTTTCCGCCACTCGGTCCTTACTTGTTAGGAAATCCTTGGTTAGTGCAAATATTAAGTTTGTAATAACATGAGAATTACTCACGTAAATAGTAAAATGTATATATGTGGTTAGTGAGTATATAGGTTTAACTATATTACACCTATTGTTATATAATTGTAAGTAAGTTGTTAATACAACTTACGTAAGAGATTATGGAGTGATTTGGGGTGATAAGTTGTTAGAACAACTCACCTATATTTGAGGAGAGTAGTTATAGGAAACCCACTATATATTTATATGAGCAGGATGATAATAATATACAACTATTATATTGTGTTTATACATTTAATTTTTGTGACCAAATCTTCATTTGGTACCAGAGCGATGGATTCCTAACTATTTAGTGGGGCAATGCTAAGATTGATCTAGTTGCTGTATATGCAATTCCTGATATAAGAGAGTGTAGTTTAGTTTTTGTGGTGAACAAAAATTCTTGTTTTGTGTTCAGTTTAGAGTTGTTATGAGTCTAAGCTAATGAGAGTATGAATAAGTGCAGAGAGGTGTCCAAGATTTGGGAAATCTGTGGCAAATGAAGTTTTTTATTTTTCAATTCCCTTATAGTTGAAGTTTCATGGTTTGGCCATATTGGTGAAGTGGGCAATGTTTTTGACCCAGGTCGTATATTTGAATTGGAATTCAAATGAGGGCTTGAAATTGCATCATTTCTAGTGTTTTTGACTCACCATCAGAGTGTACATAGAGCATGCCTCATTGGATCTGACCTAAATCTGATCTCCTAATACTCAACAGTGTATTAGACTACAAGCCTTCATCATTTGACTCAGTCTCCCTTGTGAACCGGATATTCATCACTGCATGTTCATTGATTTCATAGTAATTTTATTTTTCCAACACTTTATCTTGTGGCTTCTCATCTTTGATGGTGAATAATTCTACCAAATCAGTTGCATTGAACACTACCTAAGCTCACTACCTATTTTACGTCAAGCCATTTTGAAATTTAAGTTGGAAATGTCCTCATCAAGTCTACAGAAGCCATGTTGGATTAGTAAATGTGTTATTGTATTATAAATGTTACATGCAGATTGAGCAGAAGTGTAGGTCATGGCAGTTATAGGATTTGACAAATGTCTACTGCTTTCCTCATACACCAATTTTCTTTGGATCTAAACATTTTCTTATATACAATTGGAGCACCTTCTTGTTAGGGTGGTCTATATATTGGTTACTTTTGGTTAGATATACACCTATCATTTAAGCTTCCACCCACCAATCCACAAAATTTAACGAGGTGTTGTATTATGATTAGTTCACAAACCTATCAACAATACATTGATCTATATTACTTATATGCAGTCTTGACCAAAAAAATATCTAGGTATATTTGTCTAAGGTTTTGTTCGAGAGTCAAGTTTAAATTTATACATAGTCAATACTTTCAATTCATATTTTCAATTAAGGTATTTAGAACATTGTAAAAGTTGTAATAAATAAAAAATGCTTTATGAACACATTTTCGATAGAATACAATGTTCGTGGCATGTATTTGAGCCTCATGATCATATCCAATGAGATAGAACCATGAAACTAGAGGTCGGAAGCAATGGAGGATGTAGTGCAATCATCACCTCTCGTCATTCACCAAGGATGAGGTCGCGTATATCACTTATGGCACATTTTTATAATATTTTCAGTTATTTTCTTTGAGTGGTGTGTGCAGAAATAAAACATGATATACATTCTTCACCAAATATTTAAATGAGGAGGATGTGCATTTTGTAACCTGAGAACATATGTATAGGAGGGAAATTGAACTAGAGTGATCCTTTGACTTATGAGATTCTTCAACTATCGTACTTCTAACATCGATCAACTAGTGAAAGAGCGTTCACTGGAAGTGAAAGCAAGAACTGTTGAGTTCACATATGTAGGTGAATTGGTGGAATTGTGATCATCTAGTATGGGATTAACTATGGTGAAGAGGATTGGTCATGTGCAATAAGATCCAGACAGCAAGATCCAAGCCAGTAGTATGGAGACCTAAAAGTATGTGGAGGCATACGATTTTGTTTCCAATTTTTGAGATGTGCTTTCTTCCCATATTCACACTAAGGGGGAATGTTAGGAAATACTTGGTTAGTGATCATATTAATTTTGTAATAATGTGATAATTACTCACATAAATAATAAAATGTATACATATGGTTAGTGAGTATATAGGTTTAATTATATTACACCTATTGTTATATATTGTAAGTTGTTAATACAACTTATGTAAGAGATTATGGAGTGATTTGGGGTGATAACTTGTTATAATAACTCACCTATATTTGAGAAAAGTGGTTATAGGAAAACCACTATGTATTCGTATGAGAAGGATGATAATAATATATAACTATTATATTATCTAGATGCTCTATAATCTTTACGACCTCTTTTTCCACTCTGCCTCTAGCTCGAGGTCGTGAGTGTGCTTGTCATCATGCTCTATAGTTGGGTTTGGGTATTCCTTTATAACCTATGTGATGGTTACATCAATACCCCCTACATTCATATCCATGACATGTGCATCCTCAAAGTGCTCACTCGGCCCTCTCTCGCATCCGATTCTTTGACAAGATGCACCCATGGGCTCAAATTCCCTATCGGCTCTTCCTCACTTTCATCTTCTTCTTCTTCCTTCTAGCTCTCCATTTCCTCGAGAATCTGATCCGGTACTGTCCTTGGCTTCTTCTTCACTAGATATCATCCTCTCACATGCTACCTTCCGACATAGGTGCTCATCCCTATCTCCTTACGTTATGATGATTTTCCTATTGATAAGCTTGAAATGAGAGTCTTGTATTTACTTCCCCTTCACTTCCACTAGCAGAAGGGGTATCCTTGTGCACTTGCTTCTTCAGTTCAATATTTTTCTACATGGAGGGTTCTTCAGTGATACTCACCTCATCATCCACAAATTCTCCATTAGCAAACTCCGGGCCTTAGATAAATATATACCCTACCGCATCCATCGGAGCTATTGGTAATGTAACTAGTTTATACAAATGTATGCTTTCTGATACATACTTTTCTTCATAGGCACATTTCTTGGGGTAGAAAAGTGTTTGAAGAATCTCGTGGTGCTCCTTATCTATTTTCTTAAGTCAAGCCTCAAATTCCACACCTCCTTGGACCTATTCACAAAGTAGCCTCAAAATAATGTGCTTTGTAAAAGCAAACAAAAGTTTGTACCATGGAATTTTAGTACCATCAAATAATGTAAATCTCCTCATACAAAACTGGTGATAGAATCGTAACTCGATAACCCCATCCACAACAATAAGAAAATCAACTGGAATTCTCCTTTCAGCACCAAAAGCACCATGATTTGTCTATACCATTTATCCACACACGCCTTATATGTTAGTGTCATCGATTCATAGGTATACTTGGAAAACCATTTTACAGGGGAGGGATATTCATCAGGATACTCCAATATATTTTCTTTCGCCCATCGGGCACCCCAATATCGAGAATACTATCACCAATAAAATGTTTCCAAATATAATCTTGTCTCCGTCTCTCAGAGAATCAATGATGTCTTCTTCTATAAAGGAAGCAATATTATATATTGTTCCTTCTGATATTTTCTTGCATACATGCAACCATCGTTTATTCACTTGTGTCCATATTTATTATCCATTCAAATTTGTGAGTAAACACATGTCCATCCACATGATAGGATCATCAAGCTTAACAATATCCATCACATGCCCTCCTTATTATATGTAAACTCCATTGAAGTCTTCTTCACCTCAACATCATTGGATAAGTCATCATCAAACGAGACCCCAGTATTAATTAGACCAAGTATAATTTTCAATTAATTGTGTGGTAATGTCCATTATTCTACATGAAAAGTAATTAATAATCCTTGTGCACACAAGACATTTACCATTGATATAATCTCTTGGGATTCCCAAATAATGGAAGCTCATATAGTTTTAATAGCCCAACCTTCTTCAACAACCTCTTCCCTTGGTCATCATACACAAGCTTATCATCTGGGGTTCTTTCCTCTATTGATTGAAAAGGTTTTTTTGTCATGTCACGCACATTTAAATATGTCCTATGGTTGTAATCACTCACATTCATGCCCCTGACATGAGACACCCACTCCTTTCCCATAAATACCCCATTGGGGTACTTGTATTTCTGAGTACCATTCTTCTTGGACATCCTCAATAGGTTTTTGATTTTCTTTGCCCTTGCCCTTCTTCTAAGGTGATGTAGTCACCGCCTTCCTTGGTGCCATTTTAGTTGCACAAAATAAAAATCTTACCTTGGTCCTTGATTTCCATAGTACTCTAAACCCCTTACCACAAACCTTTGGCACAATACTGCTATACTTATTTGTTTAAACTTTATATGTTATGCCCTATTTCTCAAAACCCTAACCAGAGAAATCTTGTTTCCTTCCAAATTATCACCACTCCATTTGACTCTACAGGTTCCTTTGAATAGAACTCACTCTTCCCATGGCTATGTTCCCCTTCACCCTCTCGGTTTATGATTCTTCATCTTGGTAGATTATTTCTCTCCAAATCTCTCAATTTTTCCCTAGGTCGTACATGAGCATTCACAAATTCCGTACAAGGTAAGGTAAAGATGATTTTACCTTAACATTCTATTTATAGGCATTCAAATTTTACTTGCATTAATTTATTACTAACTATCACCATACAACTGCATTTAATTGAACTTTACCACTTTTCCCTCCTTTTATGTAGTTTTCATCACGTTCAACCCGCACATTCATCATACACAATCTACTTCTCGACTACGACCTCCTTTTGTGCACTCTATGCACCAAGTACATCGACCTCTTCAACTTATACCAAGTAGTTACCTTGACCGATGCCATACCTCAAATTAAATTGTGTGCTTACTATACATGGATTTTCCTTTGGCCTCATCTTTATTATCACCATTCTTCTTATAACCTCTTATTACCATTCTTTAGCAAGCAATGAACATCACCAATCGACACACACGCTCCTTTAGTACTTAGGCCTTTGTGATCCTCAACTCTTTTCTCGTACGTTCTTAATTTCCTCTAACCCCACACTAATTATATGCATGGTCCTCTGTGCATGAAGTCACATATGTAGTAATCAACTATAGGCATGCAAGCATGATTATTACAAAAACACAAAACTAAATTCACAAAGTGTAAGCAACAATGAAAGGAAACACATATAAAAGAAATTCATTAAAGGGAAATATAATCTAAATGGAAACAATGCTTTATTAAAAACACCAAGAAGACTTATTTATAGTAGGGCTTCATCCTACACCCATTGAAGTAACCAGGAAATAGAGTGCCATCTAACACCTATAATTAGCAAGCACCCGATTCCAATCTCTTTGCTACTATAAATGGTCCCAACCAATGAAATTTCAGCTTCGGGGTGGCGCACAAAATTTGAATCATACAGAAGAACCATCTTTCCCACCTCAAATTCCTTTTTTTTGATATTCTGTCATGCCATGCCTTCTATTTTTCTTTCTCTATATTTTTACTCCATCGAGCAATGGCGTGTTTCTTGCTCCAACTGCATCAACTTACATATGTGCTCCTCCACCAATTGTTCATCATCCAGCCCCCTTGCACATGCAATACAGAGACAATAACATGAAATCAACAAGAAATATTACCCAAAGTGACAAACACCAAATGAGAGGGTGTGGCCTTATTTAACCTCTTATAATTAGTTCTATATGCCCAAATTTCAACATAAACTTTGTCATCCCAGTCTTTTCGTCCAACATAAAAATCTTTGTTAATGTATGGCCCAATATCTTGTTGAATGATTCAGTAGTCCCATTGGCCTATGGGTGATAGGGTGTTGTCTTGTGGTGCACCACCATGAATTCTACCAATAAAATCATGATGGTCTCATTCAAAAAGTGTGTATCCCTATCGCTTGTAACACTTAATGGATATCCATAGCGACTGATAATGTTCTCCCATAATAATATCACTATTCAGCTACCATGTAATCCTTTGTAGGTGTTGTTTTCAGCCACCTTGTTAGATAATATATAAAAATTATGATGTAGCATGAGCCAATCCTATGCGCTGGTGGGGAAATAGGACCCACAAATTTAATTTCCCATTTTTCAAATGGTTCAACACTTGCAATAGGCCTCAAAGGCATATCATCCCTTGTTCTTGGATTCCCAAGGTGCTAACAATGGTCACACACCTTAAAATCTTCTTTAGTATCCTTATAGAGGTTCCTTCACCATAATCCAACCATAAAAATATTGAGCGTGGGTGACAACTCTAGCATAATGCCCACATGAAATCCCACCATGAGCATTTGCCATTATCCCTGCGCCAATGATCCAAAACACACCGCGCAAAATCTCATCCGACCAAGTTTATATAAGTCTCCACCTATCAACTGATAGGGAGTAATGTGTATTTAGAGTTAATTCCTTTCTAAAGTCTTCACCCCCTTAGGTTCTTGGCCAAAGTGTGTAATAATAATGCAATGTATTCGATTTTAGTGGGTGCAGAATTAAATTTGAAAAGTTGTGCATCCGACATTGTGTCCTTAATGCTCTGCGCGTCCTCACTAGAATTGATCCTTGACAAGTGGTCATGTCTTGAGTTATTTTTTCCTAGTTTTACCACAACTGTAAACTAAAATTATTGAAATAGTAGGATCCACCTACATATGCGCCCTTGTAGAACAAGATTGTTGACTAAAAATTTAAACACCATATGATATGTAAAGAATATGAAAGGCGTATCCAGTAAGTATTTTATAAAATTTTGTAGCACATAAATCATATACAAATCTTCATGCTTGGTATTTGCATAATTTTGTTCAACTGGTGTCAACTTCCTTCTCACAAAACAAATGGGGTGGCCCACTATTATGTCACTTGGTTGGGCTAGTACCGCACCAATTTCCATTTGAAGCATCCACATGAATGTGGAATGGTTACTCTCATGAAGGAAAGCACATAATAGGTGCATTGGTTAACCTTTCCTTCAGGGTTTCAAATGCTAACTGTTGTGATTCATACCAATAAAACTTTCCCTTAATCTTCAACAATTCCTCCAGGTGCGACAATCTTTGCATAGCCTTTGATGAACTTTCTGTAATACCCTGTATGTCCAAGAAATTTGTGCACTTTTCTCTTATTTTTTGGTTCTTCTAAGCCCAATATTACAACAACCTTGGCTAGATCTACCAAAAATCCTTTGTTATAGATAATATGCCCCAACAAGTTCCAAAAGGTGTTGCAAAGATGTAATTTTAATGTTTAACAAGATACTCAATTGTCTACACCTTTCAAACATAAGTCTCAAATTTTCACAATGGTTCTTCACCAAACCATATACTATCCAATCATCCAAATAAACCTATAAAAACTTATAAATGAATTCCTAAAAGGCTTGTACCACGATGTGCGAGAACACTAGAGGCACATTTTTCAATCCAAAAGGCATCACAGTGTATGAAAAACTTCCCCCACTGTGGTGAAAGTGGTATTTTCTTTATCTTCTTTAGCAATACGCACCTAATGATAACTAGAGAACCCATATGTAAAGGAGTAGATCTTGCGCCCAAAACTCCTTCAAGTATCTCTTCTATAAATGGGGTGGGAAAAGGATTAATTACACATGAAGCATTCAAATCCCTATAATCCACACAGATCCTTATCCACCCATCCTTTTTGATGTTGATGACCATGGAACTTACCCACTTAGATTCCTTAATGGGTTCAATGATACTATATTTCAACATCTTATCAATTTCTTCTTTCACCTTGATGCACAAATTAGGATTCATCATGTAAGGCCTCTTCCTAATTGGGCACATGCCTTCTTTAAGTTTGATTCACATCTCCCCTAAATAAGGGTGTACTCCCTTCAATTCATGATATCCTCTTGGAAACAGATCCTAGAAGTCATGCAGGAGCTCAATAATCTTAGAAACCTCCTGCTCCAACCAATAGTCACCAATAATGGCCTCTTTGGGCTCTGCCTTTGTCCCAATGTTAAATTTATTCATTTTAATGGGTTCATGATACGTGTGCACCTTTACATCAGATGTATCCATCACCTTGCGCGTACCTTTAGTGTGATTTATATCCAAATTATTATCCTCATCATCTTCACCATCTATTACGCATAACAACTTACCTTTTATTTTTCTTCCTAGGCACGGACCATTTCTTCTTCTTCACTCTCTTCAAGGTCAAGGTGTGCCTCTAAGTATAATTCCCCAAACATATTTAGAAATATTAATTCAGATTTCACACTATCTCCCATGGTAAGGTGCTTTATAATCTATAGTGCTTCATTAACCTAGGGCTTAGTTGAAAAATAATCAAAAGTATGAATCATACCTGAGGTCATCTCCTACCAATTAGTTGTTACTCTTATTAACTCTGCATGCACATACCATACATGCACACAAACATTGAAGGTAGCGTAGAAATTATGTACCCAAAGTGATGGTGGTAAGGCCTCCTACCCTTAATCCAAATTCTCTCACACATCTAAAAATGGTGTGAAGGAGAGCCCTTACCATGAAATTTACATATTTGTGAGGGTACATTTCTCCTAAGAAACCTAATAGAGAAGGTGATTCTTACTTCTTGCCATTCTAGTAAGTTATCTCTCGTGCGTAATTCACTAGCGTGTTGCGGTCCTAGAAATATTATATACAAGCATATTCCTTCTATCTGCTTCATCCTTCCAGTGGGCTTCTATAGCACACAAGAATACGCTAAGGTTCCCTTCACCAATATATACCGCAACACCTAGTTATGACCCAAGTGCCGAATAACGCGCCGCCTAACTACAAGAGTAACAATATTATTAATCTCTTGTCCTACTACTTCATATGTTCCATACACCTAATTTTCACTAGCAACACTAGTGGTGTCACTAAATTTATGAGCATTATCCCACTATATCACTCCCTCCTTAGATAGATCATTTACTTCAGGATTTTTGACTAAGCACGTGTAAATTATTTTCAAGTCTTCTTCACTCAAGGGCTCAACATAAGGAGAAACATTTGCATATTTCAATGGTGTAATTACATGCTCTTCTTTATTCTCAAAGCTAATGTACCCCTTGTTGAATTTTAGATCTACATTATTTGTATAACACCAGAGGAAACCAAGTAATGCTGGAAAATATTTTCCTACACGAGCTCCAATACTTCAAATTCCTTAGTAAACTTTGACCCTTGAATCATAATAGTAGCATCCTTTAACACTCCAAGAGGATTGGCCCTAGTTTTCCATGTACAACTCATTTGTAGAAGGCTATAAGAGTGGTCTCTCCATCTAATTCCTAGCATCCAACGTGAGCACATTAAATTCTACACTTGTATTTATCAAAATATTACTTAAGAGTCATCCATATATGACCGCATTCATTGTAATTTCTTTTTCATACTCATGATTATTGGGAGGAATATTTTCATGAAGGATTTTCCTCTTGTGCTCATGTCCTATGCATGTAACCTTTTCTCTCAACCATTCTCTTAGAAAGGGGATGATGTTCTCCTATTGCAACATTTGACATAATTATTTTAAATCATCCATGTCTTTCTATGGAAGGTCAACCTTATTTTATCTATCCATCATGTGTGCCTATTCCTTCAAGCCCTGAATCTCTCCTTATAAATTTTTGATGACGTCCATGGTCTCTAGATAGACTTCTTTCTGATGTTCAACATCGAGGTACTTGGCATTGATCACTTCTTGCTTTGTTATAACAAGCTTGCTTCTCAGTGGCCTTACGTGTTCCCTACCTCAACGCTGGTAGTGACTAACAGGACCGTAACTCGTAATCCAGTCCTACCTTTGACATCCATTTACCTCCATCGGCACATTATATTTTAATCATAGATGTGCCCTTGTATTTCTTATGTTGCTTACTCATGTGTTCATAAAAATTAGGAATTCTTTAAACTTGTGTTGTTTTTGTGCCATGAGAAAGTTATATTCTAAGGGAATTTTCACTGATAATGATCAGGCGATCCACATGTAAAGAAATTACCCCTAGGAAATCCTCCTCTTCCATTGCTATGACCTTGGCCTCTGTAATTCCATGGAATCCCCTATTCCAGTTATCACCATTATTACACCATTCATTATGTTACTCTCCCTAATCCTTGGATCCACACACTATACTATTTTGACACACTGGTCTCAATAGCCTCATGAATACGATCAATTATTATGTAGTTAACAGTGTCATGAGTATGAGACTTAAAAATTTTATAGTACATGGATACATTCTTATGGACCACACACCGTAAGATGGGACATCTAATCACATAATCCAAAAACATGGCGCGCACCAACTTGCAAGGACAACTATCCTTAGTATGTCTTTCCACCTAGTAATTTATACACCAAATCCCACTACGCATCTCATGAGCTGAATTGGCTGATAGTTTTTCCAACTATTTTGTCATAGATGTAATTTGTGCTTCCAGAAAGGGGATAACCCTAGTATCTACCCTTCCAACTTCCTTAGCACATAAAGCTTCATCCAAAGCCTCACGTGGATATGTAAAAGTATTATGAGAGAGTGCCCTTCTGAAATGTGTGATCAAACCACTAAAAAAACACTATGAATGTTGGCTAGGTGGATATCATAGGATAACTTAGATAACAAAGTTTTAAAATGTGCATCATACTCCCTTATGCTCTCAATCATTCTATGCTTAATCTCTTTTAGTGCGCTAATGATTTTTGTTCAAACTTAGGTATATGGAAAACATCACGTAACATGTTATAATCCACAAAATTCTGCTTCGGATCTATTAGCATATGGATTTTCACGCATGCAAACAACATGCAACAAAGTGTGGGAATGAAGTCCCTCCTCAATGAAGGTAAGGCTACCTTTATTGAAACCAAAATCGTATTTACATCTATACATTCAAAATTGTATGTGGGGTGTTTTGGAACATCAATGGAAAGAAAAGTGAATGAGGGAGATGGAATGGAATGAAGGTAAGGAGTGGAACGGAATGAATCGAAAGAACATGCAAGACTTACATAAAAACAGAGCCTAATATTGCATGAAGAAGAAGGGTGAATAACCAACAAAAATAAAACAAAGTTTGAGTTAGCCAAAAACAATGTGTAAATAGGAACACACATGAGCAAGTAGATAAGAAAATCATTGTTCAACACAGGCCCAAGCAAGGATTCACGCCAAAAATAAGAACTCACGTGCTGGGGGAGGTAGAAGGAGCTTCCACGCATTGGTAGTTTGAAGGGACAGTCCAAAGCTAAAACAAAAGGAATTTCCACGCATACACAAATAGAAAGAACAGTTGTTCTAACACCTAGCCAGAGAAAATAGAAGACCACGCATCAACTAGAAAGTTCCACGCATAGCCAGGGGGTAGAAGATAATCCAAATCCAAAGGCAGACCACGTGGAAGATAAAAAAAAGGGCAGTTTGATTTTTTTTTTTAAAAGGTCCTTTAATTCCAACGCATTTTCCAGAGAAGATTCCATGCCGAAGACAAGGAAGGAACATTTGTTTTTCAGAGTAATTTAAATGCCACAACTTTCTGAAACAATTTCCACGTAGAGCTATTACCTGGTGTAAGAGAAGGAATTCATCACACATTTTCCAAAGTACGCACTCATCATAATCAGGTGATTTTCACGCATACGAGGAAGAATTCACTCTGGAAAATTAAATAAAAATCAATATTGAACTCGGGTTATTTCATTTATTTAAAATAAATAATAATAAAAAAAGTTGTTGCCGAGTCGGAAATCAAACCAGTCTTGGTGTGTGATTTTGTAAACAAGACTAGTTATTATTATTATTGTTGTTTTAAAATAATAATAATAATAATAAAATGAATCATATTGTTCTTGCACTGACGGGGGTTTCGGAGACTGAGACCCAACCCCGCTTGTATTGTTTTGCATGCCCGAGTCATTCTTCTGTAAAATTCATAATGGCTAAGAAATCTAAAAAATCCACAGGAAGATTGAGGAAGCTAGTGGAGAAATCAAATAAGTCTCGTACTCAAGTACGAATTCCAAGGAATAATCCCTCCTAGCTTCTATTAAGTCAAAGATATGAAAATATCACTGATATAAATCTGGGTCACATCAATGTGCAACAATTTTGTGAATGGGTGAAAACTGAAGGCAAAACCATATTCTCGGATAGGCTTTACCATAGTGGTCTACCCCAAGTAGTAGCATTTCATGTCTCGGTGCAATGTCCGGTGTTGGTTATCACTTACGCAGAGCATTATGATCCCGAAAGATGAGGAATTTTTAAAGATAACCATGAGCCTTTTCTCTTAATCACACCGGAGCATATTGAGGAATTACTCGACATACCTGAATTTCCTGAGAATGCAGATATCACTCACCAGTCAGCGTAAAATTTTTGGCTAAGGAACCCTCTGGTGGAGCAAGATGGTTAATAACAACTAGTTAGTGACCAAGAGGCCTCGAATTGACAGGCTTCCCAAAGAACTGTACCGCATTGAGTTCATGGAAGAAATCGGGGACATGATTACTCTCCTAAGTCGAGTTTTTGGTCTACCCTCTACTAGGATTTTCCACCCATGGATGTATCAGTTTATCTATATCATCCTTGCCAAGAAAGAGTTTGTGGATTGGGCCACCATCATCAGTAACACCCTTCACAAACAATTGATAGAAGTTAAGATGACTGGATGCTTCTACATGACATCGTATCTGACTTATGCAGTAGCAAGAAGAAAGCTATTTTCGAGACTTGAAACAAGAGGAGTCATGGGGCTGTCAAATAGTGTTTTTCATTATTACCCTCAACTTAGTTTCAAAAATAGCTCTCACCATTTTAGAAGAGTCAACGATGCATTCACCTTCTGCGTGATTCAAACCTGAATCGGAATACTAAGGAAATATTTTCTAAAGAAGCCATGAGTGTCATTTCCCAATGGGGAACCTAGTTTATTCAATTTTCATCATTTTCCTACATTCACGTGAGTGGCTTTACTGGTACCCCATGGAAGCTTCCTAAGTATGTCAGTGACATATGGGCATTAATGGAGCTTGCGTGAAAACTATTCCAAGTTCACTATCTTCTTAGTGACAAGCACCATTCAGGAATTCATTTCCCAATTCAAATTGGGGAATATCAATGTCCAAATCTTTTCAGTGCACAACTCATGGAAAAAGAGTTCACCCTCATCACAATTCATCCATATGTGAAGAGAGCCCAGTTTGATATCAATGGATATATGTAGAAGATTCTTGGAGCAAAGTATCAACATAACCCTACCATGGAAGATTTCTAGGCTACCTATTCGAACGAACATGAAGTAAGAAGACGAGAGTTTTCTCACCTAACACTTGCTCAGATCAAGGCCTTCCACATCAAGAACCCTCCCAATTCATTCATAAATGATGATGAAGATGTCATTGATCCCTCATATGATGTAGTTGCTTTTACCCCATTTCCTCGAATTGACTGGACCAAAAGAGATGAATTTTCTCTTGATAGCAAGAATCAACCGATTCTTAAAAGAAGCATATCTTGGTATGACAAAGAAATTTCCAAGTTACAATCAATTCAAGATCATGCTTCAGGATCACAAAAATTTCCAACACGAGGAGGCCTTCATTCAACCAAAGTCTCTTCTCAATCAACCTCTGTACCATCCAATCATACACAACAAGCAAGAAAGGAGTGGTTGCCAAAATCCACTTTGCCAAGTAACGTGTCATGAGGAGAAAAATATAAAGATCCTAACCCCAAAGAAGGAAGAGAGTGTGTATCAAGATTTTCTACCTTGAGTAGAGATTCTTCTACCCACATTGTTAATAGTGCTCAGAAGCTCGTGGCAAACGATCCTCAGCCATGCTTTGAACAAGTGTCCACTCAGGTGAAGGTAATTCAAATATCAAACACTTCAGAGCATGTAGTTCATGAAGGGATTTCCCAAAATCTCCCAAATAATCAAGAGGTGGATATTGAGGTTGTTTCTCCTCAAATCGAGGTCGTAGATAGGATTCAAGTAGGATCTCATGATGTGAAAACAATGAGAATATTGATTTGAGCTCTAGGATTTTGTATGCAGAAATAGTGCATGATACTCCTTCTTGGGTTGATTCTGAGGTTAAGAAAAGGAAGAGGGTTGTTAAGGCAATTGACATTGATTTTGATGCCCTTTTCAAACTTTTAAATGACGTCATTCCAAAGAAGCCTAAGGTGCTTTCTCGAATAATGGTGGATAGTGACAGAAATAGATTTATAGATCTCACCATCCCACAAGTTGATAAGGAGCGTGATGCCATGACACCTGCTAATTATGAAGTTTCCAAACTTGGACTTGGGAGGTCTACATTAGAAAGTGACATGGAGATGGCTCAAGATTCAATTGATATCGTGCTAAAGAGACTTGAGAAATATAAGTCTCAAAACTCTCATCTCAAGGCCGAAAAGAATCAATTGGTGGAATATGTTCAACATTTGATAAATCCCATATCATCCACTTTTCCAAGATCCACGATGCAAAGTGGCTGCCCGGATGAAGAGACTCTCAATTTTTCAAAATAAATAAACACATTAGGCCATGTCACTAAAACGTGTCTTTTAAAGATTCTCATTTTAGGCCAAGGGACAATCAAGACCATGGTTAAGCTTCATGAATATGTCAGTGTGTATCTTGATCCAATTCTTTCTTTCAAAGAAACTTTTTTTTCTAATATATCAAATTTGGATGAGATATTTCCCAGTTTGCAGAGATGACAAGTATGGAATCCTCAATTTTAGCCATTGAAGGAATTCTCAAATTTGAACATCGAGGGACATGTTTTCTTTGGTGTCTACATCTCAAATCAAGGAAGACACTTCTTGAGGATTATATGATCCATTATGAAAGAATGTGCAATGAATCCTTCACTTCACTCTCCTTGATTCAAGAATTTGTAGCTGAGATTCCTTGCAACCTCGTAAATGAGCATAATCAAAGGTGTTTGTCAAAGTAGGTGGAAGAGCAATTTTCACAATTGTTTAAGGACATGTACACTCCTGCCAACAATTTCTCGTTAGTTTCAATGGAGCAGTGCATCAAATTAAAGAACTTATTTGAGAACGCTCAATCCAAAATTGTTAATTTAAATGATATGCCAAGTAGGATTCTTGAATTGCAGGTATTTTGTGAGGCTATTCTTCAACCAAATGAACCTCCTGAAGAAGAAAAAATGTTTGAAACTTTGGGAAGGTTTAGATCTTTTCAACTGGCAAAAGCGGCAGATCCTAATTTCACCAGCGGTTCAGGGGGATAATTTTCTTGATATTTAACGAAGTGGGAGAGTCCATTTCTCATACGCTTGAGATAGGCGGACCCCATTTCAATGGATAAGGCATTGGTTATTATTGTAATATTTTAAAATTTGTTATTTTTTTGGGAAACTATGGATATTTTAAGTAATTTCTATTTTTGGTTGTCTTTAATAAAGTTGGTTGAAAAATTCAAAGGTCACTTAAGTGCCTTATTTAATGATCATGTAAAACCCTAACTACTTTGTAACCAACTTTTGGGTTATAAAAGGAAGTGAGGGGCTCATTTGTAAAGGGGACTTTGAGAGAGGAGAAGAAATAATTTTGTGTGCAAGCTTTGTTTTAGGAAGAAACTTTGTGTTCTTTTGTGAAAACATTTTGGAGTTAATGAAATACAAACTTTGTGTCTCATTCATTGTCTCTTGTAACATTTGATGTTCTTATGTTCATTAGATGTTAGGTGTTTGAATCTTGCATGTAAATATTATCTTTGATCTTATTGTCAACGTTATTAATATGTTGTTCTAGTTCACAGTGATCAAGCTCTGATTATCTACTTGCTCATGTGTGTTCCCTTTTACACATTCTTGTTTGGCTAACTCAAACTCCATTTTATTTGTGTTGGTTATTCACCTTTCTTCTTCATGTAATATTAGGCTCTGTTTTTACCTAACTCTTACATTTTATTTTAGTTCATTCCATTCCACTCATTCCATTCATTCCATTCCATCTCCCTCATTCACTTTTCTTTCCATTGATGTTCCAAAATACCCCCACATACAATTTTGAATGTACAGATGTAAATACAATTTTGGTTTTCAATAAAATTAGCCTCACCTTCATTGAGGAGAGACTTCATTCCCACACTTTGTTGCATGTCATTTGCATGTGTGCAAATCTATATTCTAATAGTTCATACTTCATATAACAACTATGTGCACGTCCTTGCAAATTCATAGCAAATTGGCTTTCCTTACGCTTTGGAGATGTGATTCCTTTATTGTGACATATAATTTCACACATGTGTACATGCTCTATTGTATCCTCAATGCCTCTATACTCTTGAAGGAAAATAGACATATTGTAAATAAATTTATGTGGCCGGTGCAGACTATTCCCACTAGACCTCCTAGACCCTCTATTACCCCTAGCATTTCCTCCACCTCTAGAACTACCAAATCCACTAGATCCCAAGCCTCTAGATCCTCCCGATCCACCTATTTAGTAGGTACCAAACTAGAGGATGAGATACTATGCATTCCAACCGTTGTACTAAATTCAACTCCCATAATCTGTGAAGTTGTTCCACTTCTAGATATAATACCAATGTTCTATACGCCCAAGCTCTATGCAGATGAAATGCTAGAAAATATTCCTCCAACAAGACCTCCAAATAAAAATATGATGTCTTCACTATCATAGATGAATGTGCTAGCTGATGAACCCATGTACTCAATAGAAAATGAAATCTACTTGTTGTTACTCTATCATAACCACTAACATGTTTCTCAATAACATTTTTAGGAACCGGAATACCAAACGCAAGGGAAAGGTTGCCTTGTGGGATATGATGAGTGCCCACACATCCTTATAACTTCTTTTGACACACTCTCATCTGAAGCCAAGAGGGGTTCCCTATTAGGATTACCCAAATGTGGGAGAACCAGATGCTCTGGATCCATGTCTTCCACATGAGCTACAAATCCTTTGTGATTCATCTCTCTCTGCAACACCAAACACTCCTCAATATCACGATGTTTTTCTAATTCCCTCTCTCACACTTCATTATACTTAAGCCACATTTCTTCTCTCTACATTTCTACCGAAAGGTCTTCCATCTTTCACCACACCCAATCCTTCCCCCGCGCGGTGGTGAGTTTAGCTAGCCATAGGGAGGTGCTCTAAATTCAACACCACCATCAAGATCTTAATTTCTAAAGGAATAGAGTGAAAGTAAGACCCTCTACTGTGAAAAAAATCAAACTATGTAGCTTCTAGAAAATAATATGTGGAAACAACATACTCTAGAGTATAAATATTCATAACACCAACCCACCAATGATCTACAACATGCGTCTAAGGTTCATTTGCATCAAACAAGGTATGGTATTCTTCCTACGTCCAAACCCTTGATCTGTAATACCATCTCCTCATTGATGCATATGTAGACAACCACTCATACAATTCTATAGGGAAGCAACAAAAGAATGACTCATATATCTCATGATAAAGGTGTTCCTCAACCCACTTGTGTGCATTGAAATCAAGTCCAAAACCATATCTTTGAGCAAACTGATCATGTCCATTAATAATATAATCTTCAATGGTCGCAAGAGTCAACCAATAAGCCATCAATGTGCAACATCATTGTAACAAGTTAAAAAGAGGTCTCGATAACATAACCTAAACGTAGTCTTTTATTTCTTGCTCAAGCCCTATACGCACCGACACATCACTCAGACAGAGATATGAGCACTCACCCGAAGTGTGTGAAGTAACCAGTCCCTCTTTTATACATATTTAGACATTATTCGAATACCTTGAACATTAAAAAGATAAATGTCATTTAACTCCTGAATATGTGGCATCCCTAAAAATATAAGTATTTATTCATTAATAACAGTGTAATAAGAACATGTAATGAACTAACAACATATTCAATGTATATTCAGTAATTTTAGTGCACATTAAAGGTTTGAATGTGTAGTAGAAAATGAAAAATTTACAATTGGATATTCAATGTATGTTTAGCAATTCTAGTATATATTCAACCAAATAATATAAATTTAACAGTAGATATTTAAATATTAACTGTAAAAATAGCATTGTATTTCCTATAGATGAACAAAATGTACAAACATTAATGAATAAATACTAAAAATAGTATTTCCACATGTTTGGTTATAAAAATAACAGATCATAATGAAACCCATTACTTAATAAATACGGTGTATGGTCAATAACAACACTATATTTTGAAACTGTAAGACGCATGGGTGAAAACCCTATTTTTGGACAATCACTACGATGTATTAGAAGAGTTCATGGAAAATGAAGGAATAAAAAAATGCACTGAAATAAATGAATATACACTGAAAAACAATAGTTCAACATGTTTGGTTGGAAAAAATAGGTCATAATGAAACCCATTACTTAATAACAACAGTGTATGGTCGATAACAACACTATATTTTGAAACTGTAAGACACATTGGTGAAAAAACATGGTTTTTGGATAATCACTACACCGTATTAGAAGAGTTTGTGGTGAAAAAATGAATAAATGAAAAAACTGAAATAAATTATTATACACTGAAAAATAGTAAGCGTGCATGGTTGAAAAAAATAACAATTCATAACTGTAGTCTTTTATTTCTTGCTCAATCCCTATACGTGCCGACACATCACTCGATGCAGATCTAAGCACTCACCCGAAGCACGCGAAGGTACTAAGTCCTCTTTTATATAATATTTTTCAAGGATTTATCATGCATAACGATATACTCCGTAGCTATAACAACTATATCCATGAGCTCAATTTGGAAATACACATAAATAAGTAAACATACAATTCACATAACCATTAAGATCATAGTTACAAGTAACAGAGACATTAAAAAGCAATATCAAACCATGATGGTCCATTATATTAACCCAAAATAGCTGAATACATACATATTACTATCATAAGTTAGGCACGCTCATAAACTAGCAACATAACTATAACACATACATTTTTATGATCACGCACTCAAAACTGTGTTCTAATTAATACATATATATAAGGGTGAGGAACTTTCCCTTAACCGTCCATGCATTCTCAAAATAGGCTACACGCTAAGAATATCCATGCATCGTTACAAGATATCTATAGAAGCATGCAAGTTTTACCTAACAATAGATCATCTATAGCCAACTCTAGTTCCGATCTCGAATATTAGCTCCATGCACCTATTTGAACTACAATTTCTTTCCTAAAAATAGATTCTTCTTGACTTCTTAATCTTCTTTGCATGTCTCACACTCCAAGTCTATACTTAGCCCCATATGTCAAAAACTCACTAAGTCTCTGCCTTTCATAATGATCCTTACGCTTATCTCTTCCCATCTTTCGCGTGTAAAATCTATTCTCCAACGCGCTCACCAAGTATATCCTTCCGCCCATTTCTTCTATAGCCCTTCCACATGTGCTTGAACATCTGCATACTTTAAACACTTAGCCATTTTATAATTCCCAAAAATAACAAAAACCATTACTCAATAACAATAGTGTATGGTCAATAAAAACCATGTAATTTTAAAATGTAAGATGCATGGGTGAAAACCCTTGTTTTTTGGAAAAATACTATATTGTATTAGAAGAGTGTTGAATAAATTTTCTCATAATATTATTGAAATCTGTAACAAATAAAATGAGTAACACAAAATATGAGAGGGTTTAAGGTACCTATGAATAGGATGATAATGGATGCAGGTGCAATATAGAACTCCTCCTCGCATCGAACTAGATGTTCTGCACAAAAAAGAGAAATCAACAGAAAAATATTAGTAGATAGATGGGTTAGTTTCCTAATAATTCTGGTCCCAAGAATTGAATACTTTCTACAATGAATGTCAACCCACGTTTTGATAAAGATGAAGAACGATATAATATGAGATAAAACAGAAAGATGAAATGATAGAGATAAAATAGAAATGCAGATATGATCTAAGTAAATGTAAACCAAATCAAACTGGGTGGGTCAATGGTGACTTGAGACTATAGAGCTCAATCAATGGTGATTGAGAAGACTAAGTCAAAAAATGATATAAAAATGTAGATTTGAAGGCTTTAGAGGCATAATCGGGGCTGGTGATGAAGTTGAGATGGAACAAGAACACTGTAGGAAGATCTGGATCTGGATCGACAACAAAGATGCAAGAAATGTAATGGAAGATGAGAACTACTTGACAAGGTCAACGATGAATAGTCTCGATTGGTGGAAAATTGATCGATGAAGATGGTATATGAAGCTACAAGTGTGTAGAATGACAAGATTGACGGATGTAGAAGGCTATGGGCTCGGGAAATGGATGAATGAAAAAATGAATGATAGAAAGAGAAATAAATATGAATTAGGTTGATGGTGACCAGACAAGGTCAATAAAAACTAAGAGTGATCTAGGGTTTGATGGAAAAAGATGAGAAAAAATGACAATCTACAAATGGAAATGAAGATGAAAAAATGTAGAGATAGGGCTCTGGGATGACTGATGAACCTACAAAAAGGCTGATAAGAAAAATTGATGAAATGAAAATGGTGGATCCAAGCATGTAAAAATATAAAGAGACTACAACTCTCCAAAGGTGGGGCACAAGATCTCCAAAATAACTCCAAGATAGTGATAACAATTGCAAAGACGAGCAAGAGACAAAGGAAAGATCACAAGAAATCTTGAAGTCTCCAAATTTGCATCCTTGAAAAATGAGGGGTATGGTCATATTTATAGGGTCGACGGTGACCAGATGGGTCACCACTGATTATGGAGGTCCATCCATTTGTGCGGTGGAAGGGTAACGAGCTTGAGAAAATGAGCCCTTGTGAGGTGGAATTAGGGTTTTTGAGGTAAGTACAAGTTAGATCTTCTTAGGATGGATAAATGGGTAGGTGGGAGGTTAAAAAAATTAAAAAAAGGAAAAGGGAAGGTGAAATCATTAAATAAGGGTCTATGGATGGTAAATAGAGACATTTAGGGAGGATAAATGGATTATATGATGATTTAGGATTAATTAATGGTCATTATGGTAGATTAATTAAGGGTGTTATAAAGATGAGATTAAGATAGAAAAACCAATTAAATTAATGAATATATTTTAGGAGGGAAAAGGGGATTTAAATGAGAAGAGAGGTATGTATGTGAATAATGATGATGAAGGGAAGTGAACAGGAGATGAGGGACAAAGCATACAAAAATTGGTACCTATATTTGTCCCCTTTTTCTAGTGGTTTGCGTTGGGAAAGCCATGAGAAAAAAAAATAGAAGAGATGAAAGATGATTGATGAGGTGCTCCCCCTCAAACTAGGGATTGATGACATGAAGGGGAATCAATCATGAGTTTGAAAGAGATAGATGAAGGGAGAAAGAGTGGAAAGGATGAGAAAAATAAGATGATGAAAAAGATGCCTCAAGCAAGAGAAAGAAAAAACTAAAAATTAAAAAAATATGGTGGTGATTTTGGAATCACTTTGGTAGGGAACAAAGTACGACCTCAATATATATGAAAAAAATGTCCTCTGACACTGTGATTCATCAAAAACCACTTTGTGAGATGGAGAGAATCCAAGGGGAAACTGCTCAAATGGATGTGCATATCGTGGGACCAATGGGTCGAAGGAAAACATCAAATATATGTAAAAAAATGTGATGATGGTCAAGACAAAGTTTGACAAGGTGTGGGCAAAAATTGGATGTGATATCATTCATACATGAGGAAGAAAACAAATATCCATCGAGGACGATGAGGATAAAAAATAGGAAAATAATGGTGCCCCAATAGGGAACACGAAGATGGCCACAAAGGCAAGATATAAAAATAGGAAAGACACACAAGGAAAACAACAATGTGTTATAGGTGACACAAGAAAAAGAGTGGAAGAAAAGATAATTTAATGAATATTTTGATGAAAGGGTTAAATGATTGAAAAGTAGGGATGAGTCGGAAACGACCAAAAGGGGGGTCGGTGGCGACACGGGTCAATGGGTTATATAAGTTCCTAGGTCAACTAACTAAGCTCATTTACATTGTGCAAGAGAGAGATCTACCTAGCCCTATGATGGATGATCCACTAGAGAAGACAGGGATCCATGGGATGATGTATGAGTAGGGTTTGGATTTGTAGAGTGGATGACTAAGGCGTGGGAAGTCGAGGAAGTGCAAGAGAGGGTAGAGATGGGAGTAGATGAGGATGATGAGGTGGAAATAGAAGGGGAGGTTGTAGTCCCTAGAGGAGAGGATGGTGGAGATGAAATGGAAACAATGAAGATAGCTCACCTACATGCGGAGTGAGATACATCCTAACATGAGAGTCCAGAGTCCAGAGATAGATCACTTATCCACATATTAGACCAGTTTAGATAGCCAAGTAGGCTAGATATGGAAAACATGTGGTTAGTGGTTAAGAAGGCCTCACCTGTGCCCCGAGATGTGAAGACTAGACTAGAAAGAGTCCAATTAGCAACCGCCCCTACCCCCTGGTTTATTAGTCAACAATCTCCCCTATAGAGATATGGCTGGTGTGTGAGTGATTGATCGAGTGCATCAATGCCCATATAGATTCTAGGGGATGCGGTCGAGTGCATCACTGCTTCACCGTTATTCTCTTGATGTCGTCACCTATATATATATATAGGGGCATGACAAATCATATCACCTATATCTATATCTAGTGTGACATGATTAGATCCAAAGATATAGAATAGAGGTCCCACTTATTTTTAGTAGTTGGATCTCCCAGTTTTTGGAATGCCCCAAATTCCACTTGGGCATCCAAATCGGGGTCAATACCAGCGAAAACATCTCTGAATAGGGCCTGTCTAACCCAATTAAGATGGTATCGAGTGATCATATAGATCTAATCTGGGATCATTCTCGAACTGATATCATATAGATAGGGGCCATCTATTTTATTGACTCGGAATATTTACGCCAATCAAATCAATAGTTCTTTCAGTCGGTCGAGCGCCACCCATTCTTGTATAGTAGGCGGGGCGATTCGATGGATGTTCTTGCACCATTTCAATTCCAATCCCGCATCTCGACCGGAGCTGGTCATGTAATCACCCCTCCAGATAGAGTTCAGGATTCTAGATATGGCGCCCCACAATGAATCAATATTACGGGTATCCCCCATCTCTATAGACTCTAGATAGGGCACCCCTACATGCCGAGTGCACCTCTTCAAATCGGGGGCTTTGTAAATCAATATAAACATATATATTGGTTGTAGTTATGGCTACCTCAATGGCCAAGTGAGTACCTATCGCTTCACCACTCTCCGCCCTACACCACTCTCCACCCTATAGAATAGAGAGAACTGGGCTCGCGGATGCCCATCTCTAACTATAGAACAAGGTGTCTCTCCGTCTCTTAGAATCAAACAAACAAACAAAAAAATGCACTAAGATAGAGAGGTAATGCTAGGAGGTGACATGATTACACCAGGAGAGAGACCTAGATATTCAATTTGAGAGAGATAGATATTGGCAACAAAGGGAGGCCTACAAGTCTATATTTGGATATCTTGGTCCTATAGTAGTGTAGAGTTAGAGAGTGGGGCATCAATGTCGTCATCGCAGGAGCTTGTCAAATGACTTAGCTCGAGAATATCCCTTTAGAGTAGTATAAGATATTAGGAGAGGAGGTGTGCTATTATGAGTGCATTGTGACATTGATGCTACCATGTGTCAAGGTATGCAACATACCTAGAAGAGTAGCAGAGAGAGAAAGGGGTTTAGCGTGACCAGTGTTTTTTGGGAGCATGACTAGCGTGACACAACTGAGGTGAGACCCAGTCCTTGATGGAGGAGATGATGGCTAGAGAGATTTATAAACACATTCCCCAGTGGGGCATGATTTGAGATTGTCAGATGTTCACTTCACAAATTTTGATGATGTACAATTTTGAGATAGATTCCTTAGCATCCTATCATAGATGTATGGATGCTTTGATTATGATATATGTATATATGATTTTTTCGTGACTTATCATGTGTTGTGTGATGTTTTATGGATTTGATTATGCTTATGTTATATTTAGATGTTGGATTATGATTATGGTTATGATGGAATTTTATGGTTTAGAAATTGGAGTAGAATATGGATTTGATAAATGTGATGTGATGTTTTATTAGACATGATGCATATATAGATGATAAATAGATGTGATGGAAATGGATAGATAAGCTGTTAGACATGATTATGACATAGATGACATGATGGGTTTAGAAATATATTATATATAGATGATATGGCATACAAACATGGTAGATTTTATTTGGAAAATTACAATGGATTTAGAAATATATACGTAGACATGGATGAGATGGTTAGATTAGGGAGAGTATGTTATGGATTCATATGAATGGGATTGGGATTAGAGTAATAGATAGTGAATGAATGATAGGAGTAGATTAGATGTGAGAGAAGGGATGTGACTTAATAGAAGGTGACCAAAAATTTATGAACAAAACTTCATCATAGCAAGGAGCACACGAAGAATCAATGCTTTAAAATGGATTGGAGGTAAACAAGAAGAGGAACCAAACAAGGTAATGCACTTGCAGCCAGCTAATAGTAGGTGTTAACACATAACCATCGATAGTTAGTTATTCCAAGGATCATGAGGAAGATATGGAAGATGAACTTATGGACCTAATATCGACACAAAAATGGGGTTTAGATGTAACTCATATGTGGGAAAATACACCCTCCTTAGGTGGTTGTTCTTAGGTCTATGCCCAACTCTATGAGCAATACGACACAAACCGATCAATGAGGGAAGTTTACTATGTGAGAATGTTGATCAATGCGAGAAGCTTTATTAGGATGCATGATTTGAATTTTATGCTTTTACTTTAATATATATAAAAGGTTGATCAATACAGGAAGCATTTGATTCCATGATATAAGATGGTATCCATCCTTCGAGGGAGTGGTATACATTTTACTATTTGCTTTGGGATATTTAGACTTTTTATTTTTAGATAGCTGTGCTTTGAGGGAGCATTCTATGATTTTGAATTTTTAATTTATGAACAACCATCCTTCAAGAGAGAAAGTCTTTTTTGGATCAGATAGCTTTTGATATTAACATTTGGAAATTTTGAATTTTTCTTATAATAGAGTTGGGGATAGCTAGGTAGAACACTTGGGAGGGGGAGGAAAATATACAAGTGACACCCATATAACCTTAGCATGGTTTCAGTAGGTAGATAAGAAGGAGGAGATAGATGTAATGATTGGGGTTCCCACCTAGAAGGAATAAATTTTACATGAGGAATATTCCATGAGCAGAGCATTGGTGCCCATATTCAAGGTCATAGATAGGAAGTGACGGTAGACCACATAATTCCAATCATTACAATGAGAGATGAAAGAGGATAACGATGGATGTATGATCACTAAGATGACTAAGTTCACATTGGTAGGTATGTTAATAATAGAAAGGATGCAAGTGCAATTCCTTAAGAGATTCCATTTTCGGTTTACCATCAAGAGAAGCCAAATGATAGGATCCGAGACCCATACTTATGTGTGATAATATAAGGTCCAATCTAGTTAGGAGAAAACTTTCCATGTTGGCTCCTTTCTAGAGTAGTGACATTCTGATTTTCTTTAAGGAAAAGGTCACCGATATTAAATTCACACTCTTTGAGGTGTTTTTTTTATTAGCACGTATGATGCACTATTGGTAGACATGATGATACTCAAGAGTGATAAGGTGACATTCATCTAACAACTCGAGCTATTTTAGACGCTCTTGACGATAGTGTTCATCAAAGATGAAGTTACGTAGAGAAACATGTAAGGATGGGATTTGGACTTTAAGATGAAGGATGAATTCATAGCCATAGATGAGAGAGAAAGGATTAGTACATGTAGAGGTTTGGATGCTAGTCCGATAGTCCCAAAGGGAAAAAGGATATGAAGATGCCAATTATGACTGATTTATCAATATTCTTGGCAAGGATATTACGAAGGGTCTTGTTAATTGTTTTGGATTGATAATTAGCTTGAGAATAATGTGGAGAAGAGAATCTATGAAAACTATTGAAATAATCATAAAGATTCTTAATATATTTATTTTTGAAGGAATTTTATTTTTGTCCATGATGATTTTATGAGGAACATTGAAGTGAAAATGATGTGCTAATAGAAAAATTAATGATCTGGTTATATTTGGTAGATGCAAGTGGAATTTATTCCACTCATTTGGTGAAATAATTATTATAATTGATGATAGAATGATGGCGTTGAGAGGAACGTGGATTGATGAGGCCAATGAGGCCGAGTCCCCATTATGAGAAAGGACAAAGATCTTGAGCTAGTTGTAATGCTTGGCTAGGAATTCATATGAGATTAGAATGTTGTTGGCATTTAACACATTTCTTAACATTCTCACAAAAATATTGATTGAGGGAAGGCCAATAATAACCCATGTGAAGGACACACTTGGTGATATCCAAACCACTAAAATGTCCACCACAGATAATGTCATGGACTTCTTGGATAGCGTGAATAGATTCATGATATTTAAGGCATCGTAGAAGGGTACTTTCAAACCTATGTTTATAGATGATGCCACCAAGGATGGAATATAAATTGAAGAGTTGAATAAATTATCTCCTACCCTCCTTGGATAGGTCGGAGGGGGGATGATAGACTCGAGATAGATAGTCAAAAATTTGAGAATACTAGAGATCAGAGGGATTAGATTTGATAAGATTGAAGTGAGGGATCTCACTGACATGACTTTGTTTGTCAATGTGATGAATGATAACAAAGATTTTATTTTCATATGTATTCCAAGAGATAAGAGATGCAAGAGATGCCATAGTGTCTACAAAGTGATTGGATGAATGAGGGATGGTTTGAAGGGTTTAGAAATTGAATGCCTTGAGGAGAAAGATCATGACATCCTTATATTTTTGAAGGAATTCAAATTTACACTGATAAACCCTTTGAATTGATTAATGATGAGTTGAGAATCCCCATATATGTCAAGGATTTGGATGCCAAGTAAAATAGTAGTTTGAAGACCTAAGATGAGAGCTTCATACTCATCCATATTGTTTGTGCATTCGAAATTAAGATTATAGGAAATGGGAATGGGAGTTTCCCAAGGAGGAATAATAATGACGCCAATACCTCCCCTTTTCGACACTTAGATCCATCAAAGAAGAGCATCATATTAAGTGGAGAAAACTCATGATCAATAGTGTTGATAGATTCATCTGGAAATAGCTCACAAGGAAGGAGATTATCGGGAAGAGGGTGTCGGCTAGTTGATCAATGATAACTTAGCCCTTGATTTATTTCTAAGAGATGAAATCTAGGTCAAACTTGGTCATGAGCATGAGCCATCGAGTGATGCGATCATTATGATAAGGTTTAGATTGCATGGTTTTGAGGAGGTGGAAGATAGTGATGGCAGATGTTTTATGATTAATAAGATAATGTTGAAGTTTGGAAGTTACGAAGAAAAGATCACAACACAAATTTTTAGCCTCAATGTAGTGAGTCTCATAATCGTGAAGGGTACAACTAATGTAATAGATAGCCTACCCCTTCCTTGCTTATCATGATGTGCTAACATTGTCCCTAAAGCATGATCAAAGGTAGAGACATAGAGATTGAAAGGTTCCCCCTTGCATGGAGGCATACGTACAGGAGGGGATAAAATATATTGCTTGATATCTTCAAAGGATTTTTGACAATTATCACCTCGGTGGAAATCAATGTATTTGTAAAGAAGCTAGTGAAAAGGTTGGCAACGACCAGAAATTTGTGAGATGAAGTGGCGAACAGATTGAAGTTGCCCTTGAATCTTGAGACGATGATTTAGATTAGTATGAGGGGGAATCTCAAGGATGTCTTTGATTTTACTAGGTCAACTTCAATACCCCAGGATAAAAATGATGAAACTAAGAATTTTTCCAATTAGCACTCCAAACACACACTTGGATGGGTTGAGACAGAGGAAGAAGTAGATAAGGCACTCAAATAAGAATCCAAGGACATGAAGGTGATCATGTCAATGCTTGGATTTACCCAATAAGTCTGAACGTAGTCCTCTATTGACTTATGGATGAGATCATGAAATATGTAGGTCATGGCTTATTGATAGGTGGCTCTGACATTTTTCAAACCGAAGGGCATGATGCGATAGCAAAAATTCCCCCAAGGAGTGATGAAAGAATTCTTATGTTGGTCTTCTTATGCGATGCATATTTGATTGTACCCAAAAATCCATCCATAAGAAAGTAGCTCATGGCCAATAGTAAGGTCCATGAGAATATCAATCTTGGGAAGAGGAAAGTCATCTTTAGAAAAACATGGTTTAAATATTGAAAGTTAGTATAGATGCAAATATTTCTAGAATATTTTGAAATGGGTATAATGTTGGAAACCTATAGTGAATATTCAATAGGTATAATGAAATTATCCACAAGAAGGCGTTACAACTCCTTTTGACAAGGAGGGAAACTCGAGGGTGTATGCGGTGAAGCTTCTTCTTAATAATCTTAACATCGGGAAGGTAACAATGTAATGGAAAATGATGGAAGGATCGAGGCTCGACATGTCAAAATACGACCATGTGAAGGCTTGACTATATCTATAAAGGAATGTGATGAAATACTCAATCTCCTATGGATCAAGAGATTGACTCACCTTGAGGATGCAAGCCTCTTGCAGATTCCTAATGTTGATGTCGATAGTGGATTCATTAATAAGGGTGGATGTGTCTATATGGAAGATCTTATGAAGATAGGAATCTTTTTCCCCATTATAAGAAATTATGGAGTCATCATTATTGCCTTTGAAGAATGTTAACGGTAGAGGAATCTTCCTTGATCATATCAGGAAATCAAAGAGGGAGGGACCTATTTTCACCTTCACACTGATAAGTGACCGGTCCCAAGGTAATGGTGGAGATTTAAAAATTAGATGAGATGGACATGGTGTCATTCATATCCATAACCTCATGGAATGGAGAAGATGGGGGATCAATGATCATGGGAGATGAAGATGAATAAGGTTCAAGAGAGTCAGTAGGTTGTTCCTTAAAACCCAATTTGAACTTCTCATAGGCCTTGAGAGATTGGTTGATGATGGGGTCATGTATGCCTTGTTTATAACACCCAATCCCAAATCATTTCCATGCAAATTGATAGAGATAAGTATGGGAAAAATATTGGTATAAGGCTTAGTGTTCGGTTGAGAATAAACAAGAGAGGAAGGGCGATTGATTCCACCATAGATGATATTGGTGTAGAGATGGGGTGGACCAAAAGAAATTATATTCCTAACATCAGGTTGGTACATTGGAGGTTTATCGGGTCTGTTAAGTCTATGAGGTGTGGGAAGGGCATTAAGCATGAGAAGGTGATACTCCCCAATGTGAGATGGTTCATCACTTTGTCTATAAAGTAATCATTAGGAAGTTTAGACATGGAGATGGATGAGCTAGTGGATGATTTAGAAGAAACTTGTTTTGGGATGAGCATGTTGTTAGGCCGATAAGTCATGTGACATGCTTTGAATGGGGAGTATCTATGGGGAGAGTTAGGATTTTCCCCTCATGTTCATATTTGATACATTGATGAAGGGTGGAAGGAATGCAATGCATGGCACAAATCCATGGTCATCCAAGTAGGATATTATATTAAAAATCCCCTTCTATGATATAGAAGACCTCATGGAGGATTTTTTCACCAACACGGATAGGAAGAATAACTATGCCCAAAGTGGGGAAACATCATTATTGAATGCATGAAGAACCATAGGTGATTGGGAGATAATGGAATTAAGGAGATTGAGTTGATAAAATGTATGGGATGAGATGATGTTTATGCTAGCTCCATTTTCTATCATGGAATGATAAATAGATGTGTCATTGATACACATAGTGATGAAAAGGGGAAGGTCATGATCTTCAGGTGATATGTTGGAAATTTTAGTGTTGTCAAAATATATGGTGGAGGAAGAAACAAGTTCTACAACAAGAGCTGCAAAAGGTTGAGTCTCATTGCTAGGCATAGGGATATGCTTGAAAGCTTTAATGAGATCTCATCTATGATTGGGGAGATTTGGATGATATCATAAAGTGAAATCTTGACTAGGGCATGAGGAATTTGTTCCACAATACTTTGTTCAATGGAAGCAGGCCGTGAGGTAGCTAAGATAAACACTTTGGATTTTGATGAAGAATGGAGAGGAACAAACTCACTAGAGGGAGTGGTGACAACAACTCTAGGTTTATATTAGATTGGAGGTCAAGAATCATGTGGTTGAGATTGAGTGGCAATCCGAATAACATTGATAAAAAGAGGAGTTTATTTTTAAGAGGTCATGTTTGGAGGAGGGATGATGAAGAAGGTCTTGTAAAAATGAGGAGACTTAGAGATCTTGGTGGATGAAGATTGGGATGAATAAAGGAGGTTGGTTGATGGAAGAGGGGATCCCTTTTGATGAGAAGATCATCCTCCTTGATAAGATTATGGATGATAGTTTGGAGGGCTTTATAATGTTTGGTATCATGTCCTGGAGCACAATGATATGCAAAATAAGATTAGAATCAAACCATGAAGGTCTTGGGCCACATGAATCAAAAGACTTAATTGGGGAAAAGGTGATTGCAGATTCTTAAAGTAAGCATTGGAATATTTTGTGTAGGAACCGATGGGGGTATTTGAATAAGAGATTGTAGATGAAGTGGATTTGAGAACGATGGATGAAAGTAAGTAGGGTGGTTTGTTTCAATGAGTTTCTATGGGATCCTTTGATTTTGTCTTGGATTTAGAAGGAGAAGAAGGTGATCGTATCTTGGTTTTAGTTTTGATGATTGGTATTTGTAGACAAAAATCACGCACTTTTAGTCATTATTTAGTCCCGGTCTCATGCTACTATTCATATGGTTCTTAAGTGAAAAAAATAAAAATTAAACCATGTCTTTAGCCATTTTTACATTTTTTGCTGTCATATTTTTGATCTTACACCTACACTTGCCTAGTCCATATTATAATTTTGTGTGTTTCCTATTTCACCGAGATGCCCTAGGCGCATTGGTCCCCTCTTAGGCACCCTGATCCTCTTTGCACTTTACTCTCACATTGTGGGAACTTTCTAGTCGTTCGAGATTTCTATCTTTTTGGTGGTCGTACTTTTTGGGGTTAATTACAAAATTAGAATAAGAGAACCATATAAATATAAAGTTATGTGACCATAATGAGGCACCAAGCACTAAACATCTACTATCACCATTTAGAGTTACGTCCATTGAAGGAATATATAGGTACATTTGTATCCATCTAGCTCCATCACAAGGCACACAAGGCTGGTTCATTTGCATCACACTTCATAGGATGGAAGTCTATTGTTTCCATACACACATTTACTACATTATTCATCTAGTTATTGGCTTGATTTTCATAAAGTGTGGTGGGACAAGAAAAACCTAGGGTGTGATTTGTACATACATACATACTACATTGGGTATGAGATATAGTGAAGTGATCAATTAGTAACTACATTGGGACAATCTAACCCCTTCATATGATATATTTTTAGGTTTTTGATGCTTTTCCTGGTTTTTACAAGTGATTCTTCCATTTCCTATTCACATAGACATCTAGTGCAGTTCAACGACATTAGTGTGAAAGGAAACAAACACATGAGAACTTCTAGTGACACTCCAGAGGAGGTTTCTGGTCATTTCCGTGAGACCAGGACACCTAGATCTCATATTGTTGTGCCCATAGGTGCCCCTATCCCTTTCTAGGCACCCCAACCTAGTCGAGATAGCTTAGATCCGTGCCTTCTCATGATTATGTGTGGTCTTTTTGTCCTCCTATTCACCTAGTCTACACTGCAACATAGTCCCACGAAATCTACAAATTAGCTAAGAATTTTCTTAACCCTTATTTCACATTAGGTTTTCACATTTTCTAGCTTAGTTTGCTTGGGTGTATTCCATTATTTTATTGTTCCATTTACTTAGTCATTTTACTGCTCATATAACATTAGATTACATTAGAATAATCTTATTTTTGATTAATCATTTTGGTGAACTGAATTCGGTCTTCATGCTTAGGATCCTCATCTTTCTTCTATCACGGGTCGTAAATTTCCTCAAATTACTTTGTTCGAATTACATAAAATGCATCCCGACTATCGGGTTGTTCTACAAAAAGTGATGCAATCAAATAGTCAAATAAGTTCAATTCACCTCATTAGTACTCGATGTAAAACTCAAATTATGTCCTCTAGTTCTCATACTAGCTACTTGCTTTTATACATGACCCTCTAAAACTATGCAAGTCCAGGGTTATTTACCTTTTTATACTAAACCAATCATTCCAATAGATTTCTAGACTCTTACTTCTACCGATTAAATCTTTGGATTGATTCAAAATAACTAAGAATGATCAAGAACTTACCTTTTAGTAACCTTATTTTTATAGTATTCTTAAGGAATAAGCTGTCACTATACTTGTGGGAATGGTGTCTTCTAAACTCTTCAAATCCCTTAGACATACTTCTCCCTTACTCCTACAAGTTACATTAATGAACTCCCTTTTAATCATATTCAAAGTTCCATCATCTTTGTTTTCAATTTGTCAAACGGTAATTCACTTGTCTTGAAACTTAACCGAGAGATAAAAAGGCTTACTATATGAAGCTATCATGACTCGCCATTATGAAATCCCATTTTTAGTACTCTCAAGATACTATCCCTCAAAAATTTGAAGTCCTTCTCTGTAGAAGTCTAGAAATGTTAATTTTATCAAATCCTAACCTTACAATGCTCTTAACAAGTATAGGAGTGAACTGGTAAGGAAATAAATGTTCGTATAATGTCATTTACACCTTACATTTTTAGATATCTTTCTTAAGCATGTTAATTTCATGTGATTTAAATTTTAAGAAAGTTCATCCATAGAATCTCAAGTTATGGCCTTTGTAATTTCAAACCCTAGTCTCCTTGGACTATGTCAATGTGCAAAGAATACTATCAAATTGTAAGGTCTATGGTGTGTTGGAATTTGTTTCTTCCTAAATATTAAATAATAAGGTTTCAACATGATTATTTAAAAATGTCTTCCCTCTATTCAAAACTCTCACTCTATCCTTGTAATCCTTTCTCCTTTCTCGAGTATCTTTATTATTTCACAGTCTATACTTGTGTTATCTGTTAGGAATAAATTGAACACACAAAAATCCCACCTCATTCATCTTAATTGCATACCTGATTTTGAGACTTGAACATACCTAAGTAAGGTGTATCCTTCTTCGATAACATATAAACTTATATGGCTCTTTAATCATATTGTGCATGCATATTCAATCTAACACCTACAAGTTCCTTTTAGATGTCACAAATTTCTTGTCAATGGAAGTTTCTCATGCCTTAATATTTTGGAGTCACCTTCTTGATATACCTTTGAAACTATCTTCCAAGTTTTAGTTGTTATTTCATTATATAAATCAAGGACCATACACTTTCCTCCAAACCCTAATGAGGGTTCTTACACATACCGTGAAGGTAATATATTGCTATCAAATGAAAGTTACTTACTTGTCAAGCCTAAAACTTGTCTAAAATGACTGTCTTGACCTTCTTCATTGTTATAGCTTACCAGTAGATTCTAAAACCTCTTATAAGCTTGCATGTGGCTTCAAACTCCACTACTTTTCCCATGTTATCAGATTTCTCAACTTCTAGGGTTTCTACGCAGGCTATGGTCTTCCTATAAGACTTTAAGGTATTTCTAAAGTATGATAAAACTTCAAAGCATCATATAATTGCTCCTCCACCTCCACTTGAGTCTTCTTACACAAATTTTCCCTCAACTTGCCTCTCATTCCTTGTTCACAAACACTCGGTCACAAAATAAGGAATGTTTTCAATTCATATTCTCATACAAATATGAATCTTGTTAATTATCACTAACACTACATAACATGAATTTCTTAACCAGATTGAGCTTCTCCTAAGTTACATGCACATTGACTACCATTTGAAAAAATATACAAAATTAGTGAAATACCATAATCAAACTATGTATACACCAGTTTCTTGATTAAGACTTCTTGTAACTTCCTTCTTCTTTGATGATCATTCAAATGATGATTGAAAAATTATAATATGAGGTTTATATATGCTCCCTAGGCTTTGCTAACTGATTCTTGACTCATGACCTCTTAAAGTACATGATTTTGAATTTATTTACTTATTTAATGACCTCACATAGTCTAGAGTTTTAGGACTTTGGGAACAACATCTCAACTATGATCATCCTAAGACTCCTAGAACTCACTAAGACTCATTTTAGGCTTGTTGCATATTATAATGCTCCAAGGACTCATTAAGACACCAATTTCAAGCCAAAAAAGGCCTTCAAGGTTCAAATCGGAATTTTGGAGGGAAATTCTCTAATTTGAATTTGTGAAGGACTTATACCTAAAAACATTACATGAAGACCTTAAAAACCCTCTGGGACCTATGAACACTCTTAAAAGCCAAAATTGATGCTATACTTCATATTACATATCGAGAGTTAATGCTCCTACATCAAAAAGCCTTAGACTCCATGTGTCTTCCTAAAGATACATCACCAAATGAAATAATTCCTATTTTCCATCATCTATCTGATGACCCTAGCCTTCGTGATCCTCCATCCAACCAACCCATATTGGATTCAATTCAAGCTTTGAAATATTTATTTTACGACACATTTTAGGCTATGGAATCCATGATCATATCTCTTAAATATGAAATCCAACAACTTAAGGACGCTTCTCAGGCTCATGTTTATTCTCCTTCTACATCTCATCTCCATTCTATGTCTATTGCATGTGCTCATATCATTGAGCCTCAAGTTGTACCATTACCATAGCCTCTTGCCTTTGACCACAATACTAAGCAACATGACCTTATTACTGAGCTCCTTAGTCATCAATTGATCACTTTACCACCTACTCATTACTATCCTCCTTATCGGCTAGAAAAATATCAAGGTTGTCCATATTGCAATTATCATCGAATCAATGGACATAATGACAAAGATTGCTACGCTTCATAATGAAGAATCAAGCATCTTGCACATCATGACTTTATCTAATTCACTATCTACAACATTCTTGCATGCCCACCTATGAATAATGTACCCAAGTGGGATCCTAAGTTTTCTCCTCATACATATAATGAGCATCACGCTACCGCTTATCATATAACTTCTTCGGTTAGTCAAACACCACATGTTCAATCCAATCAAATTACACAATCTCCTTTTAAATTTTTCTTCCATCACCTACTTCTCCTTAGTCACCTCAATTTTATCAAATCAAAATAAGCAACCTCCTCTTAAGGTTGGGCTCATTCCTCCTCCATTAAAGGTATTTGCGACATCACCAGGTCATGCTCAACAACCACCTCCTATAGTTAAACTTGTAATTCCATCATCTGCTATAGACCATACCTATGTTGATGATTGGGACCCAAATGAAGCTTATTATGATGATGAACCAATTGATGGTCACACTCCTTTATCACCTTAGTTTCCTATAACATTTTTCAAAGAAACTACTCCTACCGATGGGCAACACACATCTCAAATTTTGTCACCATCGCATTGTCCTATTGTTGCTTCGGTTTACCATTGCATTTTCCCTATCTCTTATCATGACACATAAAAACACTCTTCCACAATGGAATGACACCTCTTGCATCATTGCATAGATCTCCATCATCATAGTACACTTGGGGCATCACACTTATTCCCTCCCTCTCTAACATTCACACACATCTTATATTTACATCACATCACACCTAGGTCTTTACACACAACTCATACATTCTCGCATCGACATTACCTAATGACACACTCTTGTGATTTGGTTCACACTTGACTGTTGAGGGAATTCTATACACATGAACCCCACACACTGCACAATAGTCATTACACCTTAAGCACCGCATATCATCACATGATCCTACTCATTGCACACTACATTATAGGTTATGCACATTGTGTGTCTTCCTACACTTCGCATTCTATAGTCAATACATTATCCTAAATACATTATACACATTCTACACATGACTCACATAGTACACCATAGCTATCACATGTTACACATTTTTCACACATCATACACACCTTCTTACATTATACATCCTTTACATTTTACATCTCACATCTTACATCCATTGTGCTACACATTTTAGGTCATCCACACATCTTACATTACATTCCACACACCCTATTACACACATTACACATTATGCATATTAACTTCTATGTGTTTCACTCACTATTCGATGATGCACTCTATCCTTGCAGTCCATACTAGAATATTTAGGGTATATGAAACAAATGGATCACATCACGCTCACACATTCATCATTCAATCTTAATTTTCTCATGCGACATACATAGATTAAGTGATATATACTTTACGCTATAGGGTCACTTCTTCTACCATCAGCTCGTGATAGGCTACATCATCACCTATTCGATAATCATTTAGTATTATATGCTTTAGGATAAATCATCAATCATGTATATTCATTTTTTTGTGATATACGCTTAGGCTCCAAATTCACACGAGTTCATCTCTATGTCACATTTCATCACTCCACATTCATCACAGTGAGCTACACACAACACATAGTTTGACCATTTCTGATGACACACTCTTGTTTGTGGTTCATTATTGATTGTTAAGGGGGCATAATAAATGATCCTCACTTCATATAATTTCATTCACTCAAGGAGAACACGGCTACTATTACTCACTCTACATTCCATTCCACCTATCCACAACATACTACATTTTATGGTTACATTTAATCTCGTTTGCACTTGCTTTTACATCATCACTTTACTACATAGGTTAGATAGATCTCTTATATTTTATTATATGTATCTTACACACATGTTTGTTCACATACTTTTCTAGTTTTGATCACAGATATAGGGATACTACACGTAACATAGATACTTGACTACGGTCCCATAGAATTCCCAGGGCATCCACATTCGTACGCTACATGTGCTATTGTTTCATTTTTTTCATATCACACTACTTTGGTTTATACATGCTTTGACATAAATTTTATCTTTCTAGCATGCTAATATGTGTTTCATGTGAAACATTTTCTATGGAGGGATATTTTCTTCCATACTTGTTTGTTATACTATCTGTTATTGCTTGTTTTTTTTTTTTTGGATTTTTCTTTGTCTTGTGTGCACACTTGTTTTTTTGTGACCACTATGGACTTGAGTGTCTTACAACATCATGAGTGGTGTCCATGTTTGCAACCAACTTTTTGCATCCTAATTTATATTCTTGGGTATTTAAATTATCTACTTATGTTCTAGCTTAAACATTGTTTGTTTTGTTTACACTCATTTTCTACATGTTTTGTCTGTAATAAAACTTGTTTTCTATCCACTTGTTTGTGTGTGCCTTGGTATTTACCAAGCACATTCCCTTCCCCACGTAGGATAGAGTTTGAGTATCAATGGTTGGTCCTTTTTTTGGCTGTATTCTCCTATCTATGATGTTGCATGTGCCCCCAAAGAGGGGGCATCATTTTGGTTTACGCATAAGTACTAGGTATAGTCCAATTTTTAGTTTTTGTTCATCACACGTGGGTTATACAACGTGTGTGTTCGAATAGCCTACGAACTCCATACACAACAAATTTTATAGGGAAAATTTTCCTTAGCATTCTGGGGAGAAATTATAGGTTGGAGGAACATCGAATTTCCTCCCTACACTTATTTGGCCAGTGGCATTGGATCGTCCAAAACCAGACAAGACATAGATCTCTTTACCACACTTAGGGAAGTAGTTATATGTTGGAGAATAATATGCATTTCTCCCTACACTTCTTTTCTACACCCTTTGTTTTCATCATGGACTAGGTGCACATGTTCCTTTTTCATTTTTGTACTTTCATTTATAGTATTTTTACTATATACATGTTTTTTACATATCTACATGCGTATTTGACTATTTGATCGTCTTCTCTTTTATAGGTCCATCCCTATGGGAAGCAAGCAATCAATAACAATAACAACACACACATGATACTAACCATGCAGGTACACTACAAACATTGGCATCTATACATGCGCTTCCACCCTAGGTTCACTCTCATCACTTTTTACACTTTTGCATCTTTAGTCTCCATGCTCCATATTTTTTTCATTCCATGCTTTGTCTAGTCCTTCGACACGTTTGCTACATCACTCTACATGGATTATCAAGTACACATCTCTATCTACTTTATGTTACTAAGATTTTTACTCACCAACATAAAGTTGGGGAAATGTAGACACAAAATCACACACTTTGAGTCATTATTTAGTCCCGGTCTCATATTACTATTCATATGGTTCTTAAGTGAAAAGAGTAATAATTAACCCATGTCTTTGGCCATTTTTACATTGCTTGTTATCATATTTTTGATCTTACACCTACACTTTCCTAGTCTGTATTGTCATTCTTTGTGTTTTCTATTTCGACTAAAGTTCCCGAGTCAGGCCCGGGCGCCCTAGGTGCCTTGGTCCCCCTCTGGGACGTCATGATCCTCTTTTCACTTTACACTCACCTTTTTGGCACTTTATAGCTGTTTGAGTTTTCTATCTTTTTGGTGGTTGACCTTTTTGGGGTTAATTATGAAATTAGAACAAGAGAACCATATAAATATCAAGTTATGTGACCATAATCAGGACCAAACACTAAGTATATACTATCACCATTTAGAGTTACATCCATAAAAGGAATCTATAACTACATTTGTATCCATCTATCTCCACCACAAGGCACACAAGGTTGGTTCATCTACATCAAAGCGCATAAGAGGGAGTTAATTATTTCTATGCACATATTTACTACATTCTACATCTAGTTGTTGGCTTACTATTTCATAGTGCGAAATGCATAAGAGAAACCTAGGGCACGATTTTCACATACACACCTAGAACTACATTGGGTCCGAGATATAGTGCTGACACTCGATTAGTAATTCCACCATTGTTTCCACTTTGAGGAAAATTTGACCCCTTCATATGCATCTTTATTTTTAGGGTTTTGATGCTTTTTTTGGGGTTTTGCAAGTGATTCTTCCATATCCTATTCACAATGACATCTAGTGCAGTTCAATGACATTAGTGCGATAGGAATCAAACACAAGAGAACATCTAATGACACTCTAGATGAGGTTTCTGGTCATTTCTGCAAACTAGGGCACCTATATCTCATACCAGAGCACCCACGGGAGCCCCTTTCCCTTTCTAGGCACCCCAATTCAGTCGGATAGCTCATATTTATGCCTTCTCAGGCTTTCATGTGGTCTTTTCATCCTCTTATTCACTTAATCTACATTGTGACACGGTCCACAACATCTGTAAATCAGCTAAGGATTTTCTTAACCCTTCTTACACATTAGGGTTTCATATTTTCTAGCTTAGTTTTTTTGGGTGTATTCCATTATTTTATTGTTCTATTTATTTAGTTATTTTATTGTTCCTAAAGAATTATATTACACTAGAATAATCTTATTAATATCTTGATCATTGACTTAGATGGCTTGGATTCTGATTTGATAATTGGGGATGTGGATGATTTTAAAGGGAGATCAAATTTTGAAGAAGGATTATATTGTTTTGACTTGGATTTTTTGATAATGGGGTCTTGGAGGAAGGGCTTGACCTTAAGATGGATGTATATTCTCCTAAGAGTGGTGATGTGACCTTAGATTGCTTAGGAGGGATAGTCTTGGGAGGAGGGAGCTCCAACTTTTTGTGTGGATGTGTGAGGGATTTTTAATGGGTATGCCAAGGTTCTTAGACTTTGGTTGTGAGGATTTTCCTTTGGCAGGAATGATGATGATTTAACCTAAGGGGTCTATAGAGGTAGAACCAAGTGATGCAGATTATGTTGTAAACATGGATATTAACAGTGGAAGTGGTTTTTGTATGATTCATTTGATGAGATCAAAAGGGGTTGTAGATTTTATAGGTCTAAGATTTGTTGGTGTAAGAATGATTAGACTTGTAGATTGGGAAAGGGTATCATTTGTGTTTATATTAAGTGGGGGTGTCTGTAGAGTAGATGTTTTGAGAGATGGTATGGATGTGGATATAGATTCAAATGTTGATGTGGGTATGGTCATAGTAGTAGATGTGATTGATGTGGAAGTGGGTGTGGATGTAGGAATGTGTGATGAAGATGTTAAGGTGGGTGTTGGGGTAGATATAGGTGAAGGACTAGATGTGATAGGAAAGGATGTGGAAGAGGGTGTTGTAAATAGATAAAAGTAATTGATAAATGGAAAGTAAACGAACTTGTAAACCTCCCGTAACCTTTCAATGCAAACCTCAAGTAGGTTGTGAGTTCTTAGAAGTTATGTAACCTTTTGGAATTGTGGGTACTCTTGAATGACCTCTACGGATGTGGATGTAATTGCTACAAACATAGAGATTTTGGCTTGGATTATTGCTTCCAAAATAACAAAAGTTGAGTAAATTTAGTAGAGTTATTGTATTGTGAATCCAAGAGGATTTGTAAGAGTGTAATCCTACATTTTATAGAGGTAGAAGTAGTTGGAAGTTGGTTGAAATGGGTTGAATGCACATGCTAAAAATAACATTTGAGGAGGTTGCAGCAGTTCCGGGACATTTAGGGACAATAATGGAATTAATTTAAAAATTTGCATCCGGAAAGGTGGTTGTATGTGTAATTTAATTGCCCCCACCTTTCTAGGATTCTAGAAGTGTAGTTGACTAGGATGAGGATGTGGAGTCCAAGTGGAGTCCAAGTGGTTGTTGACTAAGAATCTGAGTGGCAGTTGACTAGGATGTGCACACTAATTAATTAATAAATTATAATTAACTAACCAAAGGGGTACTAAGGACTAATTTAATTAATCCAAAGGGTGCAATGTGTATGATTTAATTGATTTAATCAATTAATCACAAATGGGTGAATAACATGATGTACTGGGATAACATTGGGAACAAGGTGAGTGTTTTTAGGGTGTCTACATTTTCCCCTCATTGAAGTGCTATTGTGAAGTAATTGTGCTTTAAAGATAGTAGATGCATGAAAATTAGCGAGCAAAAAGTTGTGAAGCATTAGGATTCCCTAACAAGTAGGATAATAGCAGAATGCCCCCTCAAGTGGGTGGGATACGCAACAAAGCGGTGGAAGAACGCTTGATAGGAATAAGAAAAAGGATTAAAACAAGGATGAGAAAGGACTATGCTCATAGCCCGAGATTCATTTGGAGAATAATTTTAAAGCAACCTTATTTTTGATGTTGAACAATAGATTTTTCACCATGATTATGAAATAATCGAGATGGTTAACCCAGATATGCATAAAAACACACACAACAAAGAAAATATAAAAGGAAACAAACCCAATATAAAGAGTAGGTGTAGACATCAAGGTTATAAAAAAATTTAATCACACTACTTTAAAGTGGTTCAAAAAGTAAACATCAAAAATGTAACACAAATTCGAAAAAGAAGACAATCAACTATGCCCCTAATGCATGCCACAATGATGATTAAGTAGATGAAAATGCTCTTAAGTGGGAATAGGATCAAATTGCATGAGAGGAGTTAAAGTGACACACTATGACACTCTTTTTGGATCCATTGTGAAAATGATCAAAGTTGAAATTTCCTCAGTGAAGTTATATCGCGAGATGAAAAACAATTTTGTGACTTTGCCTCAGCAGAGTTAGTATATCATGTAAAGGGAAGAAAGTGATAGTTGTAAGATTAGAAAAATCACTAGGGTAATAGATAAAGGTATGACGTTTATCAATATTATATTGAGATGTTGAATGATACACTTCAAGGTTTTTATAATTGTAGGATTTATATGATAAGTGGATGTTTGTTCGAAGAATTTGTAATTATTTTTATTTTTTGGATTTTTGAAATATTTAATTTTTTTGGATTTTATCAAGTTTTTTTAAAAATTGAAATACAAATGCAAAGAAATGTAAACAAACCTGAATATAAATAAAAAAGGAAAACATTCCATGGCTTAAATAAACCAAGAGGAAAACATAACACGTGTAAGCTACACAAAGATAAAAAAACAAGCATTGAAAATGAACCCAATATAAATAGGAAGAAACCATGCACCAAAGTTATATGTGAACTGAGATGCAAATAAATTTTACTGCAATTGGTCTATATCAAAGGTAAATAAAGTAAAAAAAGTAACAAACTTAAAGAAGCAAAAGCATCATCACAATGTTGATAAAGCGCAGCAATGTATAACACAACATGCAAAAATGACGTCTAATGACATTATAAATGTGTTCCACATTCAAGAACTAGATAGATTTGAATGCCCCTGAATAATAGCTTAAAATGTGAGAGGATTGGATCGAGTCAAAGAGTGATGTTATCTTTAGATACTCCAAAAGATACTCTTTTCAAATCCCATAGAAGTTTGATGATTAAAAGGTAACATCCAAATGTGTCCCAAGAGAAGTTATATTGTGAAAGGGTAAATGATTAGTTCCCATGGGAATATATATACACCATGGGAAAGAAAAATGAGTATTATTTGGAAAAATCATGAAGAGCACTGTTAAAAATGTGAAATTTTGAACTTTGTTATCCGAGTTGTTGAAAGTTAGTCAAACATTATTTGAATGTTTTGATTTTGTGATTTTATATTGTTTTTGTATTTTTGAAAAAAAAATATTGTTCTTGTAATTTTGTGAGACAATTTTATAATATTTTTGGTGTTTATGGGAAACATTTTTAAATGTTTTTAAATTTTGAGATATTTTTATGACTCATTAAAAGAGGTGAACTTCTTGAAAACATGTGCAAATAATTAGGTGTAATTAGGATCGATGTGGATGTGGTAGTTGTGGACATAGTCGATGTAGATATAATAGGTGTAGAGATGGGTGTAGATGTTGATGAAGTTGTGGGCATGGGAGAAGAGTTTGAAATAGATGTGGGTGCAACGGATGAAGAGATGATGGGCGTAGGTGATGGTGTTGGATCTTGGTTTAAATTATTTATTGTATGAGCATTAGGTGTCTATGATGTGGGGTGTGGAGTTTTATTAGTGGGTGGATGATTAGTAAAATTTTGTTTGAAGACATCGAGAGGTTTATTAGGTGGTGCATTAGGATTTTCCACTTGGAGGTCACCACGGTCTATGAGTTTTTAGAAAAGGCATTTTAAAGTGCAACATTTCTCAATGTCATGGCCACAAACTTGGTGATACTTACAATAATTTTCCTCACGATACCATGTTGGTTTGGGTCGTGATTCATCAAAGAGTTGGATGGGATGAAGTTGAATGAGATGGAATGCCATCAACTTGTTGAATATGAAACTATAGGATTCCCTAAGAGGGGTATAATTAGGAGGTGGTCTAGGATCTCTTTGTGGAGGCTCCATGTGAGAAGTGGATGTGGAGGAAGATTTGACCATAATGGCATTGATGACATTTTTAGATTTTTCACCATACATGGAGGAATTATTAAATCTAGGATTAGGTTTTTTTATGGAAGTTTGAGATGGCCTTGCTCAAGGGCATGAAGTTCAAGTTTACAAGCCATGGTAAATGCCTCTTCAAAGGTTTGGAATGATTTTATTTGAAGAGTAGAGAAAATATTCTTTGCACAAGACCGTGAGAAAATTTCAATTAATTTGGTCTGTGGAAGAGAGAATGATAGTTAGTTGATTATGTCATGCCATTGTGTGATGAAATTCGTGAAAGATGCATCATCAAATTTTATAATAGCGTAAAGGTATATGATATTGATCTAATACAAAATATTGATTAAAATTTTCTTTAGTAATGATTACTCCAATGTGGGTCTAGCTAATGACATGGGGAATGTATGAATCATAATATATTTATCATGAAAAATGTGGTAGCATGCATGCCTAAAGGCATGAAGATGTTCTTGTGGATCCTCATTATTAAACTTAGTGAACTTTAGAAGCTCCAAATGTGGGGTATAAGGCTTAAGAGGGACCAAAGGATTGATTGGTTCATTGCAAATATTCTCATATGAGAAGGTGGTTTTGGATCCTATTGTAGAAGCTTCAAGATTAGCCATTCTACTCAATAAAGAATGCATGGGATTGTTGGATGTATGGGGATGAGAATTTTAAGGATGTGGTTGTGGAATATATGAATTATATGGGTTAGGTTGGGAAAGGGGTTGATATGTTTGAGGATGAGTAGGTGTTTGTGGAAGTGGTTGATAAGGGGGAATATAATTGAATGGTTTTGATTGAATGGGTTGAGATATAGGTTATTGTTGAGAGATGAGGATGTGATAAGATTGATGGGATTGAGTTGGTTGTTGAGTGATAGGGACATTAGATTGGTTTGGTATAGGATGAGTTGGGATGTAGGTAATGGGTGGTTGGGATGCTTGAGTGGATTGATTGGGAAGTATGTAATGAAAAGCACCTTGAAGAGGAGGTTGATGGGTTTGGGTTGATTTAGAAGGATGGGGTTGTGAAGTGATCACATTTGCATGAACATGGGAAGTGGAAATAAGGGGTAAAGTTGGGTTATGTTGTTCAAGTGGAGGAGGAAGCAAATGAGACTCTTGTGATGATTGGATAGGAGCACTAATAACCATAGTGGATGAGGAGGTGATGGGGATAGAAGAGGTGATAATATTTTTAATGTGAGAAAAATTAGGGGTAATGGGCACCACCAATTTATTGGTTCAGTGATTTTGAGGGATTGTTGAGGAAGATTGGTGAGGATCAAGCTCATGTTGCACCATGGCAAGTTCATTCATAGCTATAGGGAAGAATACGATGAGTTGTGATGTGAGGACTTGAGTGGATTCAAGATGGGAATGATAAGCATAAATTTGTTAAATAGGGGGTCCGTCAAGAGGGAGGTTGGTAGATTTGTGAAGAAGGTAATCATGAAGATAAATTGGGTTGGCATCAAGAAGCTCTTGGAATTCCCACACATCCATGAGGGATGGTAAGAGGCCCAAAAGCTTCGATAGAAGTGGTGGAAGGGGGTGTAGCTGGTCTAGATGGGATGGAGTGATGATAAAGAAATGGGTTGGTTTCAACATGGGTGTTAGGTTGGATGACTTGAGACTCTTGAAGAGGGGGAATGGGAACCATTGGTTGAGTAACCATAGAAGAGGCAACCAAAGGGGTGGAAGAAATGATAGAAAGGGTAGAATTTTTGGGAGGAAATAGTGGAAATAGGAATGTTGTTGGATGACATGGTTTATTCCATTTTTATTTCTTGGGAACATGTAATAACGAGCATGAAACAAACAATAATACAAGAAACTATGCTGATTTTTAATTACTTCAAACAAGTCACGCAATAGAGTTTTAATTATCTTGATTATTTGAAAAATGTGAGAATAAAAGAAAAATGGGCTTGAAGGGAGCCTAGGAAATGGCCAAACTATGGATGGTTTCAGGTTGTTTTCGATGGAGTCCTCGATATACCCAAAGGTAAGTGAGGCACAAATATGTGATGACTACCGGTATGGGGCCTAATATTGGGGCCTATCCCCACACATCACGCACTACAACAATAAAGGTATGGGGTGCTTAGAAAACATAACGATAGCCTAAACAATTATAACATGACCGAACAGTGTAGAGAATTTTCTATTGGATGATGAAATCCAAATAGTTCCACACTGGGAGGAGATGTTTAAGATGTGTATTTTTGATGCATGTGTTTTGGATGTGTGTGATAAAAGTGTATGCAAAGAGTTAACCTCCTAATTAGACTATATTGCCAAGAAAATATGAAGGTTATTTTTAGATCTAAAATGAAGTGTTATGTTTGATGAAGACAATCAAGAAAGGAAGGGAAAAATGATGCAAAAGGATCAAATAGAGAAAAATGAAGAATACCGGATTACACTTTTCCTTTTTATTTTTAATTTTTAAAGCAAGAAAATTGATCCAAGCAAAGCAACCCACACATGGAAGAAATAAAAAACACTCCTACTCATGAGGTTAGTATAATATGGATAAAATGGAAATGAAAAACAAATGAAAAGACTCACCAAAGAAGGGTGGGTCCCACCGGGCATGCCAGAATGTTGAACCAATTTTATCATACCTGTTTTAGATTAGTGAAATCGTAACAAAGAAAATGAGTAACACCAAATATGAGGTTTAAAGTAATAGGATAATAATGGAACTAGAGAACTCCTCATAACGAACTAGATGACTGTACCTGAAAAATAGAACTCAACAACAAAAAAAATATTAGTAGATAGATGGGTGGGTTGCTCAACAATGTCGGCTGAGAAGTGAAAAATTCCTAGGATGGATGTCAACCCATGTTTTGATAAAGATAAAGAAAATAAATGATGGATCGATATAATGTAGCAGAATATGAGATAAAACAGAAAGTTGAAATGATAGAGATAAAGTAGAAATGGAGATTTGATCTAAGTAAATGTAAAACAAATCAAACCTGGGTGGGTCGATGGTGACCCGAGACTACAGAGCCCGGTCGGCAACTAGAGCATGAGACTCAAGTCAAACATTGATAGAAAAATGCAAATCAAGGCTTTAGAGATAGATCGGGTTTAGTGGTGAAGGTGACATGGAACAAGAAAACTGTAGGAATACCGTATCTGGATCTGAAATAAAGGGTGTAAGAAAATTAATGGAAGATGAGAACTGCTTGACAAGGTCGATAACGACTAGTCTTGTTAAAGTGGCGACTAGATCTAATTAATTTGGGCTATGAATTTGTAAGTGTACATAATGGAAAGATTGAAGGATGTGGAAGGCTATGGGATCAAAAATAGATGACTCAAAGAATGAATGACAAAAAGACAAACAAATATGAACTAGGTCGATGATGACCAGACAAGGTCGATGAAGAGTAAGAGTGATCTAGGGTTTGATGTAAAAAGATGAGAAAAAATGATGATCTTGTAAATGAGAATGAAGATGAGAAAATGTAGAGATAGGGATCCAAGATGACTGATGAACCTATAAAAAGGTTGATAAGAAAAAGTGGTGAAATGAAAATGATAGATCCAATCATGTAAAAATTGAAAAAGACTCCAAATATTTAAAGGTGGGGCACAAGATCTCTAGAATATCTCCAAGCTAGTGATAACAACTATAAAGATGAGCAAGAGATGAATGGAAGATCACAAGAAAGATTGAAGTATCCAAAGTTGCATCCTTGAAAAGTGAGGGGTATGGTCATATTTATAGGGTTGACATTGACTTGAATAAGTCATCACCGATTGTAAAGTTCTGTCCATTTGGGCGGTGGAAGGGTGATGAGCTCGAGACAATGAGCCCTTGTGAGCGCAGGATTAGAGTTTTGGGAGGTAAGTATGAGTTAGGGTTGCTTAGGATGGATAAATGGGTAGGTGGGAGGTGGAAAATATTAAATAAAGGTAAAGGGGAGGTGAAACCATTACATCAGGGTCTAGGGATGGTAAATAGAGACATTTAGGGAGGATAAATGGATTATATGATGATGTAGGATTAATTAATGGTGATTAGGGATGTTTAGGGAGATTAATTAAGGGTGTGATTAAGATGAGATTTAGATAGAAAATACCAATTAAATGGATAAATATATTTTAGGAGGGAAAGGGGGATTTAAATGGGAAGAGATGTATGTATGTGAATAATGACAAAGAAGGGGAGTGAACGTGGGATGAGGGACAAGGGATACCAAAATTGGTGTTTACAAAGAGTTAATATCTTACGGATGAATAAAAAAATGCACTGAAATAAATGAATATACATTGAAAAAACAATAGTTCAACATGCATGGTTGAAAAAGTATAGGTCGCAATGAAACCCATTAAATAAGAACATAATACTATCTAAAAATGTATACAATAATGTTGAAATGTGATGAATCAAGTAGGGTTTTTCCGAACGAAATATTAAACAAGAACATGCATAGAAACAAATCCATAATGAATGAATATAGGTTTGTAAAACTAGTAATTCTTGATTAAAAAATAGTATGCATAGAAACACCTCAATATAGAACGAATACACAATTGTAAAAATGTTATTGCTTATTAATGTGTTGATTACTTGAAACCCATAAATGGGCTCACCTCGTCTTTGGCTTCATTGTATGGCGTAAAGGGCATTTAGATCTATTGTGGGGTGTAAAGGGTGTTAGGCTCCATTGCGGGTAAAAAGGGTGCTTGGATCCGTCACGGGGTTGTAAGGGGTGAGGATGTTTAGCTTCGCCCCTCCCACATGCACACTTGTAAATTGAATTCCATGCAATTAATCATGACATTGAATGCTGAAATGACATGCAAGAAAAATTGGTCGGTGGAGGCTAGTGGAGTGGTAGGGGTTGATGTGAAGTGAATTGAATATGGAATTTTTGGGAATAGATGTTAATTTTTCCGCTTTCCATGTGGATATTAGTATTTTTGTGGGAAAATTAATTTTTAGTTCACTATGTAAATTTAATTTTTTAATGTTTGGTATGGTGGGCCAGCCACATGGTGATTGAAATGGTGCCATGGTGGCTTCCATGCCTTTTAAAAGTCAAGAAAAAAATTGTGATGTGAAGAAAAAATTTAGAGTCCCTCATCATCATGAATTTGGTCGAGATGTTGTTGAACATAGGGTGCTCAACAACTAGAGCCTTTCCCCTACTACCTAGTTTCCCCTCATGTGACTTTATTTTCACCCACCTCAATGGAATTTTCTTTGCACAAATAAATTATAATATAAAAAAATCATGTTCTCACTTTAAATTTCACCTATCCTTCCATGTACCTTTTGATATTAAAAATGAAAGATTAAAGGAAGGGGAGTTAGAAACAAAAGTATAGTTTTGTCTCTAAACACCTCATGTGTTGTAGTGTTGACATTTTCAAGTGATTAATTTTTAAATTTAGGTGTCTATATCCCCCTCCATTTTATATAGGAGATGACATTTATTTTCTTAAATTAAAATATACCTAAGTGTGTAAATACACTTTGTCTTTTCTCCATTGTTTGATTTATTTCTTCGGATGTTTGAGGTGGTAACAAGATACAAAATGTGAAAATATCCAATATAAAGTGTAGTTAATGTTTATATACAAAGAATTGAAATTTAACACTATATTGGAATTGAAGTTGAAATTTTTGAAATTGAAAGATCAAAAATATGTAAGGAATACACCTATTTGCATTGTTGAAGGAGAATCCACCTTGTCAAAAAACTTGGATAAAATGATTCGACTTGTACCACTAGAATATTAGAGGTGGTGAGTCTCGATTTGGGTAACTAAAATTATAGAGGAAAATGGTTTCCCAAATGCGCTAAAGGAATTATATCATAAGGCATCTATTTTTCCATTAAATCCTTTCTAAGAGAGGGAGAGAAAGAGTAACATAAGGTGCTTAGCCATATCTCAATTATTATAAAGAGAATGAAAGAAGAATTTCACAAGACATTTATCTACCCCTTAAATATTCCACCCATGAAACCACACTACTACAGATGGATCTAGGTCCCAGTGTGCAACTCTCATAATGTAGCAAGGAACAGATTACACTCATGCCCCCACCATGTGTTGTAAAAGTGTTAATGAACCAAATATGCAAGGTTGACCAAGAATGAAGAAATTATCATACCCACACCATACATTTTAGAAGTTCTTATGATTCCAAGATACATGGAACCAAAAGGGAGTGAATTATTCATGCCCTACATTATGTGCCAAAAATTAATAATATTTTATCTAAATTGTGTAATATGTTCATAAAACTATATTAGAAATCTATAAATGCTTATGTCTTCAAGAAAATTTGACTTTGGTACAAAAATGTTCCCAACATAGTACCATCCATTTTGGAAAGCAACATCCGGTAGTTATGTCATCTATGTTGGATAGTTTTTTCCATGCTAATATTTTTTAAATTATTTATGTTTACACATTTTCCTATGTATATGTATATTGTACCACTCAATTTTGTATTTTAAAAAATGTATGGTGTCCGAATTGTATATGTGTTTGTGTGATAACCCCATTGAATGTGTTATCCGTAAAATTGACAAGGGCAATTTTACCGATAACCATACCGAAATTTTGTTCCGATCCCTCGTTAGGGATCCCTTGCATTCGAAACGTTATAAAATCCCTTCCCGGGAAATCTGGTTTTTCGAACTTAGTCTTTTGAGCCTTTTTTGGCTGGGCGCATGAAATTGCTATGTAACACCAACTTTTGGTGTGCCCCCTTTAAAACCTTTGGCGCATGATTTTCAGTGTCAACACACCTTTTGGTGCGCCAAAGCATGTTGAGCCTTCCCTGTGTGCACCAAGGCGCATGCGCCTTTGTGTTGTCACAACATTTGTTGCGCCCCTTTTTGGTGTGCCATAGGGCGCACATAATCCCATGTCGACAACCCTTCGGTGCGCCACAGAGCACGCTTAATTTCATGTTGGCAGGCACTTTAGTGCGCCAAAGGGCGCATGCCTTCCTGTGTCGACAGTAATTTTCATGCGCTTTTCAAAAAGTGGGTGGTGCATTTATGACCAGCTCACCTATATATGTGTGTTTGCGCGCCCAAAATGTCATTTTCACTATTTGCTGAGCACGTGATTTTTCTGAGCCTGTCAGCCTCTGCCTCGTTGTTTTCAACGCGTTGTGGACCCGCTTTCTAAGTTTTCGCTATTTGTCCAGGTGAGAGGTTCTTTTCTCTTTCTCTTGTTTTACGTTTTCGGTTCTTGGTGTGTTCATGATCTGGTTTTAGCTTGCTGGTTGGTTTTTGATATACATATGTTGAGCTAGCCCTCCCCCTCTGTCAGATCTGCTGGTAGGGGAACCTGTCTAAAAGCATGGTTTTATCTCCTTTTTGATGAGCCATTTCATTGCAACATGATAAAAACCCGTGCCCTTGGCGCACCCATCTTGCCTGCTGCAATCGCTAAACTTGCGCTCCAATGGCGCGCCAACCTTCCTTGCTGCATCCCATTTCCATGCGCCAATGGCGCACCCAACACCCATGCAACACAAGCTTTATCTGCGCCAAGTATAAAGTCATAAAAGCGCAGGCGCATCCCTCCTTACAGTAACATTCGTGTTGTGCAAACCCTCCATGCGCCGCGCCATATTTCCTTTGGCGCACGAAAAGTTCATGTTACACACTTTTCCCATGCGCCAAAGGGCGCACCAAATCCCAATGTAACATGAAAAGTCCATGCGCCTTTGGCGCATCCTGTCTCCATGCAACACGCAACTTTCATGCACCCTTTACTAAAATGCACTCTGCAGTATGCATGCGCCATGCGCCTTTGGCACCAGTTTAACCTTTGCAACATCCTCTTCCTGTGCGCCTTACCTATTTTAGCCCTGTAAGCTGCAATTTTCCTGCGCCCTGGGCCTGAAAATCTCTAACTCTTTCTTCTGCTAACATTCCAATGGAAGATCAAATGGCTAATTCAACCTTTTCGGATTGGGTCTCGCTTCTTCTTCATGCAGATCAGCAACTGAGTTCGAAAGAACATATGTCTACATCCAGCAGGAGACCCACCAAACCAAAAGGAAAAGCTAAGCTTACGAGAGGAAGAGATGAAGTACAAATATCAAAGGGTCAGAATGCCCGAGTCACAGGCCGAATGCAGCATGGACGTCAGAGACTCAGAATTGGGGCATATCGACATGGAGGAATTCTGGGCCAGAACTCAGAAAGTTACAAGGAGTCCATGGATGGACAAACTAATAGGCAGTGCCCTGCACTTCACCGGAGGAATCCCCGTCAGCGCCGTCAACAATGAATTTATGATGGTGGTTGCCCAGTGTTACAACAAAGACACAAGATGTGTCGAAAACAGCAAGGGCGAGGTAGTCATTAACCTCACTGCCCGTCATTTTGAGATCATACTCGGCATCCCTCACCACCGGCACTTTGTGGCCGTTAGCCAAGCAGAGTGCATCAAGGCCTGGGAAGACAATGAAGACCAATGTATGCAGCTAATGAATGAAGTATATCTGAAAAATAAGAAGGTGGTAACCCGGTGGCCCCAAATCATCCACCGCAGTGACTTCTCAGAAGAGCTCAGCGATACCATTACCTTCCTGAGCAGGGTCTTTGGGCTTTCTGATGCCCATTACTTCCATAAATGGATGTTGCGCTACTTGGAAACAATGAACAAGAATTTTCTGATCAGCGCTTTTGCTGGGGGGAAATTATAAGCAGCACCATCTCCGAGCAGCTACAACAATTCAGCACAACGGGAGTATTCCATATGAACTCCTACGTGGTCTACGCTGCAGCGTCAGAGAGGGATTATCCAGGCCTAACACGAAGTGGAGTTTGGCCTCAGGTCAAGATATACGAGTACTACCCAGAGTTGAGGCTGGAGAATAGCATCGCCCAATTCACCAAAATCAACGATGCATTCTTTTACCACGTCATCTGCCTGCTGAGGCCGAATATGACTCATAGTCATACGACCAAAAACATAGTGGCAGCCACGGAGAAATGGGGAGCCCTGTTCACCCAATTTCCTACATTCACCTATCTAAGGGCTGCCAACTTTTTGGGAGAGCCAACCAGGCTACCAAGGTATGCTGGGCCTAAAGCTGATTCTACTAGAGCTATCAAGGCAGCTGGTCACATACCACGAAAAATTCCTTAAAAGAAAGAAGGGTGGAACTCCTTTCCCCCTCACAGTGGGCCGATACACATGCTCTACCCACCACAAGGCGAAGGAAATGTTTGCAGAGCTGGAGTTACTTAATTTGAAACACGACTTCCCAGCCAGGCCTACCTTCGACCCAAGGGGCTGCCTGCCAAGAGCAAAGCTTGATCCAATCCATGTTCCTCAGATCGAGGATATTTATATTGACGTCCTCCATGAGGTAGAGCTCAGAAGAAAGGATCATTCTCACCTAGCATTGGCAGAAATCATCCAATATGGGGTAGCCATTGTCCCCAAAGGCTACCAAACAACAGAAGATGAAGTAGACAAGGTATATAATGATACAGATGGGGATGATTGGCCCTTTCCGGCCATTGATAGAACTAAGGCTCCTCAGACAATTGAGGAGAGGGTCAAGGAAACTCTGCGTAGGATAGAGCACTAGTGCCGAATGAACGGGCTAATCTACCTCGGGGTTGATTTCACAACATCCCCATTGGGCAATGCACCTCCATGATCCAAGAAGCAGCTTAAAGGCAAAGGTGTAGAAGGTGAATCCAGCACCATTCAGGAAGAAGCCCCTGAGAGTCCTCCTTCCGCAGCACCAGAACAGGTAATAACTCTGGATTCGCCAGAGAAAGAAGCAGCAGAGGATAGTCCCATAGGCCCATCCACTCAGGATGTCGGCATTGCTACCACAACAGAGGTCCCTTCTATCCCTTCTTCTTCTCTTCCTTCCCCTCCTCAAGTGACTCAAGCGACCATCCCTTTGGTCGTGTCCTCTGTCCCTTCTTCTACTCTTTCCCCTGCTTCTTCGTCTATCTTCTCCTCCCTCGCTGATCTGTCCTCCTCCATTTCTTCCCTCATCTCCGGGCTCCCTTCCCTTCCTATGTCTTCCACAGCTGTAGTTTCCCTTCCTCCGTGGACACTTCTTGGCTATTCTCTCAATGCCGCCGCCGCGTGTCTCCACGTTTTTCCCCTCTTCTACTGTAGCTGCCTCCTCCTCTGTCTCTGGTCCTTCTTCCATAGGACCAGCCTGGATCTCTCAGCAGCTAAGCCAGCAAAAGAGGAAAGTTCCCATCACTCCGATGGACTTTTCAGTGATCCCAGCCAAAGGGGCAAAGAAGCAGAAGCCTGTTACACGCTTCTCTAAAAGTCTTTGCGGTGAGAGAATCATGGAAATTCATACCCGATCCCTCAAAGAGAAAAAGGATCTGTCTCCGACAGATTTTACATTGTGACCCAAGTCACAATGGGGACATCTTCTGAAAGTCTCCAGGGGGAAGCTCTTTCCGCGGTTGACGCCCTCTGTCAAAAGCTTCAAGAGACGAAAGAAGAGAAAAGGCTACTAAAAGAGCAAAACAAATATCTACTCCAAGCCTTACAGAAGATGGGTAGTGCGCCTCCGTAACTCGCCTGGCGAGACTTCGAGCTTCTCGGCGGGAGAAAATCAATGAATATGCAAAGATCGGTGAGCAGGGTATGGTCGTTTCCGCTTGGAGGAGCCAAATCCTCAAAGACAGTGAAAAAGTGATCGCCGAGTTCTCTGACTTATACCTGAATATCAGTAAGGTGAATAAAGAACTCCAAGCGTTAGCAGGGCCCATATCAGAAGAGTTGGAACATGCTAGACTGCAGCACGAGGCCTTCCAACAAATGTTCGATTTGTTGAGTCGAAGATGCAGTCAAGTTCGCGTCTTCGGCCATCCAAGGGCCCTCAACAAAATCATGTCCACTCTGGACTACCGGGTGGATCAGCTAGAATTTATTCTAGAAAAGATTGACAAAATCAAGGAAGAAGCCCTGGATACAATGCATCAAATGGAGCGAATTGTTCTCAACATGTCTCCAGGGTTGCTCACTCCTTCCTTTACCTTAAGGACAGCTGATGAAACCATCCGGATCTTCAAGGAGATCGCTTCTCAAGGAACGGGGCCAGAGGTCACATTTGACACTGAATCTATCAACAACCTGCTGGCCTATAGGGACTTCGTCGAGTTCCTCATTGAGGCGGAGAAGGACTTTTCCAAACTCCCAGAGAAGCTTATAGATGAGCGGGAGACTTGTGAGGCAATAAGCGATAGGCACAAGGATCCTTCTCAGGATCAACTTGGGCCAATAATTAACAAGTTTTTGGAATACCGCGCTCAGTTCCATATCTCATCACCTGAGCAGCATCAAAAGCTAGGCTACCCCCTTTCGGCCGCAGGATGATGACGACGAGTAGCTTGCTCCTTCTTCTTCTTCTTCTTCTTCTTCTTCTCTCTCTCTTCTCGACTTTCTTGTTGGAATGTCTAAAGTATGTTGGCACAAATGATGACATCATCCATGTTGCGTCATGGGATGATGTCATCCATCAAGTTGTCAAAAGTCAACATGACTTTTAGATATTTTGTAAATATCTTTGTAAATAGGTGGTTGGCTCCTTTTTGCCTTCTTTCCTTCTCCTCTTCTATATATATTGGAATACTTGTTGTATTCAAGGGTGGACATTTTTTAGATGAAAATAGAAGTGAGGAGAGAAAGACTTTGAGCTTTCTTGTAACAGAAGAAAACAATAATACAAATATTGAGACTTTGTGCTGAATACTTGTGTTATGTGTCAGAACTTTCTTATGTTAGATCTGTACGTGTTTATTCTGTTAGATTCATATCTACTTTTCTATCATTTGCTCATCAGTATTGCTTTGTTTATTTATGCAAGTAGGTTTGGCTCTGTTTACTACCAACCCAAAAACATAAATCTTGACCTTTCGCTTTGGAATTCATTTCTTTTCTTCCTTCGGACCTGCTATTTCCTCATCCCCTCTTCCTTTCCTTTTTTTTGATCGGAAACACCCCACTGGGATGAGATCCCAAACCCCCGAAGGCAGAATCTGTGAGACTTGCATAGATTCCTGCTGGTAGAATAGCAATAAACCAGTTTCGCTTTGCTGACTCAAAGAGGGGCTATGCCCTGCACACTGTTGGCTCGTTTATCCATAGATCTACCCAAGCGACAGATTTTCGGACCAACAGTTTTTGGCGACTCCGCTGGGGAACGAATAGATCTGTCAGATCTATGATGGTGGTAAGATAGAAAAATCAGAAAAAATAAGAAAATCGCTGCCTGTTTGCAAATCTGAACTTTTTGATAAAAATCCAAAAATTTGCAAATTTTGCTCTGAATTGAAAATTTTCTTCTGAGATCCATAGATCTGGCCTAGTTACAAATCTTTAGTTCGCTGAGTTTTTATAAAAATTAGTATTTTGCCGTAGATCTGGATTTTTGGCTGTTTGCTAAAAGTTTGAAACCCTCTGAAAAAAGTCAAAATCAGATCCGAAAATCAGCTTGCTAATCTTCCCTTCAATCTTATCCTCGTTGTTATTTTTCATTAACATGATCGGTTTTTGAAGAGGATAGTTTTAAATATTTAGAAAAGTATTTGCTGCTGGTTTTTATCAGAAAAACCAGAAAATCAGCAAGTACAACCAAAAAGAAATTTTAAATCTGCGCTACAATATCGCAGATCTGGAAGGTACACTGGCGAGTGAACCTTTTACGCGCAGCAGGAGAGCCCGTGGAGAAGCTGATCCTACTTTCGATCTGCTTCAAAGGCACAATTTCAGCATGACACCGCAGCGTTTTTAGCGCTAAGCTCAATTGCAATGGTCATCAGAGTGTCTCACCTTCACGAAGAAAAAATCTTTCGCAGGGGGCATCCACATCCCTTTGTAGTGCCTTGCTACTCAGCGGAACCACACTTCCAGCTCGTGTTCTCTTTCCGGCTTTTCAGATGGCGGTACCATGGGGAAACGCGATGGGTCCTTTGGCTTTACCACATCCAGTTCACGCGCTCCCTCACGGAAATCGAAAGAATTTTCCTAAATTTGACGGGAGCGGAAATCAAAGCACGGATTCCCACATATCTGCATTCATCATGTCATGCAGTATTTTGGATGTAACTCATGAAGATGTGTCGGTTCGCCTTTTTCTGGAAACCCTACAAGGGCTGCAGCTGAATGGTTTCAGCATTTGCCGGCCGGGTCTATTACCAGTTGGGCCACTTTGCGGGATGCTTTCGAAGACAGATACAAGCCTTCAGAGGATGCATTTGCATTATTATCACGGATCACTCACCTGAAGAAAGAGGCAAATGAGACCATGCGTGATTTTATCGCCCGGTTCAATGCACTAATCAACCGTGTCCCTGTTGCCATGCTTCCAACGCCGGAAAATCAAAAGTGCTTCTTCGTAAACGCTATGAGTTCGAAAGTTAGTTTCTTACTCCTTCAAGAGCGAGTTGCCACCTTGATTCTCGCCCAAGCCGCTGCCATTCGGATAGAGGATAATCTGATAATATCTGGCGAATTGAAAAAGGAATCAGCCAAGCCTAAATCTTTGGGCCCTTCGCCCACTACTTCGTCTGATCCAGCCTTTCAAAAGATGGCAAATGACTTGCTTGCATTGAAGAAGCAGTTGGCCCAGGCCTCCCCCAGTTCCTCGTACCGGGATATTCCGCGGAGGAATTTCATTCCTAACAATGTTTCACAAAGGCCGCGCCTACCTACAGCTGCTCCACGGTTGGCGCTTGAGGCTCCTCCGGTCAACGCTCTGGCCGAAATCGAAGAAGAAGAGCAGTATTATGAAGAACCTTCGTCTCAAGGCGAAGATGATCAAGATGTCGGTGAACCAGTGGCGACTCTACTATCGGGTATATGGAATTTGATGAGGAAGAATCTGATGAAGAAGAGGGTACCCAGGGATACGCAAGCGGACAGTCATACGCTATTTTTACTCGCTCGCAAGGAAAAGAAGCGGAAGTTGCTGCCCATGTCCAGCAGGAGAAGGCCGTGTCAAACGTGCCTCCGATCATTGCTAAAAGAGGTAATCCTCTTCCTACTCAACTCCCTGGCAAATCTTTTACAAAGAAATCTTTTCCCCCTATCTCTCCTCCAAATCAATCCTCTCACATTCCTACCAAGGCCACCAACCCTATTCCATCATCGCGAGGTGAGGGACTCATTCCTTACCAACGCAACCCTTGGCCGCATTTGATATCATAGATCATGCAAAAAAGACCAAGATCCAAATGTCTGAAGCTGAGTACCTTCAGTCAAACCCCGAACAGCTTGTAAGATTGACCAAATATATTCAGAGTCAAGCTGTTGCATCTAAGCAGGTTTCCCCAAAAGGAATCCTTTCCACTCCCCCTGAATCCCACATAAATGTTGCTTCAACATCGGCGTCAGGCAAGATAGAGCCTTTCTATCTCTCTCTCCTAATCAATGGCCATAAGTTGAGTAACTGCATAATTGATTCCGGAGCTTCTGATAACGTCATGCTGGCAAAAGTCACCCATGCTTTGGGCCTCACTCTTACCAAGCCTTTCGGCAGATGTTATTCATTGGAAACCAAGCAGGTTCCGTTGGTTGGCCAAATCAAGGACGCGCAATTCGCATTTGCGGCTTTCCCAGATAAAAGAGTAAAAATGACAGTCCTCGTTGCTGACATTCCGGCAGCCTATGGAATATTCTTTGGGAAGAAGTTTTTGCAGTGAAGTTGGTGGAGAAATTCATATGGACTGGTCTAAAGCTAGAATTCCAGTCAAAGGCGTAATGCAGACTTTGGAGCCGGAATCACAAAAGAAGTACTTGGTTACTAGTTCTGAAGACCCCAAGGCCCAAATCCTTTTTGAATCATCAGGGATGGGGAACTACTTCTTATCTACCGAGACGGATAAAACGGGTGTTCTCATTCAGGAGAAGGATCTTAATGAGATCTGGACCTTGCAGTTTGATGGCAGTTGTGCAACTAGTGGATGTGGCGCTGGGGCCGTGCTGATATCTCCCAAAGAGGAGGTAATTCCTCTCTCGTTCAAATTGCAGTTTTTCAACACTAACAATACTGCTGAGTATGAATCTCTGTTACTCGGTATGCAAGCCGCAAAAGAAAGAGGAATTAAAAATCTAAAAGTACAAGGTGATGCAGAGCTAGTTGTAAATCAGGTCAAGAGGATATATCAAGTAAAAAATGAAAGGCTCAGGCATTACCGTAATGCGGTATGGGACAAGCATTGAAGAATTCGATGCTTTTTCAATAGAATCAATTCCAAGGGCCCAGAATGACATGGCCGATTCATTGGCCGTTTCAGCATCCCTCATGCTCCCACACCCAGGTTTGAAAACAAACAAGTACACCATTGAGGTGGTTTTCCGCCCGAGCGTGCCAGACAATTCTCAGCATTGGCAGGTGTTCAACGACGATAATCAACTCATTGCTTTTCTGGAAAAGGCGGAAAATTTTAAAGAATTGCACTTTGAAGGATCTACTTCCACTTGCCGTGAATCAGTCACCGATCAAGGTGACGAATCCGAAGGGAACGACGGCATATGTCAGCTCAAAGGAAATAAAATTCCAAAAGGCCTGGTTTCTCTGGAGCGTTGTTCGAAAGGCATGACCGTTTTGTAAAAAAGAAAAAGCGGGATGACCCTGACTCATCCCGAAACCGAACCGGTCAATATAGGTTTGATAGAGCACCCGCAATTTGTGAACATTGGCAAATGTTGCACGCCTGAGGAGAAGCGAAAATTTGTCAAGTTGCTAAAAAAATATATGGACGTGTTGGCATGGTCCTATGCCGATCTAAAGTCCTTTAAGCCAAAGGACGTTCAACATGACATTCCATTGAAAGACGATGTCAAAGCCTTTCGCCAGAAGCAGAGGCACTATAATCCTAAGATCTCGGGTACTATCCAGGCTGAAATTCAGAAGATGTTGGATGCGAGAATCATCTTTCCTATCCATCACAGTACTTGGGTAGCAAATATTGTGCCAGTGCGCAAGAAAAATGGCGAGATACGCATATGCGTAGACTTTCGCAATTTGAACCAAGCTTCCTTGAAAGACAACTACCCTCTTCCGATAATGGATCAAGTTCTGCAAGCAGTAACTGGATCAGAGATGTTGTCCATGCTTGACGGTTTTTCAGGTTATAATCAGATTGAAGTTTCACCTGAAGATCAGTTTAAAACAGCATTCACTACTCCCTGGGGTACATTTGCCTACAGCAGGATGCCTTTTGGCCTAACTAATGCTGGCGCCACTTTTCAACGGGCCATGGATTTCGCATTCAAAGGTATGATGGGGAAAGTCATTGTGGTTTACCTAGATGACTTAACCGTGTTCTCTAAACAATGAAATGATCATTGTGATCATTTGGAGCAAGTGTTGGCCAGGTGCCGAGAACATGGGATTTCCCTAAATCCAAAAAAATCTATTTTTGGAGTCACGGAAGGGAAGTTGCTAGGACATGTGGTTAGCAAAGAAGGAACAAAGATAGATGCCGAAAGAGTTAAGGCTATTCAAAGCCTTACTCTGCCTACAAGCAAGACTGGTGTTCATTCTTTCTTTGGAAAGGTGAACTTTCTCAGGCGTTTTGTTCCTGACTTTGCTGAAAAGACCCGTCACATATTGAACATGATGAAGGGGTCACCAACTTTCAGATGGAGTGAAGAGGGAAAAAGGTCATTTGAAGAAATAAAAGCTTCCGTTGCTCATGCACCAGTCCTGGTATGTCCCGATTTCTCCAAGGACTTCATCATGTATAGTTATGCATCTGAGCATACTGTGTCCGCAATCTTAATGCAAAAGAACTCGGAGGATGTTGAATCTCCAATCGCGTTCATGAGTTCTCCCCTCAAGCCTCACGAACTAAAGATGACTCAGCTAGAAAAGCATGCCTTTGCCGTTGTCAAAGCAGTGAAGAATTTCAGGTATTACATTCTAAACTCGCATACGGTGGTGCTGGTCCCTGACACGGCGGTGAAATCAATTCTAACTCAGCAGGAGTTAGGAAGTTTGAGGGAAATTGGATCGCAAAGGTCCAGGAGTATGACCTGGATATTAAACCAACCAAGCTGGTAAGGGGCAAGGGCCTGTGTCAGCTAATGGCTGAAAACAAAGATTCAGAAAACCCTGATGAAAGGGGTGACTACACCGATGAAACACGGGACCGGCAGGAAGAGCCTGATTCTCTGCCTCTGGTTCTATTTGTTGCAACTAGTGATGAGTGGTACTCCGACATCGCTTTCTTCCTTACCTACGGCGAATGCCCGATGCACCTAACTGCAAAGGAGAAGCGCACTATAAAGCTCAGAGCGGCTAAATATGTCATCTGGGATGACGGTTTATATAAGCGTGGGATAGATGGCATCTTTTGCGATGTGTTGACAAGCCCCAGCAAGTAAAACTACTGGAAAGTTTTCACAATTCAGCCTGTGGAGGGCATTTCTCTTCCTCCGTAACTGCACACAAGATCATTCGAGCCAGGTACTATTGGCCAACGCTCTTTCAAGATACAGCCATCTGGGTGGCGAAGTGTGAACCCTGCCAGCAATTCGTCGGCAAGCCCAAGTTGGCTGCCTTTCCCCTAAGGCCGGTCATTATCAATGAACCATTCAGGCAATGGGGAATTGATTTTATTGGCGCACTCAATCCTCAATCGAGTGCCGGACATAGCTATGTCCTTACAGCAATGGATTACTTCACCAAGTGGGTGGAAGCCATACCTGTCAAGCATGCCACTTCTGAGGTGGTTTGCAATTTCATTAAAGAAAATATCATTGTCAGGTTCGGCGTTCCAAACAAAATCGTTGCTGATAATGCTTCTAACTTCTCCTCACGAGAAGTTATTAGTTTTTGCTATGAATATGGGATAACTTTGGCTCACGCCTCAGACTATTACCCTCAGGGAAATGGTCAGGCGGAATCCAGTAACAAGAACTTGGTGACCATCATACGGAAGTTAGTAGATGAGAATCAGTGAATGTGGCACAAGTCTTTGTACGACACTTTGTGGGCCGATCGTATTACTCCCAAGAGATCTCTCGGCATGTCACCTTTTCAAGTGTTATATGGCACTGATGCCGAGCTTCCCATTTCTGCGGAACTTCCTGCTCTACGTTTGGCACGAGCCATCGAAGACGAAACTTTCCAAAATTCTCTTGAAAAGAGAATCATGTATCTGGCAGAACTTGAAGAAAAGAGAGTAAGGGTGGTCGACAGGATCACTGAACATCAGAATCAAGTTAAGAGGCTTTTTGATAAGAAGGCCAAGCAAAGAGATTTTCAAGTGGGAGATCTCATCCTTTTGTGGGACAAGCGAAGAGAGCCAAAGGGCATGCACGGAAAGTTTGATTCCCTGTGGAGAGGGCCCTTCAAGATCAAGCAGCTCAGCGGAGAGAATAGCTTCTATCTCTCATATCTGGATGGAACCGAGCTCCCGCTTCCTTATAGTGGGCAGCATCTGAAGATATTTAGGAAGTAGAGCTTGCTCTCTTCTTTGTACAGTTTGCTTTATGTTGTGTGTTTTCTTTCATCGTGTGTTTTCTTTCGGTTTGTTGTGTGTTTCTTTTGCTCCCCCTCCGGTCGCCCTTGTTTTTGACTCTGTTACCCAATGGATAGGCACATGAGAACTGGGATTCTCTACCCCGAGTTTGCTCAGGGATAGTCCCCAGAAAGAGCCAGCTGTTATCCCGTAAAATTGACAAGGGAAATTTTACCGATAACCATACCGAAATTTTGTTCGATCCCTCGTTAGGGATCCCTTGCGTTCGAAACGTTGTAAAATCCCTTCCCGGGAAATCTGGTTTTTCGAACTTAGTCTTTTGAGCCTTTTTTGGCTGGGCGCATGAAATTGCTATGTAACACCAACTTTTGGTGCGCCCCCTTTAAAACCTTTGGCGCATGATTTTCAGTGTCAACACACCTTTTGGTGCGCCAAAGCATGTTGAGCCTTCCCTGCGTGCGCCAAGGCGCATGCGCCTGTGTTGTCACAACGTGTTTGTTGCGCCCCTTTTTGGTGCGCCAAAGGACGCACATAATCCCGTGTCGACATCGCTTTTGGTGCGCCAAAGGCGCGCTTAATTTCTTGTTGGCAGGCGCTTTAGTGCGCCAAAGGGCGCATGCCTTCCCGTGTCGACAGCAATTTTCATGCGCTTTTCAAAAAGTGGGTGGCGCATTTATGACCAGCTCACCTATATATATGTGTTTGCGCGCCCAAAATGTCATTTTCACTATTCGCTGAGCACGTGATTTTTCTGAGCCTGTCAGCCTCTGCCTCGTCGTTTTCAACGCGTTGTGGACCCGTTTTCCAAGTTTTGCTATTTATCCAGGTGAGAGGTTCTTTTCTCTTTCTCATGTTTTGTTTTCGGTTCTTGGTGTGTTCATGATTGGTTTTGAATGCATCTTTTGGTTGGTTTTGATATACATATTTCTTTCCTTATTTTCATCTTTCCAGATCTTTGGAGGAGAATGTTATCTAAAAGCATGTTTTTGTCCCTTTTGATTGAGCCATTTCATTGCCCCCTACTAAAACACATCTTAGAAAGAAAGGGTTGAACCAGAAAAACTCTGTTTTTCCCTTTGGCGCATCGGTGCGTCCTGCAACATCGTAAACAGTTGCGCCCCCATGGCGCATCTGTCCCCCTTGCAACATGATAAAAACCTGCGCCCTTGGCGCACCCATCTTGCCGCCTCTTTGCATCGCTAAACTTGCGCCCCCAATGGCACGCAACCTTCCTTCCTGCTTTGCATCCCATTTCCATGCGCCAATGGCGCACCCAGCATCCATGCAACACAAGCTTTATCTGCGCCAAGTATAAAGTCATAAAAGCGCAGGCGCATCCCTCCTTACAGTAACATTCGTGTTGTGCAAACCCTCCGTGCGCCGCGCCATATTTCCTTTGGCGCACGAAAAGTTCCTGTTACACACTTTTCCCATGCGCCAAAGGGCGCACCAAATCCCAATGTAACATGAAAAGTCCATGCGCCTTTGGCGCATCCTGTCTCCATGCAACACGCAATTTTCATGCGCCCTTTACTAAAATGCACTCTGCAGTATGCATGCGCCATGCGCCTTTGGCGCCAGTTTAACCTTTGCAACATCCTCTTCCTGTGCGCCTTACCTATTTTAGCCCTGTAAGCTGCAATTTTCATGCGCCTGCGCCCTGGCCTGAAAATCTCTAACTCTTTCTTCTGCTAACATTCCAATGGAAGATCAAATGGCTAATTGACCTTTTCGGATTGGGTCTCGCTTCTTCTTCATGCAGATCAGCAACTGAGTTCGAAAGAACATATGTCTACATCCAGTAAGAGACCCACCAAACCAAAAGAAAAGGCTAAGCTTACGAGAGGAAGAGATGAAGTACAAATATCAAAGGGTCAGAATGCCGAGTCACAGGCCGAATGCAGCATGGACGTCAGAGACTCAGAATTGGGGCATATCGACATGGAGGAATTCTGGGCAAGAACTCGAAAGATTCTGAGGAGTCCATGGATGGACAAACTAATAGGTAGTGCCCTACACTCCGCGGAGGAATCCCCGTCAGCGCCATCAACAATGAATTTATGATGGTGGTTGCCCAGTGTTACAACAAAGACACAAGATGTGTCGAAAAAGAAGGCGAGGTAGTCATTAACCTCACTTTGCCCGTCATTTTGAGATCATACTCGGCATCCCTCACCACAGGCACTTTGTGGCCGTTAGCAAGCGAGTGCATCGAGGCACTGGGAAGACAATGAAGACCAATGTATGCAGCTAATGAATGAAGTATATCTGAAAAATAAGAAGGTGGTAACCCGGTGGCCCCAAATCATCCACCGCAGTGACTTCTCAGAAGAGCTCAGTGATACCATTACCTTCCTGAGCAGGGTCTTTGGGCTTTCTGATGCCCATTACTTCCATAAATGGATGTTGCGCTACTTGGAAACAATGAACAAGAATTTGCCTGATCAGCGCTTTTGCTGGGGGGAAATTATAAGCAGCACCATCTCCGAGCAGCTACAACAATTCGGCACAATGGGAGTATTCCATATGAACTCCTACGTGGTCTACGCTGCAGCGTCAGAGAGGGATTATCCAGGCCTAACACGAAGTGGAGTTTGGCCTCAGGTCAAGATATACGAGTACTACCCAGAGTTGAGGCTGGAGAATAGCATCTCCCAATTCACCAAAATCAACGATGCATTTTTTTATCACATCATCTGCCTGCTTGAGGCCGAATATGACTCATAGTCATACGACCAAAAACATAGTGGCAGCCACGGAGAAATGGGGGGCCCTGTTCACCCAATTTCCTACATTCACCTATCTAAGGGCTGCCAACTTTTTGGGAGAGCCAACCAGGCTACCAAGGTATGCTGGGCCTAAACTGATTCTACTAGAGCTATCAAGGCAGCTGGTCACATACCACGAAAAATGCCTTAAAAGAAAGAAGGGTGGAACTCCTTTCCCCCTCACAGTGGGCCGATACACATGCTCTACCCACCACAAGGTGAAGGAAATGTTTGCAGAGCTGGAGTTACTTAATTTGAAACACGACTTCCCAGCCAGGCCTACCTTCGACCCAAGGGCTGCCTACCAAGAGCAAAGCTTGATCCAATCCATGTTCCTCAGATCGAGGATATTTATATTGACGTCCTCCATGAGGTAGAGCTCAGAAGAAAGGATCATTCTCACCTAGCATTGGCAGAAATCATCCAATATGGGGTAGCCATTGTCCCCAAAGGCTACCAAACAACAGAAGATGAAGTAGACAAGGTATATAATGATACAGATGGGGACGATTGGCCCTTTCCGGCCATTGATAGAACTAAAGCTCCTCAGACAATTGAGGAGAGGGTCAAGGAGACTTTGCGGAGGACAGAACATTGGTGCCGGATGAACGGCCTAATCTACCTCGGGGTTGATTTCACAACATCCCCATTGGGCAACGCACCTCCACGATCCAAGAAGCAGCTTAAAGGCAAAGGTGTAGAAGGTGAATCCAGCACCATTCAGGAAGAAGCCCCTGAGAGTCCTCCTTCCGCAGCGCCAGAACAGGTAATAACTCTGGATTCGCCAGAGAAAGAAGCAGCAGAGGATAGTCCCATAGGCCCATCCACTCAGGATGTCGGCATTGCTACCACAACAGAGGTCCCTTCTATCCCTTCTTCTTCTCTTCCTTCCCCTCCTCGAGTGACTCAAGCGACCATCCCTTTGGTCGTGTCCTCTGTCCCTTCTTCTACTCTTTCCCCTGCTTCTTCGTCTATCTTCTCCTCCCTCGCTGATCTGTCCTCCTCCATTTCTTCCCTCATCTCCGGGCTCCCTTCCCTTCCTATGTCTTCCGCAGCTGCAGTTTCCCTTCCTCCCGTGGACACTTCTTCGGCTATTCTCTCAATGCCGCCGCCGCGTGTCTCCACGTTTTTCCCCTCTTCTACTGTAGCTGCCTCCTCCTCTGTCTCTGGTCCTTCTTCCATAGGACCAGCCTGGATCTCTCAGCAGCTAAGCCAGCAAAAGAGGAAAGTTCCCATCACTCCGATGGACTTTTCAGTGATCCCAGCCAAAGGGGCAAAGAAGCAGAAGCCTGTTACACGCTTCTCTAAAAGTGTTGCAGGTGAGAGAATCATGGAAATTGCATACCCCGATCCCCTAAAGAGAAAAAGGATCTGTCTCGGCAGATTTCTTTGTGACCCAAGTCACAATGGGGACATCTTACGAAAGTCTCCGGGGAAGCTCTTTCCACGGTTGGCGCCCTCTGTAAAAGCTTGAGAGACGAAAGAAGAGAAAAGGCTACTAAAAGAGCAAAACAAATATCTACTCCAAGCCTTATAGAAGATGGGTAGTGCGCCTCCCACAACTGCCGCCGAGACTTCTGAGCTTCTCAGCTAGGAGAAAATCAATGAATATGCAAATATTGGTGAGCAGGGTATGGCCGTTTCCGCTTGGAGGAGCCAAATCCTCAAAGACAGCGAAAAAGTGATCGCCGAGTTCTCTGACTTATACCTGAATATCAATAAGGTGAATAAAGAACTCCAAGCGTTAGCAGGGCCCATATCAGAAGAGTTGGAACATGCCAGACTGCAGCACGAGGCCTTCCAACAAAAAAATTCGACTGTTCAGTCGAAGATCTGGTCAAGTTCGGTGTCTTCGGCCATCCAAGGGCCCTCAACAAAATCATGTCCACTCTGGACTATCGGGTGGATCAGCTAGAATTTATTCTAGAAAAGATTGACAAAGTCAAGGAAGAAGCCCTGGATACAATGCATCAAATGGAGCGAATTGTTCTCAACATGTCTCCAGGGTTGCTCACTCCTTCCTTTACCTTAAGGTCAGCTGATGAAACCATCCGGATCTTCAAGGAGATCGCTTCTCAAGGAACGGGGCCAGAGGTCACATTTGACACTGAATCTATCAACAACCTGCTGGCCTGTAGGGACTTCGTCGGGTTCCTCATTGAGGCGGAGAAGGACTTTTCCAAACTCCCAGAGAAGCTCATAGATGAGCGGGAGACTTGTGAGGCAATAAGCGATAGGCACAAGGATCCTTCTCAGGATCAACTTGGGCCAATAATTAACAAGTTTTTGGAATACCGCGCTCAGTTCCATATCTCATCACCTGAGCAGCATCAAAAGCAGGCTACCCCCTTTCGGCCGCAGGATGATGATGACGAGTAGCTTGCTTCTCCTTCTTCTTCTTCTTCTTCTTCTTCTCTCTCTTCTCGACTTTCTTGTTGAAATGTCTAAAGTATGTTGGCACAAATGATGACATCATCCATGTTGCGTCATGGGATGATGTCATCCATCAAGTTGTCAAAAGTCAACATGACTTTTAGATATTTTGTAAATATCTTTGTAAATAGGTGGTTGGCTCCTTTTTGCCTTCTTTCCTTCTCCTCTTCTATATATATTGGAATACTTGTTGTATTCGAGGGTGGACATTTTTTAGATGAAAATAGAAGTGAGGAGAGAAAGACTTTGAGCTTTCTTGTAACAGAAGAAAATAGTAATACAAATATTGAGACTTTGTGCTGAATACCTGTGTTATGTGTCAGAACTTTCTTATGTTAGATCTGTACGTGTTTATTCTGTTAGATTCATATCTACTTTTTGTCATTTGCTCATCAGTATTGCTTTGTTTATTTATGCAAGTAGGTTTGGCTCTGTTTACTACCAACCCAAAAACATAAATCTTCTGACCTTTCTGCTTTGGAATTCATTTCTTTTCTTCCTTCGGACCTGCTCTTTCCTCATCCCCTCTTCCTTTCCTTTCTTTTCACAGTCGGAAACACCCCACTGGGATGAGATCCCAAACCCCCGAAGGTAGAATCTGTGAGACTTGCATAGATTCCTGCTGGTAGAATAGCAATAAACCAGTTTCGCTTTGCTGACTCAAAGAGGGGCTATGCCCTGCACACTGTTGGCTTGTTTATCCATAGATCTGCCCAAACGACAGATTTTCGGACCAACGAGAATGAAACCTATTTTGAGGTGAGTGTTATTCCCTATAAATCACTTGCCTTAATAGAAATTAATTTTGTCTATGTTGGATGTAGCATATATTCATCATTGAATCACATTAAATCTAGTTATACATGGCCACCGTATAGAATTGGACAATACAAGAGAGTACGTGGTAGAAATCATGACACAAAGAGATAACACAAATAACAAAAATACAAGTATACAAGAATATATGCATATGCAATAATATGAAATTTAACATATTTCCTTATATAGAAGGCAAAGGATACATACAATGGGCACAATGGTGTCAAACACATAATCAAAGGCTACATGGTTGCATAAATAAAGGTAACTAAGGGTGAAAACAATGGAAACCTAAGTTTCATACACACATAGAGGAGGCCAAAGGTTGTATGTACACAAGACAAGAAAGTGAATAATTATATAATGATGAAAAGTAATCAATAGCCAATGGGCACATGGAACAAGATAGAAATTCCCACATAGTGCACGTGTATTAGTCCCAAAAATATGAATAAATAACATATATCATAATATATATATAATATAATAATAATGAGGATGTCAAATAACAATATGTAATTAAATAAAAACATCTAATAGTGTAGGAGATGTCCCTAGATTTGCATGGCCATTGGGTAATAGGAAAAGTCCAACATCTACAAGCATTATACAACCTCGTGTGTCTTGCATCATGCTCATATACCACGTGAAATGCATGTGTGTAAACATTATAAAATATTTTACCTATTAAATCATGTGACAAATAACAAATATGATGTAAATAACTAGTAGATATATCCATGTTCATGTCTTGATTTTATACTTAAAAATGTTTGCATGTTTTTGGATTATTTTCATATTTGAATGTTTTTTAATATTTGGAATATATTTTTATCAAGGGATACCTTATGAAATAATCAAAAGGTTGAGAAGAGGGATCTGCAAGTGTAGGATACTTAGGCCTCAAAGTTACACCGCATACCATATGAGTACGATGTATCACTTGAACCTTAGGTTATGGAACATATTTAGGATATTTCTTGTATGTATGAGGATATTTAGGAGAAATTATCATAAAAGGGTGTAACATACCATGAAAATCACTACATAAGTTAAAGTATTTATTTGATCAATCAGTTGAAAATATGGTTGAAAGGGAAATGTCTTTGGATGATATACTAAAAACACATGAAATATTATTTCCTCACACCATTATGCACTTCTATTAATATATATCACATTTTAAAAAGTTAAAAATTTGGGGATTAATCTACATTATTCCACTAAAGGAAACCCTAAGGGCATACGGTGGAGGAGGCCTCATTAGAAACCAATAGGGTCAAATTATTGTTGCTTATGTAGGCCCCATGGGCAAGCAATCCAATCACTTTACTGAGGACCTTCTCGCTCTGGTGAATCAGAATGGATAAGATTCTCAATGTAAATAATATCATTGTGGAGGGGGATTCTTTGAATATCATTAGTAACCTCTATGGAACCCAAACACCCAATAGGACCATTAGTGATTTCATTAAGGAAGCTAATAAGCTATGTAATGGTCTTAATATTATTATTCAACATGTGTATAGGGAGGGTAATTGTGTCATTGATGCACTTGCTAATGTAGGTGTTCACATGGATAATTATAGTGAGTGGCATAGTGACAAGGACCTCCCACGTGTATCTCATTCTATCATCATTAATGAAGCTACTACCCAACCCATCATTACAACTTAAGCGGTGGCCTACACATGTGTGGAAATTACCTCCTTGGTACTTGAAACAGATCAGATCTATTCATTTTCATTTAATCCTCTCCTCGAATACTGAGGGCATCTGTTTTCAGGAACATGGTTGGAGTAAGGAGAAGGGATTTTTTCTGGGTAGCATTCCATCTTTTAGGCTACAAAATTGTGATCAAAAGGCTTGTTTTATACTGCCGCCAACCTATAATATATCTACCACCATTTCCATCCATGATGGTAGAGCTGCTATGTAAAGTAGAACCAGTTTTTGACCCCCAATGAAAATATAATGTGGAACTTTGGGAAGCCCTTAATGTTGGAGGTTTCATATATTTCATAGAATATATCAAGGGCCATGATCAACATATCTCCCTACAATTTGTAGATAATTAGAAAGACAAAAATATCAATTTTAAGGGTAGAGACTTCAAAATTTCAAAGAAATTCATTTCCTTCATCACGAGTTTGAGTATGGAGGGAAACAAGTTATTTCACAATAAGTTTGACAAGGATGCAGAGGAAAAAATATTCTTGGATGAGGGGGAAGAAATCCAAACAAAACGTGTTGGCATCATCTACTCTTCCATTCCACAACCTTTTGATGAAGTGGCCCGCATGGTGGTTCACTACATTACGCTAGAAGGAAGGTTCTCCACCCTTCCCTTGCACCATTTGGTTCTGCTTAATCACTTCAAGAGAGATGCAAAGGTCAGTTTGCCTTATTACATTTTGCATTCTTTGGAAAAAACTATTTTAGAGGTTCAAGGGCATAGGCGAGTGCTACCACTCCATCAGGGATTCATCTTACTTATTCACCAATTTATCCTTGATGTAATTGCAAATGACCATGGCCCTCCTCTAGCTCCTCCTCCTCCCCAACAACCTTGTATTAGAACTAAGAATCCCAGCTTTCATGACCTTGTTACTGAACCTCCACTTGCTAAATGGATTCTCAAAAGTAATAAGAAATATAAGGAGATAATTGGGGTAGAAAGCCTTCCGGGATCATTCATGTTACTTCTAGTGCTCAGTCACTCCTTCTATACTTGAAAAGTTTAAACAATAGAATGATGCTTTGAAATCTATTGAAGATAATGTTGATTTTCTCCTAAAGATTGGTAGCAAGATCACCACAAACCCTGCCTCCATTACCATCCTACAAGAGGAAGTAAACTCACTCTCTAGTCAAATAAAATCACTTGAGGAGAAATATAACAATCAACTTGCCATTCATAGAGTAGTTCTTGATCTCCTCCAGGTTCATATTAACCATATTTGTGATGTTAGTGGGATTCCTGCATCAACATGGAAGAATGGGAGGATCACTAAGAAGTTATTCAAAGAGACCAATTTGGACCCTAATATCGGGGCAACCATGAATCTATATAAGGAACTTAGGGTAGCACTTAAGGTGTATAGAAAATATGTGAATTAGTTCCTTTTTTTTACCTCTGTGTTCTCTATGAAGTTGTTGTTATGTTGTTTGTAGATGTTGTTTTATTGTTGTTAGTCTGTTTTCAGGCTTCTTGTAGGTAGTTGGCCCCTGCCTTAGTAATCTTATAGTTTTATCTAGATTTTTGGATTTTGGTTGGGGTGTGGCCCCCATGTTTCAAAAAACCACTTTGTACTTTCATGTCTATCTTGGCTATTGAGCCTTTTTTATTGTACTGTAGGGTATGGTCCCTTCAAAACCATTTACCTATAATAACAAGAATCTAAATTATTCCACAAAGGATATTGTCATTAGTCTATGTCTATTATGCCCATAACCCTAACCCACATATATGGATATGGATAGCCGAATTATAGATAACATAATATCTTATCATGTCGATCATATTTATTTATGATTTCATATGCTTAGTGGGTCTTCCTTGGAGATTTACATAGTATAGTAGGGTATATATAGGAGATATAGAGTAGGATATTATCATCATATTAAGCACTTGATTCTTATTGTATGGTTTAAAGGTTTCCCCCTGAAGTGGCTAAGTTATTCTACTTGCATATTGTGATCATTTATCTACATTTTAGTGTTATCTAATCTTATATTGCTTTTGCTATTTTTATCTATCTAAGTAATTTCATTACAAGTGGTATCAAAGATTAAATCGGACATAATTAGATCAAAACCATAATTTTGAAGATTAGGTTATATCTCTAAAAATGTGCCAAATGTTTCTACAATTTTTTAATCATGATGGTGAAATAAGTCAAGTAATTTTAATATCTCAAAGTTTCAAGATTTTTTGACTTATTTTTAGAAATCATAACATTTTATTTTTTTCATAAACATGTTCCACATGTTTCTATTTTTGAATTTTTTAAAAGTTTTTATATTTTAAATTTTTTTCCAAAACTTAGTTAGGGTTTTTCTTTTTGTTTCTCTCTATTAAGCCTATAACCATACAAACCTCCAAATCCTAAATTATTACCCTAAAACATGTATCCCAAGACCCAAAACCTACAACATGATAAGGAAATCAACTAGAGCTCAAGGGAAGGGTCAATTCACTCAAGGAATGAATCCAAATAAGGAAGATATGAATTTAGAATCTTTAGGTTCTAGAGCATCACAAGTATTCAACCAACTTTAGGAAATAGTTAATAATATGGTAAGAATGACCTCCACCACAAAGATTCATAAAATCGAACATAAAATTGAAGATAAAATTAACCAAGGTATTAAATCAAGTAAAGGTTAAAATGTAGATGGGGTTTGAATAAATAAGGAAGGATATGATGTTCACTCTTTCAAACATGAATACTGACATGAATTCCCATTCAAGTTGTATAGGTTCATTAAGTAATGCATACCGAAATCCAAATCACACACACCAAGGAGGATCCTTTGCACAAATTACATGATTTCTTTAGCCGCAAGTAATGTAACATTATATAGAAAGTGGAAACACACAAGTTTAATGGGAATGATCCAATCACTGGATCATCCAAATGGATTTTTTTAATTTACATCAAGTCCCAAGCAGAAAAAAAAGTGGTAATGGAATCCTTGTATCTAGAACCAAAACAATTCATTTAGTATAGATGGATGTGTGAGAAAAATAAAAATAAGGGTCTCTTTGTTACTTGGTCTATGTTCACTAATGAGCTCCAAACACACTATAGTAATAGTGTTACAAAGAACTATTTTATCTAGATCGCCAAGCTACGAAAAATAAGTTCAATCAAGGATTATATCTAACAATTCCAAAATATATCCTTATGAGTGAATGATATCTTATATGATCATTTCTTGGGTGGACTCAAGGATAAAATCGGACTCAATGTTTTCCTTCTTAATCCAAGTTTGATATCAAAATCTATAACCATTTCTCATCAATTGGAAGAAAGAGATATTATAAAATCAAGGGGTATCATGATTTAAAAGGAATGCATGAATCTATAACCATCATTATCCCGACCGACATGATTTAATCCTCAACAAATTAAAGAGAAATGAGAAAAATGCCTATGCTACTGATCATGACAACAAGTAGTGTAAAGAAAATAAATGTCTTGAGAAAAAAATTATTCTATGTTAAGGTTCCTAATGAGGAAGAATATGATGAGTGTTAGGAAATAAGGGATAAAATATGTAGAATAATTCCTCACATAATCGCAATAGTAGAAATTAATATGCGAGAAAATATTACGAGATCTGAAATAAAAGTGCCTAATAATAAAAGAACAAAACAAAGAGAGAGTATTTAACATAATACATCATTTTAGAACACACATTCTATGCCAATCAATCTCATGAGTATAACCATATGCAAATTTTTTTGAAGCAATGTGCTCTAAATGACTGGTATCTTTCGATCTCTCATTTCATGACTCGGATTCAATCCGATCTCTCATGTTAATCTGAACACATAGTGTATACTATGTATACTTGGTTACTTACCCTAATCCGGGTTCCGAGTGATCTATTTAAAGAACCTATCTGAATATTTGTTACCAATATTCATCCGACATCACATTCTACTAAACTAGGTGATATAGGACAACGCAACCAGCAGCTTGTGATACTTTGGCCAAATATTTTCAACATATTGTCTATGTGATTATTCCTAGATGGCATACACATCAATGGAATATGTCCTTCACCTCACTCTTCTATTATCTAGAATGGTCTTTACTGACTTCTGTCAGTCCACTTGTCCAAGATTTTATCCTAACCTAGATTAGTGACATGATATAGTATATTGGATCATTCATGTTAACTAAGGGTATTTAGACATATTCAATCGACCTAAGTCGATTGAATGTGCCTACTTACCCCTAGTTAGTGAGAGTCATCCCCTAAACTAGATCATGTTTCTAATTTAGTCTAGAAGGAAACCAAGTACAAGTCCCCAGCATATGTAGGTCTGGATGGTCAAATGTAGAAGGGTGTTGCCACATGTCAACTACAATATTGTATCTTCGAGAAGACCTTAGTCTTCTTCAAAGGTACAGTTCTATAGTTGGCGTGTGCCAACATCCACCAAAACTGCCTCATCGAGATGTACATACTTCAAGGAGAATGTTAACATTTAGTTAATTAGTGGATTTAAGATTCATTTTACATATCCTTGCGAAATGTAATAATCCACACTCCTTAAGTTCTTTTCCAAAATCTGATTCAAGTAACCATTTAAGAACTTACTTAACTTAAGATTTCTTTTTAAGTTCATTTAATTGGCTTAATGAATAGTTAACCAAAAACAGGACAACAACGTCATAAGTTCCATTAAATGCAACTTAACCATTCAAGAAGGTGTAGTAACCACATAGGATTACCTAAGTAGACTTCATTGGAATGAGGTCTAATGATTTAATGATCATTGCACCTTTCCTTTTGTTTACATTCAATTTGAAAGAGGAAGAGTCTTCCTCTTTATGGTTAAATTTTAGGATTTAACAACCCTCTTTATCTTTTACAATTTCTTTGGTTTTACTGCATGTTTATTACATCATATTACCATACAAAATTGTTTAGATAATAACATCATATTCTACAACTTATCAAGTTGTATCTTAATTAGGGAGATTGAACTTAACTCCCTTTATCCAACATAACAAAGGATAATCAATTAAGTATATAAATAATATGAATAATATCAACAAGATAGAATTCCATTTCTTTCATATTAACACCAGATAGTTTACAAATCCAATTCAAGTAAGTTTTCAACTTTCAATTCATCTTTGTAAACTTATATAATTACAATACTATGCATTTTAGGCAAACTACAATACAATAGTCTTCTTTAACAAGAATACAATTTCTCTTTTAAATTTACAACTCAAGAAAGAAATAAGGATTCTTCACAAGAATCAAACTTAAATCAGCCAATGTATCATAAAATTTTTTCCTTCTTTTACCACTTACGGAATCCATCTGCAAAAATTGCTAGCACGGGTCAGTTCAAAGAACTGAGCATGATAAGTACCAAACATTAAAACTTCATGCTTTCAACTAATTGTTCCATTAAAACAACTCTGCTTTAATGAAACAATTAATATATCAAACATAAAAGCATAAGTAATAACAATGAGAAAATAAATACATTAATAAATCTGAATTCCTTTGTAAGAAAAGAACATAATATATTTCACAAGATCTTCCTTATCATTTTAAAGTTTAAATTGAATCTATCAATTATAACAATAGTTCATCCTATCATTATTTCCCATTCTATCTTCTTAGAATACAACATTAATCTTCACTAAGGACAAAAAGTATTTACATTTCCTATTCCACAAACTGGGACATCTAACCTCTTCCTGCATGGTTTCATCAAATGAAATAATCAAGGAAGACCAACACTTATAAAATCTCTATTTCAAGAAGTCAATTATTTCGTTTCATAGTACCCAACAAACAAATTCTCTTTCTAATCCGAACAACTTAGTTCCTACACTAATTTCCAAAAAAGAGATCAATATTATTTCCAAGTTCCAAGAAGACATACTTCAAGTCTCTTTTATATTCCTTATCAATTAGAACATAAGTTTCATATTTCAGTTTCAAATGAAATAAACAGGAAAGTTTAAACAGTACACAACCCAAGATGCGTATTTCTTCAAAACAGAGAAGAAAAGACTATCTCCAATTTAAATACTATTGCCAAATTCAAAGAACGAATAGATAGAAAAGAAGAACGAACCGTTCATCTACAAATTCATTTAAAGTTAAGATCTCAAAGAGAACTTTATAACAACAGAAAACTACTCTTCCCAAATCTCTTTGAGTAAGTAGTTCACTAAAAATAGAGTTCAGAACTTAAACAGTTAACAGGATACAAGAAAACCCATACAATAGCAAATCCATATCGAACATATCGATAAAAGAAAAGCTAGATCATAACTCAGAGTCCAAAATCCAAGTTTCCATAATGAACATAGACTTCACTTACTGGCTCAAGACAACTCAATGATTAATCACGGGGTTTAGGGTAACGTTCAGTTCCCATTCAAATTTATATTCAAAATGAAGGAGACTCGAACCAGTCTTAAAATGAAACCCGAGAATCAAATCAAGAATTAGAATTAAGCAAGTATCAAAAATACAAGTGCAGTATTGAATATGAGCTCCCAATGATAGCCAATCAATCACAAGGATAAATCATGAGCACAGAAACCACAAACAGGCTTCCAAAACATAGTCCCGCATTACCCACTATCCCATTCATTTATTTATAGTAATAAGAACTGAAATGCTAGATTTAACAATACGAAACCCGAATACCATTTTAACTCAAACACGAGCCCAAAACAAGCTCCATGAAACACAAGTTTCAATACAGGTTAAGGTGAAAACGTAGGCTCGCACAAGCATTGGCTCAAATGAACACGAGTCTAGTTATAACTTAATCAACAAGAGCCCATAACAACAAAATGAAAACACGGGTCTCAAAATACTAGTCCAAAAGTGACTAAATTTATTCAAACACGAGTTCCACACAGGCTCAAGCTCACACAGGCCCCAAATACTATAAAAAAAACACAGGTTCAATAAAGGCCAAATCTCAAGCAAACACGAGCTTACAAACAATTTCAAACCCAAACTAAACACAAGTTTCACACATGGTCAATAGAACCCTATTTTCCAATGGAGTTTAGATCACCAAGAGGCTACAGTACAACTCTAAAAAAAAATGAAACTGAATACAACTTAACAAAACATGAGCTTCCATGAGCTCAAGCCCAACATGGTCGAAGATGAACTAAGTGAAAATAGTCTCATTAGAAGCTAAAACTCAACATGAGTTTCATATTCAATCCAAGTTCAACACAACAATCAAAATACAGGTTAGATGAAACATGAATTTAAACAAGTTCAAGCCCAACACGGACCGATTATAAGCTAAAATGAAACATAGTTTTTACACAAGCTAAAGCTCTACGTGAGCATCGAATTCAAACTATATCTCCACATGATTCACAAATTCAAACTTCAAACAAGAATAGACAAGACCCAGATTTCATCAAGTTCCAAATCATGGCATAAAACAAAGCAACGAAGGTCTGTTCCACTTAACACTTCATACTCTAGTTCCAAAAGTCAAGTAGAGTTACAGAATCAAGATTTACATGCATGATTTGCTAACAAAACTCAAATGAAGTTTCCAAACTTAACATTATTTTTGCAGTGGGTTTCATACCCCGATTTCACAAAAATATACATAAACCCAGAAGACAAATAACCAGTTAAATCATGCAAGCCAAGAATATCATAAAAGTAGAGTTCATTTAAAGGAACATTTTGAAGAAAGCAAGAAATCTTAATGGTTAGAGCCTATCATGCCTGATAGCGCTTCTGCCAAATCAAAGGAGCTTCCAAGACGAGTTTCTAACTTCCTTTCTCTTCCATGCAAGATCAAACAACAAACAACTTTCCTCTGAATGCCTTTTATATTTTCCCATGATTGAAAATAGATCAGAAGAACCAAAAATAGCCACAAACTGCAAGTCGAACTACTGGTTTGAAGAACCAGTTTTTCTCATGCAGAGCAAAATCCGAGAGAGAGTGAGAGAACAAACAACTTCCCAAAATCCACCTTCCAAGTTTCCAAGGTTGTTTGAGCACCTTGACCGAGGCCAATTAATTCCATTAAATGAAATTTTCCCACTTATCCTTATTTTCCACCACCTTCCAAATCTGGTGAGCTTCAAAACCAAATCAACATGCATTTCCAAGTTTAGTGGAGCTTCCACTTAACATTCCACTAAGTCCACTAGCTCCTGCCATAACTAGGTTGTCCTGCAGTATTTAAAACCTTATCCCAACATTCAATGCCCATTGGAACCGTCACCCTTGTATATGTGACCATAGGCCCCCTCATAAATAGTTTTAGGTTAGATCTTTTAAAACTTAGGCTAGTTTAGGATTAGTCACCATAGGTCCCAAATCAATGCCTTAGGTAGTTTCCACATAGTTTTTAGGAAATAGGTTTAGTTTAATTTCAAAAACCATATAGCATTAGACATTAGGTTAGACTAACCTACTAATATATAGTTTTAGGAATTAACTTAGATTAGTTCTCAATTATATAGTTTTAGGAATTAAATAAAATTAATTCACAACTATACATAGCTTAGGAAATAGGTTAGATTAATTTAAATAGGTTACCAACCTTTACAACTTCTTCTCAATTTTATTTAGCACCAAGGCTTAGGATAAAATAGAATCCAATTATGCAACATAGCTGAGAAGCAGATAATCTTACCCAACTCAAGATTCCAAACCCTTCTTAAGTCATGAAATGACTGCATTTTATTTACGCCTGAATGTCCTACCAAGATCGACCTCCAAGACCAAAGCATAACCAGACAACTAAATTGAAACACGTTCACACAAGGTCAAAGAACTTGTAACAACAAAGTTCAGTCCATTTTGTCCTTAAATTTATTGATGTCAATATTCCATTCATTCAATAAGAAGATTAAAAACACTCCTTGGATCAATGGAATTGATCCAAGGATGTGTCAGATTAAGAGTTAAGTTTGCAACTCCAAAACTTGATTGCATCTTACCATCAAAAAGTGAAAAATGGATTCAAGGAAACCATTTTTATTTCAATCAAAAGATCTTAAGAACAGGAATGATTCATTCATTTCAAGCATGATTTCCTATAATCAAAAGAACACATCTTTATAAGGAAAAATCACATGTCAACACTTGAAATGCAAAGGAGGAATATAACAACTAACAAGGGTGTTACATGCTTCCCTCCTAAAAAGAATCATCATCTCGATGATTACCTTACTTTAACAATTAATATCAAGGATAATCAATTCATTCACTTTATCACCATATGTCAAAACATATCAGAATCTTATAATTCAAAAATCAGTGTTCACATAGTTGTTTATTCAAAGAATTAAATTGTCATCTACCAAAACTGGCAGATTTATTGTCATAATGTATAAAATTTCAAATTTTATCAGTTTACAGAATTTAACTCTATTCAAACAAAAATGGAAAAGTAGTTTTCATATCCTCCAAGTTTTCCTAAGTTGCACTTTCCTCATTAAACTGGTCCCACTGGACCTTACATTGCCTCAGTTCATGATTTCTTAAATGCAACTGATGAGTTTCCAAGCACTCATAATGGTTTAACCATGATTATTCCTAGGTCTTGGACCTAGAGGAATTCAATTTAACACATGTGATAAATCTGAGACATATTTCTTAAGCAAAGAAATATGGAAAACATCATGCATTCGTGATAAAGCAGGAGGTAATGCTAAACGATAAGCTACTGGGTTGATAACTTCCACAATTTCAAAAGGTCCCACAAAATGAGGTGATAACTTGGTAGCCTTGCCAAAAGTTATAGAACTCTTTTTGGTTTTACTCGAAGAAAGACCTTCTCACCAAGCTCAAACTTCCTATCAACCCACTTCAAGTCAGCATAACTCTTTTGTCTATCTATTGCTTCTTTCAAGCATTCACGAATCATTTTAACTTGTTGTTCCATTTTTGTAAGGATTTCAGGTCCAATTACTTCTCTATCCTCAATGTTGTCCCAACTAATGGGAGTTCTGCATTTCCTTCCGTATAGTGCCTCGAAAGGTGCCATCTTAAGAGAGGTGTGATATGTATTATTGTAAGCAAATTCAACTAGTGGAAGATACTCTTCCCACTTATACTGTTGATCCATACAATACATGTGTAACATATCTTCTAAAACCTGATTCACTCTTTCAGTCTATCCATCCATGTTTCTGGATGATATGCATAGAACTAAAATTCAAGCTTAGTTCCTAGAGCTGCATTAAGTGTTTTCCAAAACCTTGACGTCATTCTAGGATCTCTATCAGATATGATTAACTCAGGTACTCCATGTAATCTAAAAATGTCATGAACAAACCTTTTTGCCAAAACAGGAGAATCATCTTTCAGATTTCCAAGCAATAAAATGTGCTACTTTTGTAGTTTATCAACAACTACTAAAATAACATCATGTTTGTTTCTTGTCATAGGCAAACCTTGTACAAAATCCATGCTTATTACTTGCCATTTGTACTGTGGAATGCTATGCGGATATAATAAACCGGCTGGGTGCATGTGTTCAGCTTTAACACGTTGACATTCTAAGCAATGCTTAACAAACTCAATAACATCCTTTTTCATTCCTTTCTAGAAATATTGTTGTTTTATATCAGCAAGCATTTTTGTAATGCCAGGATGTCCTAGAAAAAGGTGAGCTGTGAAATTCAACTAGTAATTTCTTTCTCAATTCATTAAGCGAAGGTATGTATACTTTTCAAACCGTAATATTCCTTCATTATCAAAGTGAAAGCCTTTATACCTTACGTCTTTTGGATCTGCAGCAAGTGTTATTTTCACTTGCTAAAAATAAGAATCAGATTCCATAACATCTTTTACTTCATCCTTAAACTGAGTTCTTAATGTTATAAGAGCATAAATGTGCTTCCTATGACTTAGAGCATCAACAACTCTATTTTCCTTACCTTTTATGTAACTTATGTCAAAATCATATTGTGACAAAAACTCTAACCATCTACGTTGTCTTGCATTCAGATTTGGTTGAGTGAAAATATACTTCAACCCTAGATGATCAGTTTTCAATTCAAAAGGTTTACCAAGCAGATAATGTCTCCATACTTGAAGTGCATGAACAATGGAAACAAGCTCTAAATCATGTGGAGCATAATTCAACTCATGTAACTTAATTTTTCTACTTTCATAAGCTATGACATGATCATTTTGTACTAATATTCCTCCAAGACCTTCACCAGAAGCATCCATCACAACTGTAAAATCCCCATTAGGATCAGGTACAACAGAATAGGTGCAGAAGTTAACTAATTTTTCAAAGTTTCAAAAGTAGATTCACACTTCTCACTCCATACAAATTTCTTATCTTTTTTCTGCAACAAAGTTATTGGTGCAACTACCTTAGAAAAATCCTTAACAAATTTTCTATAATAACCAGCAAGTCCCATGAAGCTTCTTACCTCATGTACGTTCTTAGGTGCAGGCCATTTTGTTATCGCTATAATTTTAGAAGGATCTACAACAATCCCATCTTTACTTATAACGTGACCCAAATAATGTACTTTTGTATCATAGAAAGAACATTTAGATAGCTTACCAAATAACTTCCTCTTTCTCAGGATTTCCAAAATGATCTTCAAGTGCTCATGGTGTTCCTCAACATTCTTAGAATATATGAGAATGTCATCCAAGAATACAAGCACAAATTTGTCCAAGTATTCTTGAAAGATATTATTCATTAGATTCATAAAAGTTGTAGGTGCATTTGTCAACCCAAAGGGTAAAACAGTAAATTCATAATGCCCATACCTTGTCCTGAAAGTAGTTTTATGAATGTCTTCATCTTTAATTCAATTGATGATAACCAGACCTAAGATCTATCTTAGAATACACTGATGCACCATGCATCTGATCAAATAAATCATCAATTCTAGGAAGTGGGTACCTATTCTTGATTGTCACTTTGTTCAACATTCTGTAATCAATGCACAACCTAAGTGTCCCATCTTTCTTTTTCACAAAAATTACTGGTGCTCCCAAGGAGAAACACTTGGTCTAATCAACCCTTTTGACAAAATTTCTTGCAATTGTGCTTTAAGCTCTACTAATTCTATAGTAGTCATTCTATATGGTGCCTTAGAAATAGGTTCCATTCCAGGTTTGATCTCAATTGTAAAATCAAATTCTCTTTTAGGGGGAAGACCTGGTAATTCTTCGAAACACATCACTGTAATTTCGTAACAGTGATAACGATTCATGAGATCGTTATTTTCTTCTGCAGATTCAGAAATTTTTACTGCATACAAGGTACAACCTTTATTTTTGGCCTTTTTAAGTTGCATGGAAGACAATTTCCTAACTGAAATCTCATGTTTCTCACCTGAATCTCTATTGTTTTCTATAGGTCATCAAAACAACTAATATATTTCTCAAAACAGTCAACTTTTGCTTTGTGATCTGCTAGCCAGTTAACCCCTATGATTACATCATAAGATCCCAAAGGTGCTACATACAGATCAACCTCAGTGGAAAAAGTGGGTAATTCAAGGACTACTCCAAAAAGACACATACTAACTATATGAACAACATTATTCCCATAATGTACAGTCCATGTTTTATCCATTTTTCCTAGCTTTTCATTTTAGTTTTGATGCAAGTTTATTAGAAATAAAACATTCAGTAGCTCTGTATCAAAAAGAATAGTTACAAGTATACCAAATAACTTACCAGGAACTTCTATAGGTGTGACTTGCTTTTCAACCTATTTTTATTACGGCAACATGTATCTTGTGTTGTTGATCACGATCATCCTTCTTCAAAGGACAATTATTTGCATAGTGATCCTTGCCGCAGTTATAATAGCCTCCTATAGGTCCCTTTCTAGGCTCAGAGTTATTTCCAGCCTTAAAATTATTATTTTGACCCCATAGGACTTCTGTCCATTATTGTTGTTTCTTACAAAATTGCTCCATGTATTTCCAGCAGGCTTATTCATCATTCTTTCTTGTTGTTATCAGTTGTAAACTTAGTTTTATTACCAAACTTCTTCCATGGTCCCTTCTTTGGTGCAAGAGAGGTTGAAGAGGAGTTTGGAAATTTCTTCCTTACTTCCTCTTTGTGAGCAGAAATTGCTTTCAATTTCTGTTCCTGCCTTATGGATTTTTCCACAACTCCTTCCATCGTGGTTGGACTATGTACATCCACCTCTCCCCTATTATGAGACTCAATCCCATGATGAATTTCCTTATTCTGAACTTTTCATCAGTTTGGTACTACGGGACATACTTAAGGAGTTTAGTAAACTTCTCCCAAGTATTCCGTTATCAGTCAGCTTCCCTTGAGCTAAGTTCTGAAATTTAGTCATTTTCTGGTCATAGTAAAGTTGTGGCAGCCAGCGTTGCCTAAAATAGCTTTTGAACTAGTCCAGGTAATATTAGACTCATCAATATTTAACTCAGCCTTTCGGCTGTCCCACCATGAAGATGCCTCATGAGAAAGCTGATATGCTCCCCATATCACTTTTGTTTCCTCGGAGAAGTTTTGTATAGAAAAATACTTCTCCATTTCACTGAGCCAATTTTCAGCTCCATCTCCCAAAGTGGTGCCATCAAATTTAGGTGGACTTATCCTTTTTATGTCATTGGTGAGTTCAGCTGCTAACCTTGCCTTTTTGTTCTCTGGTGGAACAGGCACGTTAACATTGTTATCATCAACACCCAAATTGGCATTGTCCTCAGGAGGTGGCTGATTGTTATTACCAACATCATTTTCCTCCTCGTTACCCATCACTTGTTGTTCCAGTACAGCCAAATGATCCCTTGTGTCCAATAGGGCAGCAAGGATCTCATCAAGTTTTTGGGTTGTTGCTACTCCATCAATAGGTGGAGGGTTATTCGCAATGTTTCCTCTTGTTCTAACCATTTTCTGTTAACAAGAAAATTTAAGTTTTTATCAGATTATGGACACAATAGGTCCAAGAGCTACAACCTTCAGCTCTGATACCAAGATGTAACATTCCCATTTTAAGACTTTAGAAACAAGGAAAAAAATTTTTTTTTTTTGAAGCAATGTTCTCTATTCTAAATAATACATCATTTAGAACACACATTCTATGCCAATCAATCTCATAACAGATAACCATATGCAACTGTAATGACTCGGTATCTTCGATCTCTCATTTCATGACTTGATTCAATCCGATCTCTCATGTTAATCTAAACACATAGTGTATACTATGTATACTTGGTTACTTACCCTAATCCGGGTTCCGAGTGATCTATTTAAAGAACCTATCTAAATATTTGTTACCAATATTCATCGACATCACGTTCTACTAAACTAGGTGATATAAGACAACACAACCAAACTTGTGATACTTTGGCCAAATATTTTCAACATATACTGTCTATGTGATTATTCCTAGATGGCATACACACAACAATGGAATACGTCCTTCACCTCACTCTTCTGTTATCTAGAATGGTCTTTACTGACTTCTGTCAGTCCACTTGTCCAAGATTTTATCCTAACCCAGATTAGTGACATGATATAGTATATTGGATCATTCACGTTAACTAAGGGTATTTAGACATATTCAATCGACCTAAGTCGATTGAATGTGCCTACTTACCCTAGTTAGTGAGAGTCATCCCCTAAACTAGATCATGTTTCTAATTCAGTCTAGAAGGAAACCAAGTACAAGTCCCCAGCATATGTAGGTTTGGATGGTCAAATGCAGAAGGGTGTTGCCACATGTCAACTATAATATTGTATCTTTGAGAAGACCTTAGTCTTCTCAAAGGTATACAGTTCTATAGTTGGTGTGTGCCAACATCACCAGAACTACCTCATCGAGATGTACATACTTCAAGGAGAACGTTAACATTTAGTTAATTAGTGGATTTAAGATTCATTTTACATATCCTTGTGAAATGTAATAATCCACACTCCTTAAGTTCTTTTCCAAAATCTGATTCAAGTAACCATTTAAGAACTTACTTAACTTAAGATTTCTTTTTAAGTTCATTTAATTGGCTTAACAAGCAGTTAACCAAAAAAATAGGACAACAACATCATAAGTTCCATTAAATGCAACTTAACCATTCAAGAAGGTGTAGTAACCACATAGGTTTACCTAAGTAGACTTCATTGAATGAGGTCTAATGATTTAACAATCATTGCACCTTTCCTTTTGTTTACATTCAATTTGAAAGAGGAAGAGTCTTCCTCTTTATGGTTAAATTTTAGGATTTAACAACCCTCTTTATCTTTTACAATTTCTTTGGTTTTACTGCATGTTTATTACATCATATTACCATACAAAATTGTTTAGATAATAACATCATATTCTACAACTTATCAAGTTGTATCTTAATTAGGGAGATTGAACTTAACTCCCTTTATCCAACATAACAAAGGATAATCAATTAAGTATATAAATAATATGAATAATATCAACAAGATAGAATTCCATTTCTTTCATATTAACACCAGATAGTTTACAAATCCAATTCAAGTAAGTTTTCAACTTTCAATTCATCTTTGTAAACTTATATAATTACAATACTATGCATTTTAGGAAAACTGCCAATACAATAGTCTTCTTTCAACAAGAATACAATTTCTCTTTTAAATTTACAACCCAAGAAAGAAATAAGGATTCTTCACAAGGAATCAAACTTAAATCAGCCAATGTATCATAAAAGTTTTGCCTTCTTTTACCACTTATGGAATCCATCTGCAAAAATTGCTAGCACGGGTCAATTCAAAGAACTGAGCATGATAAGTACCAAACATTAAAACTTCATGCTTTCAACTAATTGTTCCATTAAAACAACTCTGCTTTAATGAAACAATTAATATATCAAACATAAAAGCATAAGTAATAACAATGAGAAAATAAATACATTAATAAATCTGAATTCCCTTTGTAAGAAAAGAACAGAATATATTTCACAACATCTGCCTTATCATTTTAAAGTTTAAATTGAACCTATCAATTATAACAATAGTTCATCATATCATTATTTCCAATTCTATCATCTTAGAATACAACATTAATCTTCACTAAGGACAAAGTAAGTATTTACATTTCTGTTCCACAAACCGGGACATCTAACCTCTTCCTGCATGGTTTCTTCAAATGAAATAAACAAGGAAGACCAACACTTATAAAATATCTATTTCAAGAAGTCAATTATTTCGTTTCATAGTACCCAACAAACAAATTCTCTTTCTAATCCGAACAACTTAGTTCCTACACTAATTTCCAGAAAAGAGAGATCAATATTATTTCCAAGTTCCAAGAAGACATACTTCAAGTCTCTTTTATATTCCTTATCAATTAGAACATAAGTTTCATATTTCAGTTTCAAATGAAATAAACAGGAAAGTTTAGAAACAATACACAACCCAAGATGCGTATTTCTTCAAAACAGAGAAGAAAAGACTATCTCCAAATTAAATACTATTGCCAAATTCAAAGAACAAATAATCAGAAAAGAAGAACAAACCGTTCATCTACAAATTCATTTAAAGTTAAGATCTCAAAGAGAACTTTATAACAGCAGACAAACTACTCTTCCCAAATCTCTTTGAGTAAGTAGTTCGAACTTAAAATAGAGTTCAGAACTTAAACAGTTAAACAGGATAGAAGAAAACCCATACAATAGCAAATCCATATCGAACATATCGATAAAAGAAAATCCAGATCAGAACTCAGAGTCCAAAATCCAAGTTGCCATAATGAACACAAGACTTCACTTACGGGCTCAAGACAACTCAATGATTAATCACGGGTTCAGGGTAATGTTCAGTTCCCATTCAAATTTATATTCAAAATGAAGGAGACTCGAACCAGTCTTAAAAATGAAACCTAAGAATCAAACAAGAATTCAGAATTAAGAAAGTATCAAAAATACAAGTGCAATATTGAATATGAGCTCCCAATGATAGCCATCAATCACAAGGATAAATCACGAGCAAAAACCACAAATAGGCTTCCAAAACAATCCCGCATTACCCACTATCCCATTAATTTATTTATAGTAATAAGAACTGAAATGCTAGATTTAACAATACGAAACCCGAATACCATTTTAACTCAAACATGAGCCCAAGCTCCAAAAACTCCATGAAACACAAGTTTCAAAACATGAGTTAAGGAAAATGCAACAAGCTCCATAACACAAAAGCATTGGCTCAAATGAACACGAGTCAAAGTTACAACTTAATCAACAAGAGCCCACAACAACTAAATGAAAACATGGGTCTCAAATATAGTCCCGAGTCTAACACAAACTTCCTACAACTTATTCAAACATGAGCTTCCATACAGGCTCAAGCTCAACACGGCCCCAAATACTATAAAAGTGAAACACAGGTTCAATAAAGGCCAAAGCTCAAGCGAACACGAGCTTACAAACAATTTCAAACCCAAACTAAACACAAGTTTCACACATGGTCAACAAAACCCTATTTTCCAATGGAGTTTAGATCACCAAGAGGCTACAATATAACTCTAAACAAAAATGAAACCGAATACAACTTAACAAAACACGAGCTTCCATACGAGCTCAAGCCCAACATGGCCGAAGATGAACTAAGTGAAAATAGTCTCATTAAAAGCTAAAACTCAACACGAGTTTCATATTCAGTCTGAGTTCAACACAACAGTCTAGAATATAGGTTAGATGAAACATGAATTTAAACAAGTTCAAGCCCAACATGGACCGATTATAAGCTAAAACGAAACATAGTTTTTGCACAAGCTAAAGCTCTACGTGAGCATCGAATTCAAACTATATCTCAACATGATACACAAATTCAAACTTCAAACAAGAACAGACAAGACCCAGATTTCATCAAGTTCTAGATCATGGCATAAAACAAAGCATGAAAGTTCTATTCCACTTAACACTTCATACTCAGTTCAAAAGTCAAGCAGAGTTACAGAATCAAGATTTACATGCATGATTTGCTAACAAAACTCAAATGAAGTTTCCAAACTTAACATTATTTTTGCAGTGGGTTTCATACCCCGATTTCACAAAATATACATAAACCCAAAAGACAAATAACCAGTTAAATCATGCAAGCCAAGAATATCATATAAGCAGAGTTCATTTAAAGGAACATTTGAAGAAAGTAAGAAATATTAATGGTTAGAGCCTATCATGCCTGATAGCACTTCTGCCAAATCGAAGGAGCTTCCAAGATGAGTTTCCAACTTCCTTTCTCTTCCACGCAAGATCAAATAGCAAACAAATTTCCTCCGAATGCCTTTTATATTTTCCCATGATCGAAAATAGATCAGAAGAACCAAAAATAGCCACAAACTGCAAGTCGAATTGTTGGTTGAAGAACTAGTTTTTCTCATGCAGAAAAATCGGAGAGAGTGAGAGAACAAACAACTTCCCCAAAATCCACCTTCCAAGTTTCCAAGGTTGTTTGAGTGCCTTGACCGAGGCCAATTAATTCCATTAAATGAAATTTTCCCACTTATCCTTATTTGCCACCGCCTTCCAAATCCAGTGAGCTTCAAAACCAAATCAACATGCATTTCCAAGTTTAGTGGAGCTTCCACTTAACATTCCGCTAAGTCCACTAACTCCTACCATAACTGGTTGTCCTGTAGTATTTAAAACCTTATCCCAACATTCAATGCCCATTGGAACCATCGCCCTTGTATATGCGACCATAGGCCCCCTCGCAAATAGTTTTAGGTTAGATCTTTTAAAACTTAGGCTAGTTTAGGATTAGTCACCATAGGTCCCAAATCAATGCCTTAGGTAGTTTCCACATAGTTTTTAGGAAATAGGTTTAGTTTAATTTCAAAAACCATATAGCATTAGACATTAGGTTAGACTAACCTACTAATATATAGTTTTAGGAATTAACTTAGATTAGTTCTCAATTATATAGTTTAGGAATTAAATAAAATTAATTCACAACTATACATAGCTTAGGAAATAGGTTAGATTAATTTAAATAGGTTACCAACCTTTACAACTTCTTCTCAATTTTATTTAGCACCAAGGCTTAGGATAAAATAGAATCCAATTACGCAACATAGCTGAGAAGTAGATAATCTTACCCAACTTAGGATTCCAAACCCTTCTTAAGTCGTGAAACGACTGCATTTTATTTACACCTGAATGTCCTACCAAGATCGACCTCAAGACCAAAGCATAACTAGACAACTAAATTGAAACACGTTCACACAAGGTCAAAGAACTTGTAACAACAAAGTTCAGTCCATTTTTCCTTAAATTTATTGATGTCAATATTTTGTTCATTCAATAAGAAGATTAAAAACACTCCTTGGATCAATGGAATTGATCCAAGGATGTGTCAGATTAAGAGTTAAGTTTGCAACTCCAAAAATTGATTGCATCTTACCAGTAAAAAGTGAAAAATGGATTCAAGGAAACCATTTTTATTTCAATCAAAAGATCTTAAGAACAAGAATGATTCATTCATTTCAAGCATGATTTCCTATAATCAAAAGAACACATCTTTATAAGGAAAAAATTGGTTTACCATCCTACATATTAAACCTCTCCAAGACCTTATTAATGTACTCTTCCTGAGATAAAGTCAGCTTATGTTCCTTCATATCCCAAGATATCCTCATACCAAGGATTTTTTGGCTTCCCCCAAATCCTTCATAGAAAAGGAGTCACTTAGCTATTTCTTGAGTACTTTTATTTCCTGCATGTTTTTACCTACAACCAACATGTCATCCACATATAGACAAAGGATAATATAACTGCCATCCTCAAATTTCTTTGTATACATGCAATGGTTAGAATGACATATAATATAACCTTGCTCCATCATGAAGCTATCAAATTTCTTATACCATTGACATGAAGCTTGTTTCAATCCATACAAGCTCTTCTTCATTTTTTTACACACCATCTCCTCTTTACCTTTGACCTCATAGCCCTCTGGATCTTACATAGATAGATCCTCCTCCAAATCACCATAGTGAAATGCGAGTCTTTACATCATGTTGCTCTAAGTGTAAGTCTTCACTACCCCTATTCCAAGAACAATTATAATAGAAGTCATGTTTACTACGGGAGAAATAATATCATCAAAATCTATACCATTTTTCTATGCAAACCCCTTGACCACCAACTAGGCCTTGTATCTTTTCTTGCCACCTTCTTCCTCTTTGACTCGTGACACCCACTTGTTATGCAATGATTTTTTCCTTCGGGTAACTTCACCAAATCCCATGTATGGTTCTCCATGAGATCCCGATGCTCCTCATCCATGGCTCACTCCCACTTCTTTCTAGTATCTACTTGTATTGCTTCATCAAATCTCTCTAGATCTCCACTATCGGTGAGTAATAAATAATAAAGAGAAGGAGAAAAATGTTGTGTTCTCTTCTTACCCTAGAATACCTTCTCAATATGAAAGTTTGGGGTTCTGTTGAGGAGGTTCGTGAACTGTTCATGTGTCATTTTCCCATCCAAAAGATCCTCTACCACTGCATATTCTTTCTTGTATTCTTCCCTATTGTCCTGCAACTATTGCTTCTACATGACTTTCTCATTAAATACCACATCCCTAGTTTGAATGATTTTCTTGTCCTTAATACTCCAACATTTAAATTAAAAGTCATCACCACCATAACCAATGAAAGTACCTTTTTTCTCGATTTAGCCTCTAGCTTGGTCCTATCATCCTTGTCTATATGGACAAACACCTCAATCCAAAGACTCTAAGAAATGAATAATCAAATTTCTTACCATACCTAGCCTCCTCGGGTATGCCTCCATCCAAGGCACTTGAGGGTCATCTATTTATCAAGTACATAGTTGTGCTCAACGCTTCTTCCCAAAAAGAAAGACGAAGTCTTTCATGTAACCTCATACTCCTAACATGTTCTATTATTGTTCTATTCATCCTTTCGACACCTCATTCTACTCTGGAGTTCCTGGAACCATATTTTGCCTATAGATTCCATTATTAGAATAATAGTAATCAAATTCATTGCTGCAGTACTCCCCTCCATTATCCGACTTGAGACATTCTAGCTTAAGACCTGTTTCATTTCCTACCAAGGCTTTTCATTTAAAAAAAGTGTCGGATACATCATATTTGTTTCTAATACAATAAATCCAAACTTTCCTTGTTGCATCATCTATAAAAGTAACATAATAACTTGAACCACCAAGAGATGATACCTAATCGACCCCCACACATCAAAATGCACCAGCTCTAATTTAATCTCTTTCTTTGTAGGTCCAACCTTGAGAAACCTTACTCGATTTTGTTTCCCATATATGCAGTCCTCACAGAACTCCAAACTTGTTTCGTATATCCAGAAAAATCCTTCTTTATGATCTCCATGCCCTTATGGCTCATATGACCAAGCCTATAGTGCCACAATGTTGTATATATGCTTCTGAAGCCACAAGATTACAAACATTAGCGCTATAAGTGGTTAAATACAAGGTTCCAACCTTCTTACCTCTTGCCACCACAAGAGCACCCTTAGTAACCTTCCAAGAGTCTGTTGTAAATATCACAAGTATAACCATCACTTCCAAACTGCCTTCCCGATATCAAATTTCATCTTAATGTAGGCACATATATGACATCCTTCAATATCCAAGTATTCCCATTTTTCATCTTAACCCACATAGAACCCTTTCCAAATGTGTTGCGGGGCTCATCATCACCAAGAATAACATGCCCAAAATCGCCTTGAACATAATCAACAAAATAATGCCTATTGTTAGGAAATCTAGTGTTCACATTGGTATTCAGTATTTACCATACAGTAAATACTACTCATAGTTTAATTAGTAAGCTAATAAATATTGTTTAGTCGTATATATATTGTTATAACAAACAATATATTACGAATAGTACATTTTTTATTTTACCTTCCTATTTAATAGGAAGTTGGGTTGTTATTTCCTTGGTTATTTAATAGCCAATATAATGTATGAAACTACATTCGTGAAATACAAAAATCATTATTGTTGTGTTTAATTGTTGTAATCTGATCGTAATTCATCATCTAGTATAAGAGAAATTCAAGATCCTGCATGTTATAGAAGCATAGTGAAGTTTTTAAGGGGCATTTATATTTTACTTCATCCCTATAAAGAGAAAAAAGAATTTGGGAAAAAAAATTAATTAGATTTGTATGTTGCACTTAAGCATGGTTGGATTTTGCGGCATATGTGGATTGAGTTATCCACCCATTTTTGATTCCAAGTTTATGTATATTCTGAATCAAATCTCTATTTTGAAGCGATGAAGGTTTTACATTGATGTTTTAATAAAAACCCATTATTGGCATTCTACATTCAAATAAATTGCATCTACATTCATCTTCAAAGGGCCACATTACTTTGCATTTGCAGTAGCATTGTATCATTAGCTGTGGTTTCGTAGTTGATCCCGAGAGACTCATACACATCAGTCACCATCCGAACTCCAACCTTATGCTTTGGATCTGAACTGCAAACCTCACATTTTCTGCAACATTAGTGCTTGCATGCAATTTGAACAATGAGGTGTTTCACTTTTCTTGGTGCAGATCCGTTCGTCTCAACCTTGTACCTATCATTCACTAACTTCCATGTCTATACCAATGTTGGTGCTTCATAAACAAATAAATCTGGTCCTCTCCAAATTCACGTGTTTTTTGCATAGCCAACTCTGATTAGCCAATTATTTGAATTTTTCATGAAGGCTATAGTCTTGAAAAAATATTTTTTTCCTATAGTTTTTATTTAATAATTGCATTTTGAGTGAAATTAATATAGTTTTGGCCAAATTAATATTTTTTCAGTGTTAGTTCTTCAAAATATAATTTTTTTGGAATCCTCATTTCCTCCTAATTCCAACGAGTGGTCACATGATTAATTTTCTCACCATTTTGAGAAACCTTTTTTATTATTATTATTGGCAAATAGTTTTTTGAAAGGGACTATACCCTTGAGAACAAAAGAAGGCCTAAGAGCCGGAATAAGAGTGAGAATCAGAGAGAATGGATCAAGATCCGAGTGTTACAATGAAGCTCGAAGTAGCCCAGAAACAGCTACTCAAACGAGACAAAACAACAAAATTACTGCAAAAAAGCAGTAAAGAGACCGCAAAAAAATAGCAAAAAAACAAACAGAAGCAGCAGAAGCAACCAATACTACTTCTTGGCAGCTTTGTCGATGCTGGTCTTGACTCTCTTCCAGGTGCGAAACATACCCAAAGTTGTCATGTGGGCAGCATCAGTTTTATCAAGCTCCTCAATGGTTCTTTTGCTCTCTTTTTCGTTGCCCCAAAGTGTAGCCGGGACACCGCTGAGGTTGGAAACACTTTTGGCATGACCCTCAATGAACTCCTCAATTTCCCTAAAGGCGGAAATGTTGTAATCATGTCTAGTTTTGGCCATCCCTAAGCGGGAGTCTAAGGAGGTCAGCTTCTTATAAATGTCCTCAATCTGACTGCTATCAATGTTCCCCTCCCCCTCCATGCTTTTCTTGCCTTTTTGTTTAGCCAGGTTCTTGACCTCATCCTTCAACAGTTTCATCTCAGCCTCTAAGGCCTCCAACCTCTTTGAAGAGCTATCCATCTGCACTTCCCGGGGACTGGCACTGCTGATATTCAGAAGGTCATGTGCAATCTCTAGTTCGAAAGGCTCCTTCTCCACAGCAAGAGCCTCAAGGTTGAGCTTCCTGGAGGCCCTGGTGACCGGTATTTTAGAGGTAGAGGCGAGGTGGGTGGCGGGGAGCAGCAGGGGAATGGATGGAGAAGCTTGAGCAGTACGGGTGGGGGTAGCAGCGGTGATAGGGCGGCGAAGAGAAAGCGAATGATAGCGTGAGAGCCCATCAAAGGGGTAGCCGGGCTAGGAGAGGAAGGAAGACCAGGGTATTTTAGAAGGCAACATTTATGAATCAACAAAATAAGTCCTTGATGCAAGGAACCACTGGGTGTGCTTGAAACTTCAAAATGGAGCGTTTGAGGAGTTCGAGAGATAATGGGAAAGCAAACCAATCGATTCCTACGGAAGTGGTTTAGAAAGATAAGATGTTTAGCAGGGATAGTGACAAACCTACCTTCGAGGAGATGAATCGAATCATCATGCGAGTAACCTCATCATAGGGTGGAGGAATTGAGATGACAAGCAAGCCCACTGTACCAAATGTGAGCTTCTCAGATCCCTCCACAAATCTTCTTTCTTCAGCATCTCTATCAACCCTTTTGTTGAAGAAGTGGTATCCCTCCAAACAAAGACCGGTCGCTTCAGCAATAAGATCTTCATTGACCAATATTTTCTGTCCCCCGTAGTTGACAATCCGCTCCTTCCATTCCTTAGCAAAACACACGAAATGCTTTGGTCATGTCCCTGCACCTTTTCCATGAAGTTGGTGAAGCCACCTTTGCTGAGAATGTTCCAAAGCTCGATATTTTCCTTCCAGTCGGGGTCCGCGCATGGCTCAATTTGGCAGGGAGGTCCTCCCATCTTCTCTGTGATAGAATGATTACAACAATTTCCCAGATGCCTGTGTGTGTAGAGACCTGTCCGCTTCTTGCTATTGTAAGCCGCACAAAACTGGAAACTATAGCCGTTGCTCTTCCCACGAATGGCTGCGTGACTGCTGAACTGAGCCTGCGGGAAGTCACGTGTGTGAGTAGCTCTCTCTCTGTCAACAATCACATTACAACTTCCATCGGTTTCGAGGAGCTATGAATCCAGATTTTAACAGCTGTAGTACATCCCGCATGCACGATTTTCAAATCAACATAACTCCAATTGGAGTTCCCCAAATAATTCTTACTATCATGAATATTTGATATTATTTGCATCATCATATTCATTAAAGCAACACGTGTGAGAGTGTTATTGATGTTGATCTTCATCCAAAGATTATGTCTCATCTCTAGGGATTGCTTGCATATAAAAGTCCGCATGAATGCTGTTGTGGAGCTGATTAGGGATGTTGTTATTATCCCAGACGGTGAAATTAACATTAATGCCATAATTGGCCAGCGCATCCACCAATTTATTGCCCTCTCTGTAAGTATGCATGATTCTGATGTTATTGAAAGTATGACTGATGCTTATGGACTCAGAGATAAAATCCTTAATACTCCAACTAGGAGATGAGGACTGAATAAGAAGTTTAATGATATTAAGGGAGTCCCCTTCAACAACTAGGTTCTGAATATTCTTAGCCTGGGCAACTCTCAAGCCCCAGAGAGTAGATAATGCTTCAGCAAAATGATTAGTTTGAACTCCCATTTTTCTAGCATATGCAGCAATCAGATTACCATTATGATCCCGTATTGCTCCTCCTCCTGCCGCTGTCCCAGGGTTTCCCTTAGAGGCCCCATCAAAGTTCAACTTGTACCAATTAGAATCAGGAGGATGCCATTTGATCGAAGATCTATCAATACTATTCCCGGGATTGCTCCAATTTCCAATCTGCCAATTGGATAAGATGTACTCTTCATTCTCAGGATAACTCTTGTTCTTGGGAGGTTTAAATCTGGCAATATCCTCTTTGATACCATTAGAAATTTTGCCAATACTGAGTTTATAGTTTTGCTTCTTATTTCTGAAAATGATATCATTTCTGTCCTTCCAAATCCTCCAGATTAAATGTGGGATAGCCAATTTCCAGATCCTTTTGATAACACAATGTCTGAAGGGTGGGTTCCATTGATTCCATAGCTGATTAAGATTCTTCGGCATCACCCAGAGAGCTTCAAATTTAGAAAGGAAAAAGTTCCAAATTCTTTTGGCATAATCACAATGTATGAACAGGTGGCTGATATCCTCAGAGTCATTTTTACAAAGATGGCACCAATTAGGAATTATAAATCCTCTTCTCATCAAATTGTCAGTGGTAAGAATTCTACCTCTGATGGCCAGCCAGAGGAAAAAATTTATTTTAGGAGTTAATTCAGACATCCAGATCTTGTTCCAATTAAAATCAGATTGATTACTATGAAAGAGATTGATATAACCAGATTTGACTGAGTAGTTCCCATCATGGGAATTATTCCAAACCAACTCATCCTTGGATTCCAGCTGACTTAATGGAATAAGATCTAAATGATCTTGAAGGGAGGAAGTAATTTGTTTCAGATCAATTCGCTCCACAGTAAGTTTTTTCCAACTCTTGTTGGTGCCATTTCCTTCAATGTAATCTTTGATTTTAATACCATACTTGCTTATTAGACTGTCCTTAGCCATCCCAAATCTGTCCAAGAGATTGCCACTAAACCAATTATCCTCCCAGAAGTTTATCTCCCTGCCATCCCCCACTTTCCATTTGCTGCCCTGCTTGATGAAGTTTCTGCTCTTGACCAAATTATTCCAAAAAATGGAACCACAGGGGAGGTGCTCATCATGCAGATAGGAGTAAACAACTTGATGATTTAAATATTTTGCTTTAATTAAATCAATCCAGGGTTGTTTCTCAGACAACATTCTCCAGCCCATTTTAGCAATGAGTGCCTCATTCATTTTCTCAATATTTTTTATGCCCAGCCCTCCCATAAACTTCGGGGTGCAGACCTTATCCCAGGCCACTAAGTGAAATTTGAACTTCTCTTCCATGCCTTGCCATAAATTTTTTTTCTGAATCCTCTCAATTTTATCTCTGAAGGAAGAAGGGATTTTGAAAAGCGACATGATATAGATGGGCAGATTTTGAAGAGTGCTTTTAATGAGTAGGCACTTACCAGCACTAGATAAAGTGGCACCTTTCCAACCAGCCATTTTTTTCTAAAATCTCTCCAATAAATCATCCCACACCTTGTAAGAGACTTTCTTAGTGCCGAGAGGGAGGCCTAAGTAGGTGGCTGGAAGTGCACTTATTTTACAGCCCAGAATTTTAGCAATTTTGAGTTGTCTTTCCTCAGGAGTGTTGAAGAAGAATATGGTGCTTTTTTCATAATTAATCTCTTGCCCAGAAGTAGATTCATAAAGTTGTAATAAAGCCTTAATAGCCTTAGCTTCCACAACTGAAGCCAGAAGAAGAAGGATAGTGTCGTCCGCAAACTGTTGATGGGAGACAGCTTGGCTGATGGAAGTGGGTTTAGAGCCATTTAAAAGGCCGTCTTTAACCGCTTTGCCAATTGTTCTACTAAGGCTGTCAGCCAAGAGAATGAAGAGTAAAGGGGAAATGGGGTCACCTTGTCTAAGACCTCTGCTGCTGGTGAAAAAGCCCACAGGCTCCCCATTAACAACCACAGAGAATCTGGCTGTAGATATACAAGACTTAATAATTCTTCTGAATTTTTCCGTGAACCCAAATTTAGCTAAAACTTTGTCAAGGAAGACCCAAGATACCTTGTCAAAAGCTTTATTCATATCAAGCTTAAGGACCATATTTTCCTTTTTATTATTTTCCATGGAATGTATAGTCTCGTGAACCATAATCACTCCGTCTTGTATAATCCTGCCTTTAATAAAGCCACTCTGCTGCCTTGAGATGAGATCATTCATTATGAGCTGAAGTCTAGTAGTAATAATTTTGGTGAAGATTCTATATATGGCATTTACTAGACTGATAGGTCTGAAGTCCTTGAAATCTTTAGCATCCATTTTTTTAGGTGCCAGCACAATGTGAGTGTTATTAAGCTCTTTTAAGAGATTTCCCGTTCTATAGAATTCATTCACCACTTTGAGAAGATCCTCCGAGCAGATTTCCCAGAACTTCTGAAAAAAATTAATAGAGAACCCATCCGGTCCAGGAGCCTTATCCCCCTCTAGAGAAAAAATAGCTTTTTGCAGCTCTTCAAGCGTGGCTGCTTTAGTGATGCTTCTAAATTTCTGGTCCTCGATTTCATTCTGAGGGATGGCCTCCAACATAAAGGAAATAGCTTCAGAGTTGCTGACATTTCTCTCTTCAAGAAGATTTTTATAGAAGTCAAGCGCTTCTTTCTTAATGCTATTGGGATCTTTTATGATATTCCCGTTGTTTTTAGAAACCTCTAAGATTCTGTTACAGGCTCTGTGCTTCAAAGTGGTCATGTGAAAGAACTTCGTGTTCCTGTCTCCCTCTTTAAGCCAGATAGCTCTAGATTTAAGGCGCCATAAAGATTCCTCTCTGCTGCAGATCGTATGCAACTCTGAAAGAATATTCTTTTCATTTACCTCATCTTCAGCCGATCTCCCCATAGTATCCATTTTTAATTCCAGATCCTGTAGCTTCTGTTTTAACTTTTTTTTATTGTCAAAAACATTTCCAAAAACGCTTTTATTCCAGATTTTGACTTGCTTTTTGACATTTTTGAGTTTTTGAACCAATCTGAACTGAGCAGTGCCTTCACCATTCCATCCCCACCATTCTTTTATCTTGTCATAGATATTTTCATGCTCCATCCACATCTTTTCAAATTTGAATGAGCTTCTTGCGGGTTTAGTCCAATTGAGAAAGTTTAGAGCAATCGGATTGTGATCCGATCCAATTCTGGGTAGGGAAGAAAGATGGAAGTCTTGACTGAGAATCCAGCTTGCTGAGATTAGAGCCCTATCCAATCTCACCTGAATGAACTCTTTTCCCAACCTTCTATTATTCCAAGTATACTTATTTCCATGAAGATCCACATCTAAGAGGTTATGTTCAGCAATAAAATCAGCAAAATCCTCCATTCCATTAGAAAAGGTGGAGGTGCCTCCAAACTTCTCGCCTGGGTTTAGTGGGGAGTTGAAATCCCCCATAATAAGCCAGTTAGCAGAGCAATGTTGGTTTCTAAATATTTTAAGAGCAGCCCAAAGTTTTCTTCTACCACTAGCTGAGTTAGGGGCATAAATGTTAGACAAGATCCATTCACTCTTATTCTCAATAGTGACAAATTTGATTGCAAGATGATTAATATTTTCATTGAGAATCTTACCAGTACATTGTCTTTTATCCCAAAGTGTAGCCAGTCCTCCGGAAGCTCCCTGGGAGTCAACAGCCGCCATTTCAGAGTTATCCCAAAAATTCTTTTTAATAGTATCAAAGGTCTTTATGGGAAACCTTTTAATCATTGTGTCAATTTTAATTAAATTAGGTCATTTTATGGGAAATTGTAACCTCAATAACTTTTACACGGTAACTCAAAATCGAGTGTTGTTTTTTGCAAAAGTTCTTATTTTTTCATTCCCATCGTATTGGATATAATTTTGGGAGAAAATAATAAGTTCAAAAAATACCCTCTTTTTTGAGACTCATCATGTCAATGTCAAAAATTGTAAAAATTTGTCTCACAGACGCATTTTAGGTGTTCCCCGGCTTCCAGTAGAAATCATTGAGAAACATGATCACATTACGATGAGTTAGAAGCTTCAAACTAGAATTCGGAGGCAACAGAGGATGAAGGATGATCAATGCTTCTTGTCACCACCAACGATAGGGTCACGTATAGACTTTGGTGGCACATTTTTTATAATATTTTCAGTTGTTTTCTTTGAGTGGCGTGTGCTAGAAATAAAACATGGTTTTCATTCCCTACTAAAGATTGAAAATATGAGGATGTGCATTTTGGGTGCTGAGAATAGTTGTATAGGAGGGCAGCTGAATTAGAGTGATCCTCTGACTGCAAAGATCCTTCGACTGTTGTACTTCTAACATCAATCGGCCGGTGAAATCTAGCATTCACTGGAAGTGAAAGTGGGAACTATTGAGTTCACGTATGTAGGTGAATCGGTGGAAGTGTGATCATCTAGTATGGGGTTCATTGTGGTGAAGTGGATTGGTCATGTGCAGTAAGATCTAGACAGCAAGATCCAAGCCAACAAGATGTAGACCTAAAAGTATGCAGAGGCATATGATTCTGTTTCCAGTTTTTTAGATGTGCTTTCTCCCCATGTAAACACTAAGGGGGAATGTTAGGAAATCTAGTGTTCACATTGGTATTTGGTATTTACCGTAGAGTAAATACTACTCATAGTTTAATTAGTAAGCTAATAAATATTGTTTAGTCATATATATATTGTTATAACAAACAATATATTACGAATAGTACATTTTTATTTTACCTTCCTATTTAATAGGAAGTTGGTTTGTTATTTCCTTGGCTATTTAATAGCCAATATAGTGTCTGTTGCGCATTCTCGTGAAATACATAAATCATTATTGTTGTATTTAATTGTTATAATCTGATCCAAATTCATCACCTATATGGAGTAGCATGGAAAGAAGCCCCGAATCTAAAACCCAAGATTCGATGTAGTATTGTGCAAAGAAAGAATCAAATCATCCCGACATACATTACCCGTTGCCACATTTTCCTCCTTATTTTCTTCATGTTGTTTCTTGTCCCAAAGCTCCTAATAGTCCTTCTTTGCATGCCTAGACTTTCAAAGTGCCAACATACTATCTTGCTTTTGAATTTTGACCTTTCTGATCCTTTGATTTTCCAAGGCTTCCTCTATTCTTCTGTCTCCCTCTAGTTTCAAATTTCAAAGCATTCCTCAAGTAGAAGATTCCCCAAATATTTTCTTCACATTTCCTCACTTAGAATCACCCCTACAACATCCTCAAACTTCAACTTTGATTTATCCGGAACCAAGTTGCTTACCACCATCCGAGGATATTATAACTCTCAAGTAAAGAGCACATAATAAATAAATCCCTAACTTCTTCATCAAATTCTATTGTAACCAAAGCTAGCATATTTACAATGTATTAACATCATTTAAATGATCATTACTAAACCATTCTCATACATCTTCATATTAAACAAAATTTTCTTGAAAAATATCTTATTAGAGGTAGAGAGTTTTTCATATAACTTCCTAATGCATCCATCGGTTCTTCTATAGTCTTTTCCTTTGAAAAATTAAATAATACCCAAGATGCAAAACACAAGCAGATTGTCCCAAGTGCCTTCCTATCCAAAAATCCAATTCCACATCCGTCATGCTCGAGGGTTTGTTCACCTTCTCGGACATCATAATATAAAAATCCTTCGATAAAGTTAATCTTCCATCTCGCATCTTCTAAAGACCGAAATTCTACCCATTGAATTTATCATCCCTTAATCTTCCATCATCTGCCATAGCTCCCACTTAAGCTTAAAAACTTCCCTGTGATTCAACACTTCAACAAACCAAACCGGGCTCTGATACCAATTGTTAGAAAATAAGGGATAAAATATGTGGAATAATCCCTCACAAAATCACAATAGTAGAAACTAATATGCAGAAAATATTACAGATCTGAAATAAAAGTGCATAATAATAAAAGAACAACACAAAGAGACAATATTTAACATGGTTCACCCAATTTGGGCTACATCCACCAAGAATCACTTGCTCATATTTTATTACAAGCCACCACTCTCTCAATACAATACCCAGATTTATTTGGAGCTATGCTCAACAAACTATACAGAATTCACACCTAAATTCAGATACATCTATAATGTTACATAAACCCTACCATATGCACAAAACCACATAATTAGATAACTACTTTATTACTTTTACAAGACCATGGGTATCAAAACCATGGGCCAAAACTATCCCATAAACCTATGGGTCATAAATCCTGCCCATATGGGAAAATTATGTTTCCCAAGATATCGAAGCACGTTTTTGAAGATAACTGTGGAAAGTGTACATTACTCTTAGTGTACGAGTCTTCAACATTTTCACACATGAAAAAATATCCACAACCTAATAATGATCCCAAACAGATAATGTGGTGGAAGAGGTTCCTGAGATCGAGGTTGAAGAATCTCAACCAAGCATCTCTTGCCATTCCATTTCAGGAATCAACACCCCAAAAACACTCAAGGTTGTTAGGTTTATGAAGAAACAAAGGGTGAAAGTACTAATTGACTCTAGAAGTACTCACAACTTCATCAATCATAAGTTGGCCATATGCTTAAATTACTTTATTTATCCAACCCTAGAGTTTCAAGTCATGGTTACAAATGGAGGTAAAGTTAGTTGTTTAGGAAAATGTCATAAGATTAAGCTATATATGAGATATTACCTACTAGAGGGGCCCATGTATTAAATTTTAATGGGAGGATAAGACATTGTGTTAGCGGTCTAATGGATGAATAATTTGAGAACTATTGAGATGAAATTCCAAGATTTTTTCATGAGGTTCCATTATGAAGGAATGACTTTTGAGTCACATGAGATGAAGGAAAAAGCTCCACTGGTTAGTACGTTCTCATCAAATGTAGAAAAATCTTAGGAAGGGTGCAGATGTTATTTTGACACAATTATTCTTAATGGAGGTTCAAACATCAAAATTTATTATACCATCACTTATAAAATCCATTAAGAATGAGAATTCAGTTGTGTTTGGGGATATGCAAAAAAAAATTCCACCTAAAAGAGATCATGATCATGTTTTTTAGCTAGTACCTGGAAGCAAACCACCCAACATTCGACCTTATATGTACCCTTATCTCCAAAAGAATGATATTGATAAGATAGTACATGATATGTTGCAAGAATGTATTGCTCTCCATAATAAGAGTGCTTACTATTCTCAAGTGGTGATGGTAAGAGAGAAGGATGAAGGTCGGTGCATGTGTCCAAACTACATGGAGCTCAAAAACACATAGTGAAAGATAAACATCATATGTATTTCATCAAATATTTTTTATATGAATTATATGGTTTAGTTTATTTTAAAAATTATATCTTCTATCAGGATACCATCAAATTATAATTTGTGATGAAGATATTCATAAAATTGTATTTAGGAAACATAAGGGCCATTGTGAATTTCTAATAATGCAATTTTTCCTTACAAATGCACAATCGCTTTCTAGAGTTTGATGAATTCAATATTTTAGCCATTTTTTTGTAATTTTTCTTAGTATTCCTTGATGATATATTATTCTACAACAATACTTGGAAGAAAAAAATTTCAACATGTTAATAAAGTATTGGGACAGTCTTGAAAAACAACACCTTTACACCTAGCCCTCCAAGTGTTCTTTTGGGGTAATGGATGTAGAATACTTCAGATAATCTCATGTTTCATGAAAATGTAAAAGTGGATCCTTGTAAGACCCAATACATGGTTGATTAGTTGATTCCTAAAACCATCAAAACCTCAAGGTATTATTTTTGGGTTATTATCACATATTTATGAAGAATTATGGTATAATTTTATCACCGCTAACATCATTATTGAAGAAAGACTCTTTTTACTAGAATGAGGTATGAACCCAAGAATTTGAATCATTGAATAAGTCCATGTATACCACTCTAGTTTTGGCTACACAATATTTCTCTAAAACCTTCATTGTTGAAGGAGATGCTTTACTGACGGTGTGGCATAGGTGCAATACTTATGTAATAGGGTCTCCCAATCACATTTGAGAATCATCAACTTAAAGGTAAGAAACCATCAAAAACAATTTATGAAAAGGAAATGTTGGTTATTCTTCATCCATTAAAAAAGTGGAGACTATATCTCATGGGTTTTCACTTGAAGGTAAAGATAGATCGTAAAAACTTGAAATAATTCTTAGAAAAAATACTATAATATGAAGAACAAATGTAATGGGTCATTAAGATGTTGATATATGACTTTGACATCATTTACAAAAAAATAAAATAAAATGTGGTAGTTGATGCACTATCTAAGAGAGATGAGTCCACCGAGGAATTATTATATTTCATGTCCATATTACAAACATATTGGGTAGATCAGTAAAGATCGGCATGAAAGAATGACATAAAGACCCACACTCTCATTCAGAATCTCAATAGGATCTAAGAATTTGAGTAAAAATGTATGTAAGGGGATGTATTGTGGTACATAGAACTATTGTACTTATGTGGAAACTCTACCCTTAAAATTCAAGTTCTTTCAGAAATCCATGGTTCTCCATTAGGTGGTCATTCTAAATTCCGAAAACTTATCATATAATCAAGAAAAAATTCTTCCGGGAAGGGTTAAAAGGTGTTGTCCAATTTTTTGGAATAATTCTTAGTGTGTTAATGTAACAAGGGAAAAACTATTAAGTCTCCAGGAACATTTTAGCCTCTATTTATTCCTAGTGAGCGGTGGGAAGAGGTTTCCATGGATTTCATCACATGATTGCCAAAATTTGAAGGGAAAAGTGTAATTATGGTGATTGTGGATAGACTCACCAAGTATGCTCATTTTTGTGCCTTGTCACATCCATTTACATCAAATATAATTTTCATATATTTTATGGATACAATTCAGAAGCTACATGGAACACCTAAGATTATAGTTAGTGATCATGATCCTATATTTACTAGAAATTTTTAGATTGATTTATTCTCATGTTTGGGTACTCAATTGGTTCATAGTTCATCATATCATCCTCAAACTGATGGACAAACTAAGCTAGTAAAAAATGGTTTAGATGGATATTTATGATGATTTACTTTAGATAAGAAATAGATATGGGATAAGTGAATACCACTTGCAGAATGGTAGTATAACACTTCATTTCATACTTCATCCAAAATGTCTCCATTCCTAACATTATATGGTTAATATATACCATCCCTCACTTCCAACTTAATGGTCCAACCTAAAATAAGAGTAGTTGAAGATCATATTCAACATCAACAAGAGATTCTCTCCATCCTTAAGAGAAGTTGGTCATGGTACAAAACTACATGAAGAAACAAGTTGATCAACACCATAGTGAACAAAGATTTGAAGTTAGAGACTTGGTTTTGTATGATTGTAGCCATATAAGAAACTATCTTTGAAACAACAAAAAAAAGATAACAAGCTTTCTCTAAAATAATATGGGCTTTATCAAGTCTTTGGAAAGAAAGGGAAATGTGGCATATAAATTAGAGCTTCCTCAATCAAGTAAAATACATAGGATTTTCCACATTTATTTTGGAAGAAGGTAATTTGGTAGAAGGTTACTTCTCAATCAGTATTACTAGAGCTTGACGAGGAGGCACACATCATCTTGGAGCCTGAAGAAATCCTATAGAAATATACTAAGAAGTTGAGGAAGGGTCATCATTGAGTATTTTATTAGATGGAAGAATTTGGATATTGAATATGCAACATGGGAAGATGAAGCATTCCGAGAGAAGCATACAAAGATTACAAAAATTGGGGAAAATGTTTCTTTGAAGGGGAGGGGCATGCTACGCCCTTAACCCTAGGTCATATATCGGGATACGGATAGCTGAATTATGTGTAACATAATCTCTTATCATGTAATATCATATTTATTTATGCCTTCAAATGCTTAATGGGCCATCCTTGGGGCTTTTCATAGTATAATAGGGTATATATAAGAGATAGAAAGTAGGGTATTATCATTATATTGAGCATTTGATTCCTATTGTATGGTTTGGAGGTTTCCCCTCAAAGTGGCTAAGTCATTATACTTGCATATTGTGATCATTTATCTATATTTTGGTGTTATTTGGTCTTATATTACTTTTCATATTTATATATATCTAAGTAATCCCAATACTGATATACAAGGATCAATACCCAAAGGTGTTTAAGATTGGATTTTATGAATTTGTATTTATAGGTGTATTGGTTTTTCCCTACACACTTATTTGTTATAAGGAATTCTATGTAGGGCCAAGTCAAAAGGCCTATAAATGTGTGTGTGTGTGTGTGTGTGTGTGTGTGTGTGTGTGTGTGTGTGTGTGTGTGTGTGTGTGTGTGTGTGTGTGTGTGTTGGAATTTCTCATACTTCTAGTTAACAAATTTTTCCATTGATTATTAAACTCATCATCACTACAAAATAAGGAGAACTATTATAGAATTAAAACTTTCTAGATTACAATGATATATAGTACAAAGTAGTCAATGGGAAAAAAATTCTCATTATAATAGAAACTCAAAATACTAATGGATTTCTAAAGTTAAATTTGACCATTCTATTAGCTTATTATAAAAATATAATTATTTAATAATTTAAAAAATAAAAAAGGGTTAATAAAAGATCATTAATGATCACAATTTGAGTAAGTGATGAGAATCCAACCTACTACAATGATTCTAAAACTCCAAAAAGGATTGGGAACACACTACCAAAACAAACAATATAACTTAAACATAATCCGAATAGTACATGTGCCAAGTCAATAATGACTATATAAAATATTACCAACTTTTTGTTAGTTGTATCACCAACCGTATTTTCCTTTGTGGAATTACATTTGTTCACCATTTGGCGACCAAGTTTTCTACATAGAGTCTAATTTTCTACACAAATCATGTTAATTTCAATACCATTCTAAAAAAGAAAAAATACGATGAGTAAGCATCTTTGATTTAACAAAAATATAATTTTATATAAACCCTAATAATGCGAGTCACGTATAAAAAAATGCTAAAGTATAATTTTAACACAAGTAATAAGCTAGATAAATCTGAAACCCTAAGTTCAGAGAGAGAGAGAGAAGGACATAATTGATTTGTGACGATGTTGGGCTGTGCATAATGGAAAAGCTGATAAACAAGAAGGCCGATTTTCACAATTGAGCACGGTAAATTTTGGAGCCATCGGATGATAAGATGGTCGGGGGGCAAGGAGCCTAGGTGCTAGAGATTTATCTTGGGCACCTATGACCGCATAGGAGATTTGAACTGGTTTTTATATTTTCATAAGTTAGTTTTTGATAGTCATTGTTGGTGCCAATTCGCCTGCACTATGATAGCAGAATTTTGTCGTGACCTACAAAGAAATGATGACTGTAAAAACCCTCAAACTACATCAAATCCCAAAAATAAAAGATGTAATATGGGGAGTCAAACTAACCCCGACAGTCACTCAAATGAGTTAACTTACGTTCGAGCGCTACACTACATCTCATAATCCATGTAGTTCTTATGTGTGTCGATAGAATCATGCCCTAGGAATCCCTTGTGAAAGTGCACGTGATAATGGGCAATAGCTAGAGTTATCAATGTAAATAGATGTGTGGATGAAAAAATGAACTTCCCCTTCTTATGCAAGTATTTAGAAAATGCATTCCCTTGTCCCTTAAGTGAAAGCTAGATGGATTTCTTTGATGCTCTTAGATACCTTTAGATGCAACCTTAGGTGATGATAATAGATGCTTAGATATTTGGTACTTTATTTTGGTCCATAGCTTTGTATTTATATGATTCCCTTGGTTGAATTTTGTAATTGAAAAGTGGAAGGTTGACCCATAAGAAAATAAGATTCCTAAAAGATAAAATAGACCCAAAAGAAGTGAGTAAGATAGAAAGGATTGGGGCATATGAGGGGATGGGGACGCTAGCATCCTGGTTGGGTGCTGGTGTTTGAAGTCATGATAGATAAACAAGTAAAGTAGTGATTGGGTTGTAAGGTGTAAAATACCAAAAAGAAGACAATAAACAAACAAAAGAGGCCAAAGATAGTTTTTAATTACTAGTTTTCTCACTTAAGAATCATATGAATGCAAGTATGATTTTATGACCTAGAAATGTACCCAAGCGCATGATTTTATGTCTACATTTGCCCCCACTTTATGTTGTTTATTGAATAATCGATAATATAAATTAGATAATAGATGCATATCTGATAACCATGTAGAATGTGATGGTGATAGCATGCCAAAGAGACAATGAAAGAATGTGAAAAGTGAATGTAAAATGAAGTGTGGAAATTGAGAAATAGGAAGTGATTCTAGGGGTGAAGTGTATTGTGTTGTATCGTGTTGTACATGTTGCTGTGCTTAATGTAGGGTTGCTTCTTGTTGCGTATTAAGGAAAAACCTAAAAATAAGAGTGAAAGAGTAGTCAAATTTATGTATTATGAAAAATCAGCAAAAGCATGTAAATGTGAAAAAGTAGTAAAAGGAAAGTATGCACCTGATGATCATGAGTGTAAAAGGATAAAAATATGTCCTGAAAATGCTATGTAGAGCAAGTTTTTTGGGATATCTCATGCCAATAGTGATTTTTTTAGGTGATCTCACACCAAGAACAATTTTTGTGGGAGATCTCACGCCAAGTGTGAGTTTTTTGGGTGATCTCACGCTACAAAGAAAAGAGTGTTGGGGAGATAGGTCTAATGTTACTCTCCTTCCATGAATGCTTCCTGAATAAGCACCGCTGCAGATGGTACATTATGTGTTTAGTTCCGTATTTTCCGTATTATTCCAAATGTACTGATTGTCCCAATTTGAAGGAGATTTTAGGAGATTGCATACATTTTGTATTATGAGACCAGTGCCTAGTCTTGTGAAACTGCTCTACTGTTGTAGATTGTGCTGATCTGAGAAATTTTATGTATGTGGCCCTAGTACATAAGCACCTTGGGGAGGAAAATGGCACCCAAGTTATATTGTTTGGTGTTGGGCACTAGTGTCTCTGTGTTGTGTTGAGGACCTAAGTCAGAATCTTGGTCATTACTGCGAGTTATAGCCTATTATGTTCTTATGTTGTGCATATATGATATGTGGATCTCGAACTACTATATGTGGTGAATTATTCACCCAATGTATGCCCCCTCATTTGGTGTGCATCTAATGTCTCTAGGAGAATTCATCCCAAAGAAAGGACACGATGATGATCTAAAACTATATACCCTACATGGGGAGGGAATGTGCATGGTGGAAACCAAGACACATGCAAACAAGATGGCTAGATATATGCGTTAGTAGAAAAATATAGAAAACATGTCATAGAAAAAATAATGTAATAAGCAAAGGTTCATACAAAAGAGACCACAAAAAGTGGGTTTCGAGACGAGACATCACTCATAATTTTGCAAGACAATCAAGGCCGTGAGCATCCAAAAACATACAATGTGCATACAAGACAAAGAGCATATCCTACAAATAATAACATACAAGTAGAAAGTAATAACAAAGAGTGTCAAGAAAAATGTCAGAGAACCATGGTGGAAAATAGTTCTTGTAAATAAAATGCTACATGTGAAGCACTTGTTAGCATGTTAGAAATATAAAGAGTATGTCAAAGCGTGTATAGATCAATGTGAAATAGTGTTCTAAGAAGCATAGGATATAGTATAAAATTAAACGATATCACTTGTGGATGTGTAAGAGTAGAAATGTAGATGCCCCCAGATGTTAGGTTGTGGAGCCTATTTTCATGTGTGAAAATGTTAAATATTGTACACTAAGAGTAATGTACACTTTCCACATTTATCTCGCCGGGGTTTAGGGTCGGGTCGGGCCTCAAAAAATGTGCCCGATATACTGGGAAACGTGCTTTTCTCATATGGGCGGGATTTTTCACCCATATGTTTATGGGGTGGTTTTGGCCCATGGTTTTTATACCCACGGTTTTGTAAAACTACTAAATTAGTTGTCTACTTATGTGGTTTTGTGCATATGGTAGGGTTTGATGTAACATTACACATTTTTCGAATTAAGGTGTGAATTTCAGTAGAGTTTATTGAGCTTAACTCCAAACAGAGTTGGGTATTGTATTGAGAGAGTGGTGGCTTGTAATTAAATCGAGCAAGTAATTTTTGGTTGACGTATCCCAAATTGGGTGAACCATGTTAAATATAGTCTCTTTTGTTGTTCTTTTATTATTCTCGCACTTTTATTTTAGATATGTAACATTTTCGCATATTAGTTTTTAGTGTTGCGATTCTCGTGAGGGATTATTCCACATATTTTATTCCTTATTTCCTAACAATTGGTATCGAGCTGGTTTGGTTTGCTAAACTATCAAATCATAGGGAAATTTTTAGCTTGAGTGGGAGCTATGGAAGATGATGGAAGATCAAGGGTTGATAAATTCAATGGGAAAAATTTTAGTCTTTGGAAGATGTAGATGGAAGATTACCTTTATCAGAAGGATCTTTATATTCCATTATCTGAGAAGGTGAACAAACCCTCGAGCATGATGGATGCGGAATGGGATTTTTGGATAGGAAGGCACTTGGGACAATCTGGTTGTGTCTTGCATCTTCATTATTATTTAATGTTTCAAAGGAAAAGACTACAAAAGAATTGATGGATGCATTAGGGAAGTTGTATGAAAAAACCTCTACCTCAAATAAGATATTTTTAATGAAAAATTTGTTTAATATGAAGATGTATGAGAATGGTTTAGTATCATATCATTTAAATGATTTTAATATGGTTGTAAATATGCTAGTTTCGGTTACAATAGAATTTGATGAAGAAGTTAGGGATTTATTGATTATGTGCTCTTTACCCGAGAGTTGGAATAACCTAGTAATGGCAAAAGAAGCAACTTGGCTCCACCTAACTCAAAGTTGAAGTTTGAGGATGTTGTAGGGTTGATTCTAAGTGAGAAAATGTGAAGAAAAATATTATGGGAATCTTCTACTTGAGGAATGCTTTGACAATTGAAACTAGAGGGAGACAAAAGAATAGAGGAAGTCGTGGAAAATCGAAGGATCGGGAAAGGTCAAAATCCAAAAGAAGGATAGTATCTTTGGGATAGTGGAAATTCGGGCATGCAAATAAGGAATGTTGGGAACTTCGGGACAAGAAGAAACAACATGAAGAAAACAAGGAGGCTAATGTGGCAGCAGGTAATGTATGTCGGGATTCTTTGATTCTTTCTTCGCACAATATTACTAAATCTTGAGTTTTAGATTCTGGGGCTTCTTTCCATGCTACTCCACATAGGAGTTATTTTTTTATTATGTTCAAGGAGACTTTGGGCATTTTTTCTTAGTAATGATGAGCCTTGCAACATAGTTAGAAAAGTTTCTTTTAAGGTTAAAATGCGAGAATGGGAATACTTGGATATTGAAGGATGTCAGACATGTGCCTACATTAAGACAAAATTTGATATCGTCAGGGTAGTTGGGAAGTGATGGTTGTATTGTGATATTTACAATCGAATCTTGGAAGGTTACTAAGGGTTATCTTGTGGTTGAGAAGTAAGAAGGTTGGAACCTTGTATTTAACCACTTATAGCACTAATGTTTATAATCTTGTGGCTTTAGAAGTAGATACAACATTGTGGCACTATAGGCTCGATCATATGAGCCATAAGGGCATGGAGATCATAAATAATGATTTTCCTAGATATACAGAAACATGTTTAGAGTTATGTAAATACTACATATATGGGAAACAAAAGCAAGTAAGGTTTTTCAAGGTTGTACCTACAAAGAAAGAGAGTAATTAGAGCTAATACATTCTGATGTGTGGGGGCCGGCTCAAGTGTCATCTCTGGGGGTTCAAGTTATTATGTTACTTTTATTGATGATGCAACAAGGAAATTTTGGGTTATTGTATTAGAAACAAATACGATGTATTTGACACTTTTTTAAATAGAAAGCCTTGGTAGAGAATGAAATTGGTCTTAAGATAAAATGTCTCGAGTCAAATAATGGAGGGAGTATTGCAACAAGAATTTGATTATTACTATTCTAAGAATGTAATCGGAAGGAAAAATATGATTCAGGAACTCCGTGGTAGAATGGGGTGTGAGAAAAGATGAATAGAACAATAATGGAACATGCTAGGAGCATGAGGTTACATGGACTGCTCTTTTCTTTTTGGGCGAAGTGATGAGCACAATTGTGTACTTGATAAATAGATGACCCTCAAGTTCCTTGGATGGAGGAGGCATACGAGGAGGCTTGGTATGGTAAGAAAGTTGATTATTCATTTCTTAGATTCTTTAGATATGGGGTGTTTTTACGTATAGACAAGGATGATAGGACCAAGCTAGAGGCTAAATAAAAAATGTGCTTTCATTGGTTATGGTGGTGATGACTTTGCATATAAATGTTGGAGTATTAAGAACAAGAAAATCATTTGATCTAGGGACATGGTCTTTAATGAGAAATTCATGTATAAGCAGCAGTTGCAGGAAAATAGGAAGAATCCAAGAAAGAATATGCAGTGGTAGAGGATCTTCCGGATGGGAAAGTGACACATGAATCAATTCAAGAACCTCCTCAACAGGAACCCCAAACTCCTATATTGAGGAGGTCTTCTAGGGTAAGAAGAGAACCTGAACATTTTTCTCCTTCTCTTTATTATTTATTACTCACTAACAAAGTGGAGAGCCAAAGAGCTTTGATGAAACAATGTAGGTAGATGTCAGGAAGAAGTGGGAGCAAACCATGGATGAGGAGCATCAGGCTCTCATGGAGAACCAAACATGGGATTTGGTGAAGCTACCCGAAGGAAAGAGAATTACAAAACAAGTGGGTGTACAAATTCAAAGAGGAAGAAGGAGGAAAGAAAAGATACAAGGCCCAATTGGTGGTCAAGGGGTTTGCACAAAAAAGGTATAGATTTTTATGAGATTTTTTCTCCTGTAGTAAAAATGACTCCTATTAGAATTGTTCTTGGAATAGTTGTAGAAGAAGACTTGCACTTAGAGAAAATTGATGTAAAGAATGCATTTCTCGATGGTGATTTGGAGGAGGATCTATATATGTAGTAACCTGAGAGAGGGCTATGAGGTCAAAGGTAAAGAGGAGATAGTGTGCAGATCGAAGAATAACTTGTATCAATTGAAACAAGCTCCATGTCAATGGTATACGAAACTTTATAGCTTGAGAATGGAGCAAGGTTATATTAGATTTCATTCTAACCATTGCATGTATACAAATAAATTTGAGGATGATAGTTATATTATCTTCATGTCTGGATGTGGATGACATGTTGGTTGCGCAGTAAAAACATGCGCAGGAAATAAAATTACTTAAGAAACAACTAAGTGACTCCTTTGCTTTATTAAGGATTTGGGGGAAGCCAAAAAAATCCTTGGTATGAGGATATCTTAGGATAGGAAGAAATGGAAGATGAATTTATCTTAGGAAGATTACATTAAAAAGGTCTTGGAGAGGTTTATTATGTAGGATGATAAACTAGTTGGGACTCCTTTGGTAGGCCATTTCAAGTTATCAAAGGAGTAGTCTCCCAATACAGAGCAAAAGAGAAACCAGATGTCCAAGGTACCTTACTCAATAGCGGTTGGAAGTTTGATGTATGCCATGGTGTGCACCAGGCTTGATATTGCCCATGCAGTGGGAGCAGTGAGTAGATTCATGAGTGATCTAGGTAGAGATCACTGACAGGTAGTAAAATGGATCCTTCAATATTTGAGAGAGACTATGGGAAAAGTTTTGTTCTATAGTGGATTAGACACCACTTTGCATGGTTATGTAGATTCAAATATGGCTAGAGATGTAGATAGAAAGAGGAGCATGACAGGTTATATTTACACTGTAGGTGGGACAACAGTGACCTATATTTCACGACTACAAAATTTGCTTGCTTTTTCAACCACGGAGAGGTGAGTATGTTTTACGCTGCCACAGAGGAAAGCAAAGAGATGATTTGGCTACAAAAATTTCTTGAGGATTTGGGGCATAAGCAAGAGGAAAGGAAGTTCTATAGTGATAGTCAATGTTATACACCTATCTAAAAACTCTACTTTCCACTCTAGGACAAAGCATATATAAATTTGGTACCATTTCATCAAGACAACTTTGGAGCAAGAGAATTTGAAGTCTGTAGACGATTCATACCAGTCAGAATCCTATAGACATGATGACCAAGGTGGTCATAAGGAAAAATTGAAGTTGTTTTCAGCTTTGGTTGGTCTTCACAGAAACTAGTGAAGGGTTGAGAAGCTTGCATAGAGGAAAACTAGTCTCCAAGTGGGAGATTGCTAGGTTGTCGAGGCTATTTTCATGTGTGAAAATGTTGAAGATTGTACACTAAGAATATTGTACACTTTCCATAGCCATTTGTCTCAACGAGGTTTGGGGTCGGGTCGGGCCCAAGCGTGGGTTTGGGGCTGGGGCCCAGCCCCGAGAATTTTTGGCCTTGAAAAATGTGCCTGATATACTAGTAAACATGTTTTTCTCATATGGATGGGATTTTTGACCCATAGGTTTATGGGATGATTTTGGCCCATGGTTTTGATACCCACGGTTTTGTAAAATTACTAAAGTAGTTGTCTACTTATGTGGTTTTGTGCATATGGTAGGGTTTGATGTAACATTGTAGATGTATCTCGAATTTGGGTGTGAATTCTGTAGAGAGTTTGTTGAGATTAGCTCCAAATAGATCGGGTATTGTATAGAGAGAGTAGTGGCTTGTAATAAAATATGAGCAAGTGATTCTTGGTTCGCGTAGCCCAAATTGGGTGAACCACGTTAAATACTCTTTCCTTGTGTTGTTCTTTTATTATTCGCACTTTTATTTCAGATCGTAATATTTTCTACATATTAGTTTCTCTTTGTTACGATTCTCTGTAAGGATTACTCCACATAGTTTATCCCTTATTTCCTAACACCGAAGCCTCGGTGAGACTAGTAAGAGGTATACCACAAAGTATCATTGCTACATGTAAAGATCAATAGAAATTTTCATTCACAACTAGAGAAAAAGTGAACGTGCATGTGTATATGATAAATATAATGACATAATAGATATCGGCTAACATAATAAGCAAAGTGTAACATGTGAGTATAAGAAAACAAGAATAAGTGGAACCAATATATGTAATAAGTTGTGATTGCGGATGGGATGAAGTGATATGTAATGTGAATGTGATATAAGTAGCATGGCCCCCAACGAATGTGTATGAGTTGTGTATGAGATGAGGTTCATTTATAAAAGACCTCTCAACAATCAAGAATGAACCATAAAACAAGAGTGCATCATAGGAAATGGTTTGATAATGTATGCTAGATAGATAGATCAATGAATTATATAGCGTAAAAAGTAAATGTGGTGAGTTTCATTTCATATTTAGACCCTTAGCAGTCGAGTATGAACCATGGAACTAGAGTGTGTCATCGGGTAATGGTGTGATAGTGTGCACTTAGAAAGATATGATCCTGAAGTATAAAGCATAGATTGTAGAATAGGATATTATGATGTGGTAGAATGGCGTGCTAAAAATATGTATCATGAAGCGTGAAGTGTGAAATGTGTAGTGTGTGAGGTTTATGGATGTAGTATGCCCTCAACAGTCATGTGTAAACCATAACACAAGAGTGTGTCATAGGGTGATGACGATACAAAGTGTATCAAAATGTGTAATGATGCTTAGAAATATGCATCATGAAGTATGAAATGTAATGATAGAAATGATAGACACTTGGTAGTGTTAGGAAGGGGGAAGTAAGTGTGATGCCCCAAGTATGTGAGTGATGGAAATCTATGGGGGTGTGAGAAGGACTCCGTCTATAGTAGCGGAGTTTGAAATGTGTCTTGGAAATTAGTAAAAGGAAGATTTTGTTTAACAAAATAAATTGGAAACATAAGGGGAGTAGGATGGGAGGGATCTTGAATAGTGGTATCTTATGTGGGATTGATGATGCTAAAGAAGACTTGAGAGGAGGAGGTGTTGGACCGATTTTTAGAGGAGTTTTCTTAGGAGTTGGTGACACAATAGAAGACTTAGTAGGAGGAGGTGATGGAGGATGGACCTTGAGAGGTGATTTCTTAGTTGGAGTGGGTTGTATAGGTGACACTTGAGTGATTAAAGAAGGAACATTAGAAGTGATAGCATGATGCTCATTAGACATAGATGAATCAGATTTAGGAACCCATTGGGATGTAACAATTAGAGATGAACATGTAGCAACATTTTGTGTAGTAAATGAAATGAGACCATAATGCTTAAGGTGGCCAATTTTTCACTTAAGAGCATAGAAATCATTTTCATTATGTCCATTAATTTGATGATAATTGTAATATGGATGACCTTGATATTGTATAAGATGATAAGGAGGATAGTAATGAGTAGATGACAAGTTGATCAATTGATGAGTGAGGAGTTGAGAGACAATATCTCGTTTCTTAGCATTATGATCAAAATTGAGACCTTCGAAGTAATGATAATACTTGAGGTTCACTGATATGAGCACATGTAGAATACATAGAGGTAGGAGGAGATGTAGAAGAAGAACTAGCATGAGCTTGAGAAGTATCCTTTAGATTTTGAATTTCAGTTGTGAGAGATGTTATCATAGATTCAATAGCCAAAATTTTATCTTGAAATAAAGAATGTAAATCTTGAATTGATTTACAAATGGATTGATTGACATTAGGACTAATAGAGTCATCAAAAAGATGATAGAAGATGACACTAACTTGTGAAGGCGACATATTGATAGGGAGATACATAGTGTCTAGAGTCTTGTGGAGAACATCTTTGCAATGTGGGCGCATTTGAAGAAATTGATGCAAGGAGACTTGAGAAACTTCAGGATCCATGAGAGAAGAAAAATGAGGATCCAAGGTAAGTGCACCAAGTTGGGGGGCTAAAAGGGGGTCTTAAGTGGACACTTTTTTCTGAAAAATAAAAAAATTCAACATGTACGAGTTATTTGAAATAGTTACACTCAAAATCGGAAGATATTGTAAGAACATGAATCGTAGATTTTTAGTCTAGTTTCTAAGATACTAAAATTTATTGAAAACGGTTAAGTTTTTATGTGTCAAATAGCTAAAATACCAATAGATGCTCATGTTTTTGTTATAAAACATAATAGAGTGACTTTCATGTCCCCACCATTTTTAGCACTATTTATTATTTTTGACAACCCTTTGCTTGAAAGAAACTTAGGAGCATCTAGTTTGTGCTAGAATTTTTAAAGATTTTTTTAGCGAGTATTTTTTTAATGATTTTTCTAGTACAAATTTTTTGAATTTTGAAAAATGACTGAGACTCGACCGTACCCCCTTAACTACCTAAAACAATATCAAAAAATATTTTATTTTAAAATATGTATAGAATTAGTCCTAGTTTGTGCCTAAATTTTTTAATTCAATTTTAATGAGTCAAAAAAAAAGATACACGATGAAAGATAGACGTGTATAAACTTCAAAAAATAGCTACAAAAAGGCATAGTTAGAAAATAATTAATATGGAAACCTTATATTAGTCAGAAAATTTGAAAAATTATATTTTTGGAAAGAAGAAAGTTTTCTCAACGTCGTAGGCATATTTTTATTAAATGTATCGATCGTTTTAGTGTGATTTATCATGGTGGAATAGCCATTTTATCAATTTTCTGCAAAAACATGTTGTTTGTTGTGTTTTTGCAGGTCCATGCCTTAGGCTTAGGGATCCAAACCAGATCCAATCCTAGAGGCATGCCTTGGAAATATGGAAAAGAAAAATGCGTACATATTTTTTTTCAATATTTTATGGGCCCGCAACGTCCTTTTCACCTCTTTTATGGGAATTTTTCCCTCTTTCTATCTGGTTTGCAGATTCCTATACATTCTTTGTGAATTTTGAGTAGTTCATCTTGTTCCCTACCCCATTAGTTGAATTTTATAATCATGGGAGATAAAATTCAAGCTAAGGACAAGAGGAAATTCAATAACAAGACACCAGAGAAATTGGAAGAGATGAGAATAAAGAAAGTGAAGAGAATGCAAAAACTTCATACAGGGCAAGGTACATCTGTTATATCAAATGTACCTAATGTTTTAGAAAATGAGGATGAAATACATAATGAAAATGTAGAGAATAATGATTTTGTAATGAATATTGATATTGAATTGAATGATAATGTTGGTATGGATGAAGAAATTGATATGAATCCAAATGTTGAACCTTTACTTGAGAATCCAAATGTTGAACCTTTACCTGAGAATCCAAATGTTAATCCTGAAATTTGTATGGAAACACTAAATGAAGAAAGTAACCTTGTTAATGAATCTTCACCTCTAAGAACACCTTCCATTTTGTGAAGAAAACCAATTCACTTAATTAAAATTGATGAAAACATTATAAAACCAATGCCTAAAAAATGTCTGAAAGAAATGCGAGAAGAAAAGGTAGGTGAATTTGGGATAATTATTTGGAGAATTTAAATGACACACATAAATGTCAATTATTTGTTACATTGATGAAATTAATTAAGATGACACCTAAAATGAAGACCCTGGGGTCAAGAACATCTAATGTTGTTGATCAAAATGCGTCAATTGTTGAAAATATACATAAAGTATATGAAACTATAGGTGTCAATAGAAGCACCAAAGATAGTAATGTTACACGACATGCACTTACCAATTGTATAGTAAGTGATAAACCAGTTAATAATCACTTGATTAGAAAAATAAGCAGAGCTTTGAATCTAAACAGATAAAAACTAATGAAAGTAATAGGGAGACGCAAAAGTCTCGAGTCATTCAATAACAATGACTATTGGGCATTCTCAAGTAGAATCCACGAAATAAAATCATATGTCCGATATTCTAACAGAATTACTTGTATTGGAATGAGAACACAAGGGTGTCACTTTGAATAGAAGAGATTCAATAAAAAAAGAATAGGTTCTCGTAATCGTGAATCGTGTGCAAAACATTTCTTAGATATGACTCAAATACAATTTTTATCTAAGTTTAAGAATGAAAATCCACAAGTTAACATTAGCCAAATATTCTTTGAAATGAGCAAACCTTTTTATGTGAAAATCAATCACTCACATACCACTTGTTTTTGTAGGCATCATATTGAATTTTCAATGCACTATGATGTTTTTTTGTCAAATGCGTTGTATTTTGCATACTGACATCATGTTGCAGGAGTGTGGATTAAATGTTTCACCAAAATCTGTAAGGGAATTTATTCCTACAAAACTTTGTGAAAAATCAACTAGACAATATTTTATAACAAAGCATGTTTGGATGGAATGTGCAATGTATGTGGTGGCTTGCCAAAATTGAAAAGTTGTATCCATGAGAAGAGTACAAATTCAATAGGAAAAGAATTAGTTAGTTTCAAAAATATAAATCAGTGGCATATCAATTAAAAGATGGAAAAAAATCTAAGAGGTGTGAGCTTGTTATAGAACAATTACCTGTATCAGAATATATGGTCAAATTCAGAGAGGAAATTGTTTATGAGTATGCAAGGCACACACATAGAGCTCGATGGTTGGATGAACAATTCAAGTTAAGCAAGGAAAAATTCCCACTTAGTACTATTTTTTCAGTAGTTGACTTTGCAGATAATTACACATTATAGCCACAAATGGAGGTTCAGTCTCAATACTATAACTTAGTGCAAGTTATTATTTTTATGCATATAACATTCATGCACTCTCTAGAAAGTACTTGAGAAAGATCAAAAAATATTAAGAGAGTATCATTTCTACATCAGTGATGATGGACACATTCTAAAAAATATGTGCAAGGGTGTTTCAGTGTTTTATACGAACTTGAATGAGAGGAACATTTTTTTCAATCAACATTACATTTGGTTGAACAAATGCACATCAAAATTTAAGATTCAGGAGATGTTTTATTAGCTAAGTAGGATGCACAAAGAAACAAGTGTACAACATATCTGGATTTTTACTAAAGTAGGACATGGGAAAGGAGAGCATGATGGTGTAGGAGCATGTGTGAAAAGAGAACTTACAAGAGAAGAGTTAAAGTTCAAGGATGGTGCTAAATTTACATGTACATAAAGCATTTTTATTGGTGTGTCAAGAACATGGTCCATGAATCTCAAGATATTTCAACGGTTCATAGATATTTCTAGTTGATAGAGGAACAACATTTGGCAAGCTATGAATATTATATGATAGTTGTAGGATCAAGTGATATGCACTCATTCCATAGTTCAGATGCAAGTTCTTGGACTATTTATACTAGGTGCATGACATGTTTTTGTATATCATGCATTGATTTTGTGTGGAATGAATGTGAGTCACAATAGTAGGTGGACGAATGGACTTGTAGACCTCTAATTCCACTCGACACATATCAAGTTCCATGAGCATTACAACTTGCAAGTGTCTTTAGATCATATGACAACATCACCTGAATTTGACCAAGTATCTAATTTAGTACAACAAGGTATATATGTATGTCATGTTTTAGATTTATAAATTATTAAATGATCAACTCTTAATGTATTTTAAATTTGACTTGAGTTTTACTTTGTGATGTAGGGCACGTTTTAGCAATTATTGTGATAAAACTTAACAAAGAGGGAATAAACTACTTCTTGTCTCATTTTGTAGAGGGAAAAAAATTGACTTCCATAGTCATTGATGGTGAAGGCCTTGAGTATCCCACTAGGTCAGTGGTAGTCATTGGAACTTGGCTTCAACGATATCCTATCAAAAAAATCAAATACTTGGTTGTTTGAATACTATGAAGTACATCGAAATATACTTCATTATTCACATTTGGTTCTTACAACAAATATTCAATTGATCACATATCGAGATAGGACATTAAACAAAAATATGTGGAAGGTTCGTGAATCAAATTATGATGCAATTCTTGTTATTGTCAAGAGAAGAGTTGATCCTTGTAGTTCATTGGATCGAATTTGCAAAGGTATGTTCTTCATGAATTTAATTTGAATATCTACTTTAATGATTTTTTTAAAATTATGTAGGATTTAAAATTTTATTTAATTGCTTACTAACATGTTCATGTAGGTTAGTTGTGCCAAAAAAGCTTCCACCTTCAAATGGTTGGAATTGTTAGTAGAGAATTTATTATTCTCAAAGCCAAGAGAAGCTAAGGGAAATTAAATATTAGAAAGGAGAAATAAACATAAATTCTCATTTCACCACCTTTATTGTTAAAATATCTTATAAAATTCTCATTTCACCACCTATATTGTATGAACCACCTATATAATTCACGTGGTGGAAAATGAACAACCTTACATTGACTTAAACTAGACTATTTGACACTTTTTCAAACAATAGGACATCGAGAGGACCGGATTGAGATGGAGAAAATAGAGACAGGATTTCATAGAGGGTACCAACATGGAGGTGTAGGATTTGATGGGACCTTTCTAGGTGTCACGAAGTCGAGAAATCACCTAATAAACTTAGAGCCTTTTTTTGGTCTCAGGGATCTTAAGGGACTACACTTAGATGAAGTAGTCCGTAAGCACCAAGAGCATTGGGTATCAAAACAACACCTCCCATAGTGTTTATGAGGCCATCTCAACACATGTGTGAATTTTTTTGGTCACATGAGCTTCCGTTTGCAAAATATAGCATCGAGATAACCTTACACCGACTCAGGATATTGGACTATCGGGCGCTTTGAAAACAATAAGACAACGAGAGAACTAAATTGAGATGGAGAAAACTGAGATGGTATTTTTATAGGGTACCAACATAGAGGTTTAGGATCGACGGGACCTTTCTAGGTGTCAGGAGTCCGCGAAATCACCCATGAACTTGTAACATTTTTTGGTCTCGGGGATCTTAAGGGACTACACCTGACAAAGTATCCCGAAGCACCGGGAGCATTGGCTATCGAAACAATGCCTCCCTAGCATTTACAAGGCCATCCCGATGCATGTGTGAAGTTGGTTCATTTCACGAGCTCTGTTTTGCAAATTATAGCATCATACAACCTTACGGTGACTTATGTTGAACTATTCGGTACTTTTGCAAACAATAGGAAAGTGAGAGGAATGGATTGGGATGGAGAAAACTGAGATGGGATTTCGTATAGGGTACTAACATGGAGGTGTAGAATATTACGGGACCTTTTTAGGTGCCACGAGTCCGAGAAATTACCTTGTAAACTTATAGCATTTTTTTTTTTTTGTCTCGGGGCTCTTAAGGGACTACGCCTAGACGAAGTATCCTAGAAGCAACAGCGGGACCATCGACACCTAAAAATGCCTCCACAAGCATTTACTTGGCCACCCCGATGTGTTAGGTGCATTCGGTTTGGTGCCACAAGATTTCATTTACAAAATATTATGTTGGACAACCTTTACACCGACTCAAAGTATAGTATTTTACATTGTTGCAAACAATTAGAAATGAGAGAACCGAATGGATATAGAGAAAACTAAGATTATATTTTATATAGGGTCCCAACATAGAGGTGTAGGATCGATGGGGCCTTTTTAGGTGCCACTTGAGTCTAATAAATCACCTAGCAAACTTATAACATTTTTTGGTCTTAGGGTTCTTAGGGACTACGCTTGGATGAAGTAGCCCAGAAGCAATGATACCATATAACACCTAAATGAATCCTCCACAAGTGTTTACTTGGCCACCCCGACGATGTGGCATGGTTGGTTTAGTGCCACGAGCTTCTGTTTGTAAAATATTGCGTTAGAAAGCCTTACACTGACTAAAAATATAGTATTTTGCACCATTGCAAACAATAGGACAACAAGAGAGACAAATGGAGATGGAGAAAACTGAGATAGGATTTTTAGGGGCCAAAATTTGAGGTGTAAGATCAAACGAGACCTCTCCAAGTGCCACGAGTCTCATAAATCACCCGGTGAACTTATAACATTTTTTGGTCTCAAGGCTCTTAAGGGACTACACTCAGACGAAGTAGCCTAGAAGTAATGGCACTATCCAGAACCTAAATTAATCCTCCAAAATCATTTACTTGGACACCCCAATGTGTTGGCGTAGTCAATTTCGGTGCCACGAGATTTTGTTTGCAAAATATTACGTTGGAAAACCTTACACTAGCTCAACGTATAATATCTTGCACTATTGCAAACAATAGGACAACAAGATATCCAAATGGATATGGAGAAAACTGAGACAAAAATTATTATAGGGTCCCAACGCTAAGGTTTTGGATCAGACGAGACCTCTCTAGGTGCCACGGAGTCTAAGAAATCACCCAATGAACTTATAGCATTTTTTGGTCTCATGGCTCTTAAGGGACTACGCCTAGACAAAGTATCCGGAAGCAACGGAAAGAGTCGGAAACCTAAAAGATTCCTCCAAAAGCATTTAACTAGCCACCCTGATGTGTTGGAGTAGTCGATTTGGTGCCACGGGCTTCCGTTTGCAAAATATTGTGTTGGACAACCTTACACTGACTCAAAGTACAATATTTTTCACTGTTTTAAAAAATAGGACAACGAGATAACCAAATGGAGATGTAGAAAACTAAGACATAAATTTTGTAGAGAGTCCCAACGCTGAGGTTTAGGATCAGAAGAGACCTCTCTAGGTGCCACGGAGACCGAGAAATCACTCGATAAACTTATAGCATTTTTGGTCTCAAGGCTCTTAAGGGACTATGCCTGGACGAAGTAGCCACAGAAATGACACTTTGTTTGACACCAAAATGATGCCTCCACTAGTGTTTACCTAGCCACCTCGATGTGTTGGCACTATTTGTTTGGTGCCACAGATTCCTTTTACAAAATATTACGTTAGACAACATTACACCGACTCAAATTGTAGTACTTCACACTTTTGTAAACAATAAGACAACGAGATAACATAATAGATATGGGAAAATATGAGACATAATTTTGTAGAGGGTCCCGACACAGAGGTGTAGGATCAGAAAAGACCTCTCTAGGTGTCATAGAGACTAAGATATCACCCATCAAAGTTAAATCCTTATTTACTCTCGGGGATCTTGAGGGACTACTCCCGAGATGAAGTAGCCCATACGAAATGATACCATCGACACAAAAATGACACCTGCCCCAATGTTTACCTGGCCACCCCAACATGTTAGCACAATTGGTTTGGTGTCACAATCTTCCTTTTACAAAATATTACATTGGATAGCCTTACACTGACTCAAACTAGAGTATTTCACACGATTGCAAACAATAGGACAATGAGATAACCGAATGGATATGGAAAAAATGAGAAAATATTTTGTATAGGTTCACGATGCGAAGGTGTAGGATTAGAAGAGACCTCTCCAGAAGCCATAGAGACAGAGATATCACTCGTCGAAGTTATAACCTTTTTTGTTCTCAGGGATCTTAAGGGACTATGCCTGGATGAAGTATCCTAGAGGCAACAACACCATCTGAAACTGAAACAATTCCTCCCCTAGTATTTACCTAGCCACCCCTAACATGTTGGTGTATTCGATTCGGTGCCATGAGATTCCTTGTGCAAAATATTGCATTGGACAACCTTACAATGACTCAAACTATAATATTTCACATGGGTTACAAACATTAGGACAATGAGATAACCAAATGGATATGGAAAAAATGAGACATAATTTTGTAGAGGGTCTGACACAAAGTCGTAAGATTAGACGAGACCTCTCCAAGTTTCACGGATACCGAGATATCACCCGTCAATTTATATCCTTTTTTGCTCTCAGGGATCTTAAGGGACTATGCCCAGATGAAGTATCCGAGATGCAACGACATTGTCTGACACTAAAATGATGCCTCCCCTAGAGTTTACCTAGCCACCCTAATGTTTGGAATAGTTAATTTGGTGCCATGAGATTTCTTTTGCAAAATAATGCATTGGACAACCTTACATTGACTCAAACTGCAGTATTTTACATAGTTGTAAATAATAGCACAACGAGAGAACCAAATCAATATGGAGTAAACCATGATAGAATTTCCTAGAGGGTCCCAACACATAGGTTTAGGGTCATATGAGACCTCTCCAAGTGCCACTTTGCTCTCCGGGATCTCAAGGGACTATGCCAGACGAGGTAGCCTAGATGCACTTTGGGAGCGTTGGCCTCCAAAACACAACCTCCATAAGCATTTAAGCTGCCACCCGGATGTGTTGGTGTAATGTTTTGGTGCCACAAGCTTTACTTTTCAAAATAATGCATTGGACAACCTTACATTGACTCAAACTGCAGTATTTTCACAGTTGCAAACAATAACACAACAAGAGAACCAAATTGAGATGGAGTAAAGGCGTGATAGGATTTCCCAAAGGGTCCTAATAGAGAGGTGTACAATCGAAGAGACCTCTCCAGGAGCCATGGAGACCAAGAAATCACTCGTCAAAGTTATAGCCTTTTTTCTCTCAGGGATCTTGAGGGACTACGCCGGAAGTACAGGAGAGTTTTCCTTCAAACAATGCCTCCACTAACATTTACCTAGTCACCCAAATGTGTTGATGTAGTAGGTTTGGTTCCAAGATCTTTTGTTTGCAAAATATTACATCAATATTTTGATCCTTACACCTTACACTGACTCAAAGTACAATATTTTGCATCGTGGAAGTGTAGGATCGAAGAAGTGCCAAAATAGGAATAGGACAACAAGAGAACCAAATAGAGATGGAAAAAACTAAGACATGATTTTGTAGAGGATCCCAACGTGGAAGTGTAGGATCAGAAGATACCTCTAGTATCAATAGAGGTTCGCCTGCCAAGGTGCCATGGAAATTGATAAATTATCCGTCGAAGTTATATCCCTCAACTTTTTCCTTTCTCTCTCCATCACACTAGAAGATGGCTTTGACATTCTTCCTTTGCGTCATCCCATGTAAATCGCTCTCAATATAAATATAAGATATGTATTTACAACAAAAATCTGGAATAAGATCTCGTTAACTGGAAAAAAAAAAAGGACAATGACCGTCCAACATAACCAATAAAGGAGTTAGTTCTGGTATTATGTTTGGATGAGGGTCGAATCTCGAGGATCATATTCATATTCGGTGTATCACCATATAAGAGGGAAAATCCCTATCAAATCAGTTATTCATTATGACATGGAAGATGAGCAAAGAAAATGAAAGCTAGAGAATTAGATTTCATGGGTAATTAGTACTAAGAATCAACAAGACTAATATGGATTCTGACTTCCTATCAACATAATCATTATACCTTGAAAATTAAAAATTTAGCACTGTTACTTAGTAATAAGAACTCATAACTTCCATACTACTCGACTAGGAGGGCATGACAATAATAGTGACCTTTCATTCATTGATAATTCCTTCTATGATAAACCCATGGATGCTTTCAAAATAACCTTAAAAAGATAGCGGTAGTCATCAAGCCTATTGAAGGGTGGGATGTGATTTGCAAACAACTTAAAATGCATACAAATTTAGAGGTCCTAACACAAATTTACAAATATCTCTATCGTTATAAATGGAAGTAAAGTAACAATGGTGTCTCCTTGTATCCGACGATCGAGGTAATCATTATACCTTTTGTGGGGCTCTATGGGCTCTATGGCGGGATTAGAAATTTAGGAATCATTGAGTTTCTGAATTAGAATGTCATCCTGTTCTTCTAGAGAAAAATTCTCAAACATTAGAGTAATGCATCTTGGAAAATAAAATTGAACCTCAGAAATCCTCTCAAATTTCTAGTCTAGGTCTTGGTCTAGGTCGTGTTCCTGGTCATGTTTCTATTTATGGTTCTAGTTCTGGTCATGGTCATCGAATATGGAAGTTTTAGGAAAGGAATCCACACTTGAAGAATTATTCCCATTAGATTGTTGGTAATGCCTATGGCAGTGGCTACCCATGCTTTTTTGATAAGTTTAAAAGCTCCCTGAAGGGTGGGATGTCATGTGAACTTTTTTTTATCAGGATGCAATAGCAAGGCTAGTTTTAGCAAGGAAATTTGGATTTCCAAGTTCTCCATATTTGCCAAATTTTGGGAAAATTGACATTTTGGACCTCTCACGAAAGTGTGAAGAAATGGAAAGTTCATTTCCCCAACCTTTCTTAAAGCTAAATTAAACAAAATGGAATTTGGAGGTGGCACGTGGTAGACATTGATTTTATTGCCACCGATTTACTTATTGATGATTAATTTTTATTAGTTGGATTTATTTTCCATTAGTATGATAAGTATGCTTTCGATATTGTCAAATCACCATCAAAGGTTTATTCATGAGAATATAATTATTATTGTGGAACGGTGGATGAAACTCCTTAAATCCTCCCATAATTATGAATACCTCTCCTACATAACCTCATATGTAAGTGGATATATGTACATTATATAAATATTGATTTCCAAAGTTTCATGCATATTATACATTGAAAACGCTAGTATACAACACCAATAAATGATAAAATAATCCATAATGTCTTATATTGTCAAGTGCACATCATATTAGTTTCATACAAAAATAATCTCAGAAATGTAAGGTCTCATACAAAAATATTGAGTTCCAAATTGTATTAACGTGCACAATAAATATAAAAATGCACGAATAGGTCATATAATATCAAGTGAATTCCATATAGGTGTACATACAATGTCGAACGTGCATACAATGCCATGCACATAGGCATAAAAAAAATGTCATAAGACACACACACACACACACACACACATACCCAATTTCTCCATACTACGAGTCCTCTTCCGCCTAAACTTGCACTGTAGTCAAACCTGTAAATGCAAACAATTTTTTGTCAAAACTTAATATATAATTTTTCAACATGTATAAGACCATGCTAATGAAACTATTTACATTTACACGCACTTACCGCAATCTCTCGGTCATGCGTTGAATCTGCATCTCACACTCAAATGAGTCATCAAGAGCTACTGGAGCACGAATGGGGGTATCAAAATGATGAGCTCGAGGAGTCTATGCCCTCGAAGTAAAAATAGAAGGGGTTGAACCCTACATACACATAAGATCACAAAATCAAACATCAAAATTAGCCAAAATAGAACTATGTTAACAATAATTTTTTTGAATGCAAATCAAAAAATTTACGCCAACTAAGTACATGTATGTGTAATGAAAATATTTTAACTAATTTTATTAATATACAACTATTTTTTTACCATGCCACGCCTGTGAATCATATGAACAAGGTTGTTACTTGTCGTAGGTAACTCCTGCGTATACACAATGAAGGACATTATTAACATAATTTAATAATGCTACAATGAAGGACATTATTTTAAACATAATATGAATTATTGTATGAGCTATTTAACAAAAATACATGTAGTTTGAATACCTTAGTGAGTTGTTGCACAGATGAAATCGCAATGGAAACACCTTTCTCTACTCCTCACAGAGATGGTGGTGTGTCTAGTGAGGTCATCAACTTTATCAAACATATATCATGTCAAGTTAGTTGAACATATATAATATATATACAAGAACATACATATATATAGACATATATTTGAGTTCAAAAGTTGAGTCTAGTTTCATACGTGAAAATTTTACACAATTAACATTCTAAATTACCTCTGTGAATGTATGCATAGGCATGGTGCTCGTAGCCTATGGTCGGGATGATGATGTCCCTCCCGCACATTGTAATATCAATGCATATAGATGTTCAAATACAATTATTTCAAAATTTTAACATATATAATTAAATCAAGTACTCATATCTTTTTGTAACATACATAACAAAAATAACAAATACCTGTGAAGGTGTCGCCAATGGCTGGAATCCAAATGTATCACTCAAAAAGGTGTCTGACATAGTGAAATTATCATGTGTACCACCAACGGAAATTCCACCAACACTATAATGCATGAAAGTATCATCCTCCTCGGGCCCCAAGCATATGCTACCACATGACGAGCAAAGATGTGCCCTCATGCTAATACTTCCTGAGGGAATACTCTATGTACCTCCACGAACATTTGGATCAGAAATGTCCCTCATATGTCAGAAAAGGGTATCAGATAGCCCCTAAAGCATATGGAGTGTATCAATCTCTACTGTCTCCTTCACAACCGGGAGGGACAATCTCAAGGTGAGGAGGATTTTTGTGGGGACTCTACCCTGCTGAATAGGTGCATGTTGTGCACCTAGTTGATCCTGTGCAGAGCCTTTTCCTCAGCCCTAGAAATCTTAGAAATCAAAATAGTTCGGGATCTCATTGAGGATAAACTCGCAATATAGTTTCCTCAAAAATTATAGTGGAACCTCATTGTTATTGCAAGGTGGAAAATCAAACACCATCCACCATCGGTCCCAAAAATTATTTTTAATCAAATCACTATTGCACCAGTGGATTGGAAACCGTTTGCATGACAACAGAACATGCAAATTGGTTTGGGGGTCCATGAATAAGGCACATATGAGGTCTTTTGTAATTTATTTTTCTTTACATCCGCATATGATAATTTGTTGGCATAATATTCCCTACAACTCTCTTTATAAGATGTCCAACGATCAATTTGACTCGTTCTCGCGTCAACTTGCACCACTAATAACTCCAATGTGTTTGTAAGAGAGGCACAATAGGGTTTTTAGAATGGGAATCCCTCATTTTTTGATTAATTCCTCAATTTCAATCTTGTTTTCCACTATATGGGTTGCTAAATCCTCCTAACTACCCAGGGGATGTTCAACAACTATAGGAGGGCTAGGAGGGACCACAAGAATTACGAGGGTTTGGTTGTGGTTGAGGTGGAACTGTAAAACATTAAAAATGTATTCAATTCAAATTATACTATATAATTACCAAATTTCAATGCAATTTAGAGAAAATAATTTTTCCTACCTCTTCTCCATGAGGCACCATTGTCGATTCCGATCTTCATGAAAAAATCTCAAACAATCGTGGGAGCTAGATGTAGCTAAATATAAAATGTGACTACAGGGTTTTTCTGTCAAAATCACGTTTGGGGAAAATAAAATGAATAGGGCTTTTGCCCCTTTTTTAATATTTTAGCATAACGTGTATACGTTATAGGTTCATGAATTACCAAAACAAAGAAAATATAACGCGATCACATTTTGTTTTTTTCAATTTCTTGTCCTCTTTTGCCCCCAAGATTGGTGCACTTACCCTCCAAGAGTATTTAAATTTGGGTTCACCAAATGATTTAATAAAAATAGAATTTTGTATAAACCCTAATATTGTAGAGTCGCGTATAAATAAATGCTAAAGTATAGTTTTGACACAAGTAATAAGCTAGATAAATATGAAACCCTAAGGTAAGAAAGAGAGGAATTAACTAATTTGTTCCTAATGTCAGGACTATGTAGAATGGAGAACTTGATAAATAAGAAGGGCAAATGGTCACTGAGAAAAGTAAATCCTAGAGTTGTCGAATAAGCCTGGACTAGGGTTCTGGACTAGGCGAGGGCGTTTATGTGCTAGAGACCTCTCTGGGAGCCCGTGATTACACAGAGCTCGAACCCGGTTTTTATTATGTCACAAGATGGTTTTTATAGTCACTATTGGTTGCATGTATGTCGCACTATGATCATAGAGTACGCATGTGACTTGCAAAGAAATGATGACCTTCAAAACCCTAAAACTACATCAAATCCCAAAAAGAAAATATGCAATATGGGGAGTCAAACTAACCCCAATGGTCATCCAACTGAGTGAACTTACGATCAAGCACGCACTACATCTCATACTCCATGTAGTTCTTGTACGTGTGTGATAGAATCATGCCCTAAGAAGCCCTTGTGCAAGTGCATGTGATAGCGAATGATAAATAGATGTATCAATGTAAATAGATGTGTGGATGTCAAAATGAATTTCCCCTTCCTATTCATGTATGCAGAAAATGTAGTCCCTTGTCCCTTGTGTGAAAGGTAGATGGATGCCTTTGATTCTCTTAGATGCCTTTGGATGTAACCTTAGGTGATGATGATATAGGCTTAGATCTTTGGTCATTTATTTTGGTCACATAAATTTGTATTTATATGATTCCCTTCGTTGAATTTCATAATTAACAACTAGAATGAGGTGCCTAAAATATAAAAGAGACCCAAAAGAAGTGAGTAAGATAGAAAATGGTTAGGGGTTCCTAAAGGGGACGGGGCACCTAAGCGCTAGCGTCTGGCTAGGCATTGGTGTCCTAAGACATGATAGATAAACAAGTAAAGTCCTGATTGGGTTGTAAGTTGTAAAATACTAGAAAGAATACAAGAAACAAAGCAAAGAGGCCAAAGATAGTTTTCAATTACTAGTTTTCTCACTTAGGAATCATATGAATGCAAGTATGTTTTTAGGACCTAGAAATGTACCCAAGTGCGTGATTTTTTGTCTACACATGTAATAAATCGAATATATTTTTCGGTGTAGAAAATACATTCCATTAGCAAATATTTATGAGGATAGTATGAACCATATATACCATTGAAATCAAATAGACTAGTTGATATTTGTCAATGGTTTTTTTAGTAGATGGAATTAGCTAGTTTTTTAGATTGAAAATCACGTTTTTATTAATATAAAATTAAGTATAGTACAATGTTTTTTGTATAAACAAAGGTTGGAAAAAAACACACCCCGAATGTCAAATGCATCAAACCAAATAGGCCTCAAGAAAGAGGTCAACTCACCTCAAAACAACAATAAATAAAAAAATTTAATAGAGCGATACAGTAAAAATTAAGAAATACACAAAAATCAAAAACATAAACATCACAAATATGACAAAACCTAAGATATCCTCCAAAAAAATTCACTCTTGTGAAGGAAAACTTCAATTTTAAACCCCATGACAATAATCTTAAATAAGCATTGAAATAATAAATATATACAAATACTTATATTGATAAAGCATAAATGTGCAATCCAAACATCCAACACTATGAAAGAACATGAAACCTTGCATTTGAGCATACATTAGACAACCCAAACCAACAAGATTGGCCACTAATAACAGTCCAAAAGTCCATGAAGATGGCATGTGCTTAAGATTCTTGCCAAAAAATTTATTTTAATATAAAGTGTGCATAATTTTTCTTTTGATCTTTATGTTTATAGGCTAATAATTTGTCCAACTATTATAATGATAGTCCAGATAAGTTACTATAATACTCCATCGGAGTTAGTTTTGGAATTCATGTACAAGTGATTTTGACATTCCACCAATTGATACAACAACAAATATGGACAAGGAGACATAACAATGTTCAAGTAAAATATTATATTGAATAAGCCATCAATATGATGATTTTCTAACCATTCAACCTTAGAATTATAATCATGGTCATTATGTTTATCATGTTGAAATTATTAATTAATAAATATTTATATTTACTCCACATATATTAATTTTGAGATTTGAAATTAAAAAAATTAAAACATAAAAATTAGATGACCCTTCCAAGTGAACTAAGAATAGCTTGTGGTATGTTTTGTATCAGCAAGTTCAAAAGGATTCCAAGTTTCCACGTTTAGGCTAAAGTTGGAGTGTATATTCCAAGTTTCCCATGGGGCGGTCTTCTCATTATAAATATGTATTGGTAATGGTACTAGAAAGTTAGTGAGTGATTTTTGGGTATGAGTTCAAAATAGCTAGGGATTTGTGAAGTTAAAATTTACCATTCTATCAACTTATTATAAAAATACAATTATTCAATAATTTTAAAAACACTAAAAAGGGTTAATCCAAGATCATTAATGATCGTCGTTTAAACAAGTGATGAGTATCCAACATATGATAATATTTCTAAAACTCCACAAAGGATTTAGAAACATATTACCAAAGAAAAAAATATAACTAAAATAGAATCCAAATAGTACACCTCCCAAGTCAACAACGACTCTAGAGAATATTTCCACTTGTTATTTGCATCATTGAATTACGTTTGTTCCCATTTGGTGACCAAACTTTCTGCATAGACTTTATTTTTCTACACAAATCATGCTAACTTTCAATAAAAGCACAAAATGATGATTGTTTTCCACTCTCGGGGATGGTTCTATGGATTTTCTCTAGCTCCTAGTTTCCCTGTTGTAGATGGTCCCATGTTGATTGTTTCAACTAGCTACAAGAAAAATCTGAATCTTGACGGAAATCAGGAGCTCCACATTTTTTACCCCTTAAACTTCGAGGTGGATAGAGAGGGGAGCCGAGAGTTTCCCCTCACTGCTTAGGTTGTTTTGTTTCCATGTGGCATCAAAAATGCATGTTGGCCACTACGTTTTGGAGGGAAAATTGCAATGGGTTCCTAAAATATCTCAACAGAAATTGTAGAGGAAAATGGTAAAAACATGGGACCTTAAATTGGCTAAAATGTCCTCGAATTTTCTCAAGAAGACACCGAGATTTTCATAAGCCCCCACTCCATGGGACCACGCCCTTAAAAATGAAAATATATATTCATGAGTAAGCATTTAATAAATATAATATATTTTTTATTAAATATGGAAATTCATTCCATTTGAAAAGATTTATGAGGATATTAGGAACCATACATACCATTGAAATTAGATACAAATTAGTTGAGATTTTTCAATGGGTTTTTATGAATAAATGAAAATAGATAGTTTTTGGATTGAAAAACACTTTTTTATTAATATAAATTTAGATATAATACAACATTTATGGTAAAAAAAAGATAAAAAATCACACCCCAAAATGTCAAACACATAGAACCAAATAGACCTTGGGAAAGAGGCCAACTCACTTTAAAACAACAAATGAAAGTAAATAATCTTTTAGAATGATATGGTAAAAATTAAGAAATACACAAAAATATCACAAATATGACAAAAACCAGAGTGCCTCTAAAAATATTTACTCATGTGACACAAAACTTTAATTTGAACCCTATGAAAAATAATATTAAATGAGTATCGAGACAATATATATATATATATATATATATATATATATAATATATATATATATATATAGTATATAGTATCATAGCATAGATATGTAATCTAAACATCAAACATTGGGGGTTAAGTCAAAATACTTAGAATTTGGTGAAATTAGGGTGTTTCACCATTTTCTAGATTGTTTCTTTAAAGTATTACGAAATGTATAAGGTAACAAGGCGTAGGAGGAATACCTGTTTTAATGTTGGTTGATGGGTTATTACACGCGTATGACTTCTAAATCCATATCTAATTGTGAGATTCCTTTTGGCTAGGAGGAACTACCTATAATGCAAAGCAAGACCACCAGAAAAAGTTAAACAATATATGCAGTGAACTGCCTAGCGTATGCTAGATCCGGAAGTGTGATACTTCCTAGATGGTTGTTAGTCCACTGTTTTAAACAATTTAATACGGTAAATAAGGTAAAACCTATTGTAATTTGAAATGATTTAGGTATCTCACTTAAAACACAATAAGAAATAGATCTAATCTAACAAGATAGGTTAGAATAGGATCTCGAAGGTCAAATAATCGGGTTCGGGTCTCGCAGTCTAACAGAGGTCTCGGGTAGATCACAGTGAATGAGGGTGAGAGGGAATTAGGTAGATAGGTCACTATTCTGGATTGTATGGGAAAATACAGAGACCGATGTCGGTTAAGGGTGACCGACGACGGTTGGTGTAATCAGTGCTGGTTCTTCGTGGAGTTCTCGGGAATGCCAAAGAATGAGATTTAGGTCTCCTTTGTGATTGCACAAAGGACTTTGGTTGCCTCGGGATGAGGTATTGGGTGATTTGGGTAGGATTTTCTCGAGGTTTTAATGGGTATATGGAGGGGTGAATGTTGAAGGAGGTCAATGGATGTCTAGGTAAACAAAATATGATAATATAATGATGAAATGATGAAATGAAATAAACCAGAGAAATATAATGTCTACTTACTTAGATCCCGGTCTTCAATGCTCATGCAGTGAGGGATAGAGGTGCTGATGAGAGGTTTGAAGGTTGCAGTGGTCACCAACTCGAAGGAAAGTTTTTTCATGGCTGCATGTACATTCCTCTTTGCTTGGTTAGATCAAATCATTGTTGGGATGGTTGTGCAGGAAAATATGCTTGATCTCCTTCCTCTTGAATGCGTGTTCTCACTTTGGAATTCACTCTGAGAAGATGTGATATCTCTAGAATGTGCTAATTTTTGCCAACTTTTCCAATATTTTTCCAACCTTCTACCAACCTTGAGAATAAGCTTTTTTTGGGGTTAAAATGGTAACTAACGGCGGTTCCGGCTTAATCGGTGACGGTTAGGGGTAACCCAGATCGATCGATCAAGGCAAGAATTCCTAGGTTTATTAAACTAGGGAGATCCTCTTGATTTCCTCGGATCTCATGCCGTTAACCCATGGATTAGACTGGGAGCTTCTTGTAAGCATGCGGGAATGTGGTTAGAGGGAATGTAGGCATTGATTTTTAGGGTTTGGGTAAGTCTCAGTTAGTTATGGCAACTTACTAAGAATAGGTTTTAGGTTGAGTTAGCTTGATGAGGTGTCTAAGTGAGGTGTGTGTGGATATTATTTAAATTAAGATATTTAAATAATAAATATATTGAGGATAATGAATTAAATTAATTAAATTAATATTAGTGGAGTGAAGGGGGTCATGGCTAGGTTAATGTGATGAAGGGTGTTTATTTGTCGAGGGACCAAAGGGGAGTGTGACCTAATTTTAGTGTCTACATTTTGCCTCTTTTTGTTGTGTAGCTTGTATTGGTAAGCGACGCTAACAAAAATAAGATGTGGTTGCCCCATGTGTGGGTGAAGGTGATCCCCTCAAACCGTAAACCGACGAGGTGAAGGAAAAATTGGTGAGTGATTTGATAAAAAGGTGAATGTGAGGAAAAGAAAGGTGGATAATAGGGGAAAAAGGAGCAAGGTCTACTCGGGTAAGCTAGGTAATGGGTCTGGGTCAAAGGTAGCAATAGTCAAACGCACGCACACGTATAAACCGCAAAGACACTACCAAGTTGAAGAGCAGAACACTCTATAATGTCTAAGGTCGAGAGGTTTATCCAAACAAGGTCAAGTGATTCGGTATCCAAGGAATAGGATATGGTTAGGAAACACAATGCGCAGTTAGGCACAAAGAACATTTAGGTATGTTCTCGTACACCAAAGGTAAGGTCAAAGCTAAATGATCATGGAAATAGGCTAAGTAAGGTCAAGAGGTCAACAACACAAGTAATGAAAGCACAAGTTATAGCGAACATGTGAGGTCAAAGGTCACTAGCGATGGTCCCGGTCCAAGAATCTAGGTCACGGCATGGGTAAGGCCAAGGTAGGGGTAAAATAATGAGTCTTCAAAGGAGGACAAAGGGAGGGAGTAAATTATTTGTCAGAAAGGTGAGGTCAATGGGTAGGGTAAAGGTGGGGTGAGGAAATGATCTGGGGTGAAGGTGGGACAAAAAGGAGGTAGGGGTAGGGTAAAGGGGTAAAACATAGGAAATGTGTATTTGAGGGTGACCAATGCCGGTCAAGGAGAATCAACATCAGTATAGATAAACCGATGACGGTTAGGTAGGGCATGCAACCGATGTCACCAAGGGTAATGGACATTAGTTAGGTCAAGTCTCGTTATAAAAATAAAAATCCACAGCTTTTGTTATTCATTTGTTATTGTTCAAGTGAGAAAATGAAAAAAGAGAGAAAAGTGAGAAAAGTTTCCAGATGGAATGGAATAAAGTGAGTCGGCAATGTGTTCGATGAGTGATTAGTTGGTGAGTAAAGCAGTCCATAGGATCATTGCGAGGATTCAATTGGGCGGAGAGGTCATGGTAGCTATTCGGTGATGGTGGAGGTCGGAGAGGATCGGGCAGCCACCAAGACAATGGCTAGATGTGCCACCGAGACGGCAAAAGCACGACGAGGTAAGCGCCCTACTCTACGTTGTTGATTTCATAGATTAGAGGATTATTTAGTGTTAGTTTAGGTTTTGTTTGTTTTTGGTTTGGTGGGTGGGCACAAATTAAATTTGGGAATGGAGGGGAATATTGGGTAAAAGGAGGAATGGGGAGGGTAATAAATGGGATAGGGGAGGTGGGTGGAGGTATAAGGGTAGTTTAGGTCATTATAGGTGGGGTAAAAGGGGTAGGGGAGATTTTTTTTAGAGAGGGGGTTTTGGGAAATCGGGATTTTCCGCAAGAATGAAGGACCAAATGTCGGTAAAGGTTCCGACGTTGGTTAGGTGGAACCGGTATCGGTCACCAAATAGGTGACCAATGCCGCTTAAGGGGTAATCGAGGTCAAGAAGAGTGAACCAAAGATACCACCAAATAGGTGACTAGTGCTAATTAAAGGGTGACCAGTGGTCGGTTAGGATGAACCTAAGATCGGTCGATTAATAGTGGGCACAAAGGTCCAAAAATGGTGTGGGCTAGGTAGTTGAGATGGGTAGGGTGAAAATAGGGTATAGGAAAATGATAATGGTTGAATATGGATGATACATGTAAATTAATGTTTTATGTGTATTGATACATGGGAGAGCGTAGCTACATATGTGGGATAGGGTTCTACCTCTACTTGGTGACAAAGTGCATGCGGCAAAGCCGATCCCGGGAGGAGCTAAAGCATGTGAAGGCAAAGTGGGCTTGAGTGGGGTTCATCACTATAGACATGTAGTCCGGCAGCCTAGTTTGATGGTTACGCTCATCGATAGATGGGACTCCGTGACCAACACGTTCCACCTGCCAACGGGTGAGATGACTATCACCCTAGAGGACGTGTTCCAGATTCTTCGGTTACCCATATTGGGTGCCCAGGTTTATTCTATCTCCTCTGAGGCCTCAGAGGAGCTGATTGTGTCTATTTTTGGAGAGGGAATGTCTGATTTGAGATTCCATAAAGCACCATTTGAGCTATGGAGAGATGTACCTAGCCCATCCAGAGGAGACGAGGCTAGTGGTTCTATTGATGGAGGCAAGTGTGCTGCTATGCACTACCAGATGTAGAGGGTGGATGCTTTCCCGATCACTAATGGGGGTACTCCACGACATGATGGTGCATGAGACCCACTTTTCCTGGGCACCAGCATTCTTGGTGTAGTTATACAGGGATTTGTGGGCATATGGGCGGTTGTGCAGTTCATCCCGTGTCAGTTTGTATTTTTTACTGCACTGTTGGGCATACAAGCACATAGTTTTTGTGTGTCCTATAGGGATGCCCCAAGAAGATGCATTCCCAAGCAGTGTGATTTTTGTGGGTGGGGTACAGGGAGATGGGTTCCGGTGATAGGAGAGCAAATATCTAAGAGGCCGACACATGATGTGGCCCATTTAAGCAGCATCGGAGGGGTTTTCTGAGTGCACATTATATAGAGGCCATATGTGGGATTCCCCTCATATATGCATATGCATGAGGAGCTAGCTGAGCTCTAGCTAGAGAGATGGATATAGGGTCGTCATGTCGGGAGGACGAGATGATCCCGGTAGATAGATTATGACGGAAGTTCAAAGCTAGTACAGACATACCTCCGCCCTTCCCATAGTATCGGAGAGATGACGTGGAGAGGCCCTTACCTCTACCACATCCTGCACAGTGGCCATAGGGTAAGAGGAGTAGGTAGTGGACCAAATGGATAGATGACACCGGGTGCATGATAGTACAGTACGAGTGTAGTGGTGGGTGGGTGGCTCGACGAGCCATACCACCCAAACTAGGGCAGCCGGATCTAGCCACCATCACAGTGTAGAGAAATGCCCTATAAGGGGGTAGGTAGCTATGCTGATTACCCAGTTGGGTTTATTGCAGCACACGCCTAGAGGGTTTTGATGTAGAGGTAGCAGAGCTACATGTACATGTAGCTAGTCTGCAAGCCCAAATGGCTGATAGAGGAGATGGAGATGGAGAGGAGGGGATGGTCAGGTGGTAGCCTTACAGGCTTAGGTGGCAGGTTTACGAGGCCAGATGGCCACATACTGTGCACAGATTGGGTCTCTTGCAGAGCCCGAGATATAGGCACAGGGGTAGGGGGCACCACCATAAACATCGGGACCAGTCCCACACATGGAAAGCACGGGTAGGGGTCCCGTGGCAGGTATAGGGGCTACGACCTATGGTACCACCACGACCGTGCCTATATCTAGGTTATGGGATGCCCTAGGTGATGCTAGGTACTATCAGACCAGGTGATGGCAAGGATAGACTTCACATCCTATGTTGAGTACATGGCACAATAGGCATCCAGTGAGAGGACAAGATCCCACACTCACAGTGTGGAGAGCACATGAGGTCGTGAGCTCGAGGCCCAATCAAGCAGAGGCTACCAGTGCACGGAGACCAGCTCTGGTTGAGGTGTCGCAGGGACCCAGGAGGCCGAGGGTACAGGTGATACAGAGATGGAGGACATCTTGAGATGCCTGATATGTGGTCACCTGATTTTTTATGTATGATAGTGATTTTGTGATTATATACCGGCCTACGTGCCGAGAGATAGTTGTATTGTTGATCACATACTGGCTGCGTGCCGAAGACAAAGTGAGGATGTATGAGTTATTTTGTATATTTCGAGCATATACCAGCCTGCGTGCTAAAGAGATTTTGTATTGATTCATTATTTTATTATATATATGAGACCGGCCTGCGTCTTCGATGACATTTTGTATTATATATCACTGTATGCCGATGATTTTGAGATGATGGACATGATGAGATAGCCATGTATATTTGAGATACACATTGATTTATTTATATGATGAGATACATGGTATTTTTGATTTGTTGATGTGTTGATGAGATACATGGTATTTGTTGATTTATTATTTTGATATGGAGGGAAATTAGGTGAGTTAGGCATGATGGAGTCAGGTTGGTATAGGCATGGATCGAGTCAGGTTGATTTAGGCATGGTTGAGTCAGGTTATAGACATGGATTGAGTTAGGTTATAGGCATGGATTGAGTCAAAGTTATAGGCATGGTTGAATCAGTCGAGTTAGGCATGGATCGAATCAAAGTTGGTTTAGGCATGGTTGAGTTGAAAGTAGGTGAAGTGGTGATTCATTATTTTATGCAATGAATGATTCTATGGGTCATATGTGAGATGTGGTATAATCTATGCATAGTAATGATAGAGAAATGGTAGGCATAATAAATGTATGTTGTGATAATGTTTAAAATATGAAACAACTTGTTATGTATGTGGTTTAATTTCCAATTTTGGGTATAAAAGGGAAACAAAGTGAGGTGTGATGTAATGTGAGGAACATGGAAGATGAATTGCTTAGGGTAGAGGATGGCCGAGCTAACCTCCAAGGGCCCCATGCCGTCAGAGTGCTGCGTACATAGTCTCAGCAAAAAGGGACCTCAGGCTGATGTAGTTCTCCCATAAGCTAGGGAAGAATATGAGGAGGTATGAAAATGAGTTGGCAGGTTTTTGGGCATGTTGTGGGTTTAGTTTTTAGGTGTGGGTAGATTACGGGTAAATGATGTAGGTGAGGGTGATTGTGGTGAAAGAAGAAGATTAACCCAAAAGCAATCATCGGGGACCAAGTCCCGTATAAGGTACTAAAAATGTAAACAAAGGTGGTTAAAAGAGAAGAGGGGGCAATAATCCATCCACGATTGGGTAGGATCATACCAAGTAGATCATACCTTGGCAGAGGTGATGAACGTAATACCTTAAAGACATTACATGATGGACTGTTCTACAGTGAAAATTAGTCACATGATCACCAAATGTCTAAGTTCCAAGAAGTCCCTTGAGGCAGTAGGAAATGAGAGTGGGCATGGTTTAAAGGGTGAAAAGTGGGTAATTTTTTATATATGGTATAGGTAGCATGCGTTTCAAGCAAGAGAACCTAGCTCACAATGGGAAAGTCCATGACAAAAAGGTTGAGTGTTTTGACTTATAGTTGAGATAGACTGATCGATGTGGGAAGTCTATATGGGAAAAATTGAACTCCTTGAGGTCTTCGTGAAGTTGATCGATGCGGGAAGCTTCATTGCTCTCATTTTTGTTTTATTTTTTTAAGAGATTTACATAGCTATCCTTTGAGGGAGCAGTCTATTTATAGCAGCAATTGTTCGAGAGGAAGATGTCCTTTTGAGGGAGTCATCTTTTTATTAGAAGTTTGACTCAAGGATTTTGGTCCCATGTGAGGTCTTTGAAGTCATGGAAAAGACCAAGGTGGAGAATAAGACTCTTATTCAAAAGGCAAGGTGAAATGACCATGGGATCTCATCTAAAGGTAGACAAAAAGTATCCATGAGAATCATGCTATGTGCAGCACCGTGGTACACATATTCAAGAGAAGATAAAATGTGATGGGTACTCACATGATTCTTGTTTAATCATAGGTGAGGTGTTTTTCAAGTGGATAGTGCTCAAGGGACGAGCATGGAAAGAGAAAAAAGGTGAGGGAGGACTACAAGTCAACAATAGAATGGTCGAAGATGCAAGGCATTAAGGGGATCAGGTTCGGGTTTACCATCGAGTGATGATAAACGGTAAGCACCTGATCCATAGGTATGAGTCACGATGTATGGTCCAAGCCAATTAGGAGAAATTTTTCCCGTTTACTTTTTTCTGCTTTGGTTATGTGTTGATTTTCTTTCAAGACAAGGTCACCAACTTGGAAGGTTCATTCATGGATACATTTTTGGTAAACTTGAAGGTGATCCAAAGCATTAAGATGAGGTTCGTCTAATAACTCTAGTTGTGCTAAACGGTCCTAACGAAAGTCATCATCATTGAGCATGTCATGGAGAGAAATGTAGAGTGAGGGAATCTGGTCTTCGAGAGGCGGGACCGCCTCTGCACCGTAAACCGAGAAAATGGCGTGGCCATAGTGGAAGTGAGAATACTAGTGTGGTATGCCCACAGGAAAAAGAAATGTGCGTATGCCAATCCTTCCCAAAGATCATCAACCAATTTCATAAGAATTTTTTTGAGGGTTTTGTTAGTGGATTTGGCTTGACCATTGGTTTTTGGGTAATAAGGTGATGAGAAACTAAGCTGAATGCCAAAGGCATCGCAAAGTTTCTGCAATGTTTTGTTTTTGAATTGTTTTCCATTGTCAGTGATGAGGTGATGTGAAACACCAAAGTGACAAATGATGTGGTGGTTAATGAACTCACATATTTTCTCAGCTTTCGTGGAAATGAGTGGTATGGCTTCCACCCATTTTTTATAGTATTTGGTAGCAGTGATGATCCATTGATGGCGTTGGGAAGAATGAGGATTGATTTCTCTGACAAGATCCAAACCCCATTGAGAGAAGGACCAAAGGTCTTGAGTGACCTGTAAGGCATGACTGGGTGTATGATGAATATTGGAATTTTGTTGGCATTTTACACAATGTTTGACGTAGTCACAACAATCATGGTTAAGGGTCGGCTAGTAATAGCCTAGGAAAAGAATATGCTTAGCAACAACAAGGCCACTGAAGTGACCTCCACATATGCCATCATGAACTTGCTTAATGCTATAAGGGATTTCAAAACTTATGAGGCATCGTAAGAGAATACCATCAAATCTATGCTTATAGAGGAGGCCCCGAGAATGACGTAATGCGAGACCTTTTTAGGGAAGGTGCATTGTATGTTATGGGTGAGATCAGAGGTAAGATGGAGAGAGAAAGGTAGTTGGAGTTTTATTTACACCAAAGGTCACTCGGAGTCGGGGTAGTGGTTTCGATGGAGAAAACATCATGAGGTAGATAAGAAGGTTATGGAGGTGTTGTATCGTGACAAATATTTTAGAATCGGTGGGCGAAGCGGGTATTTGGGAAGCTAAGAAGGCCATGGTATCTCGTAAACTTGTTGGTTGAACGGGATGGTTTGAAGGGTGTGATCAAAGGTGGTCAAAAGTATGTCTACATGATGTTTATAATTTTGAAGTATCTCGTTTACAACATTGGTACATACCATTGACTTGGTTTATGACCAATTGAGAATCACCAAAGATGTTGATTGATTTGACATCTAGGGTGCAGGTTTCTCAGAGACCTAGTATGAGCACTTCGTATTCGAAATATTGTTGGTACATTCAAAATCTAATTTGAAAGACAAAGGCATGGGTTCACCCTCAAGAGGAATGAGGATAATACCAGCCCTACCCCCATGCTGACACTTGGAACCATCAAATAAGAGTGTCATTTGGTAAGGGGGTTCATCCAGGGAAAGGGTAGCAATCGACTCATCTAGAAAGTCAAAATTAGAGGGTTGATCCCTGGAAATAGGTGCGTCGAGTAAAATTGGTCGCTGATATCTTGGCCCTTGATGTACTTTTGATGAATTAATTTGAGTTCAATATCAGCTAAAAGCATAAGCCATCATGCGGCACACTGATTTTGATAAGGTCTGGCGTACATGAAGTGTAAGGGGTCGGTGTTGGTCACAACATATGTTTTGTGGTTGAGTAGGTAATGACAGAGTTTGGTGGCAATGAAAACTAAGGCTAAGGAAATTTTTTTGGGATTGGTGTATCGGGTTTCATAGTCCAAAAGAGTACGGCTTATGTAATAAACATCCCTGCTCCCTATGTTGTTCATCATGATGAGTGAGCATGGCTCCCAAGCAATGATCGTAGATTTGAGATGTATAGGTAAAAAGGTTGATCGTCTTTAGGTGGGATGAGTACATGGGTGGCTGGAGAAGGTATTGTTTCAAGGCCTCAAAATCTTTTGTGGTAGTCATCATCCCATTTAAAGGAGACATCCTTCTTGCTTGAGATGATGAAATGGTTGGCACCGATCCGATAATTGTGAAATGAAATGGCCAATAGATCGCAATTTACCTTAAGTGCTATGGAGTTGTTTAAGGTTAGTGGGCAGAGGCATTTCAAGAATGGCCTTGACTTTATTAGGGTCAACTTCTATACCACGAGGGAAACGATAAATCCCGGGAGATTTCCTAAGAGAACCGCCAAGACGCACTTCCTAGGTTGAAGGTGGATGCAATATTTAATGAGACCTGTTAAATATGGTTTTGAGGATGGTTAGGTGCTCGGAGAGCAGCGTTTAGATTTGGCCAAGAGATCATCCATGTAATATTACAATATGTGATACATGATATCATGGAAGATGTAAGTCATAGCCTATTGATATGTGGCACAGCATTTTTAAGGCCGAAAGGCTTAACTCGATAGCAAAAGGTCCCCTAAGGGGTGATGAACGAGATCTTGTGTTGATCTTCCGGGGCAAGAAAACTTTGTTATAACCCAAGAATCCATCCATGAGTGATAGCATCTCATGGCCAGCGGTGAGGTCAACCAGCTATTCAATACCAAGTAAGGGAAAGTCATCTTTTGGGCATGCTAGATTGAGGTCACGTAAGTCCGTGCAAATGTAGAGTCCCCTATCACTTTAGTGTCGTGGAAAATGTTATAAATCTAATGAACATGATCAATGGGTAAGATAAAGGAAACATGAAGAAGGCGTTGAAGTTCTCTTCGACGCAAAGGGCAATGCGAGGGTGCATTTTCCTCGGCTTTGTTTGGCATGGGGGAATGGTTACGATATTGTGGACCACTATGGTGGGGTCAATATTAGGCATCTCTGCATAAGACCAAGAAAAAATGTGGTTATGATCCTTGAGAAAAGAAGTGATGGCTTCCTATTCAGCAGCATCTAAAGATTGTCTGATCTTTAAGATGTGTGGTCATCCTAAGTATGAATGTTGATCTCATAGTCGATTCATTCAACATGGTTTGTGTCTCAAAAGGTAACGACTGATGAATATATGAGTCTTCTGCACCAAGGTAGGTGAGTATAGATTCATCATCCTAATATTGAACAACGTTAATTCAAGGTGTATCATCATCAATCATTTTGGATACCAGGAAGGGACGAGTGGAAGGGGCCTTGCCCTCACGTTGATAAGTCAAAGGCCCCAAGGAAATGGTGTTTATGAAAAAAATAAAAAGTTAGGAGGGATAGATTTAGAATCCATTGAATTTGTCGGTGAGGGTGGTGATGAAGGTGGAGCGGGTGAAGAAGGTGGAGAAGAGCTAGTGTCCTTAATGAGTTCAATGGGCTTGTTTGGTAGGTGGTTCGGGAAAGCCGATACCACTACGGTCATTATGTTTGTGGGTGGTACATGGAATAACGGTATGGTGGCCTTGCTCATAAAAGCCAAAACAAAAACCCTTCCACGCACATTGGTGTAGGAAGGTGTGGGCAAAACGGTGATTGGTAAGTGATTGGAAGTCAGTGAGAAAAGGGGTAAGTTTGTGGTGGTGGTTCGGGTGTGTAAGTGGTAGTATCAAGTCCCCCATAGGTGAGACTAGTACGGAGATGAGGAGGACCATAAAGGAGGTGTTCTCCTATGCGGTGATCATAGCAAGGGTGTTGGTGAAGGCTTCCATACTCTTGTGGAGTAAGGAATGTGTTGACACTATATAGGCGGTACTCCCCCAGAGTGAGGCGTTGAAAAATACCTTCTAAGGGATCAGTGGTTGGTATGTAGGTAGCTGGAATGGATAATGTGTCGAGGTGGAGTTAATGGATTGGGAAGCTGATGGGTCAGCCGTGGAGGTTATGGAAGTGGTAGGAATGGAGGAGGTATGTGTGGTAGAAGCAGTGGCTGCACTGGTAAGTGGAAGTGTAGGTGAAGAAGTAACGGTTATGGAGGTAGTTGGCTTAATAGGTATGAGCACATCATTGGGTCGGTAAAGCATGTTGCATGTTTTAAAAGGTGATGGGTCAACTGGAATGGTATAGGTGTGTCCTTTATGTTCAAACTTTACATAACGATGCAAAGTGGAAGGAACGTAACCCATGACACGAATCTAGGGTCTGCCAAGCAAGTTATATTGGAATTCCCCTTCCAAAACGTAAAACATTTCTGGAACAGTGTGGGGGCCCACGCGAATATGGATGATGACGGTACCTAGTGTAGAGGTGATAGCGTTGTTGAATGAATGCAACATGACAGGATGTTTATGTATGTAATTTTCAGGTATGCGCATTTGAGAAAATGCATGGGATGAAATGATGTTAATGCTAGCGCCCCCATCAATCATCACATGGCATACCCGTATGTCATCGATGTGGATAGAGATGAAGAGGGTTGGGTCTGGGTCATCATTTTGGTGTGGCGTGATCTCTTCCTCTGAGAAGCTAAGGGAGGCCACTTGGTGAATAGGGTGGGGTGAAGATGAAGGTGGTAATTTGGTGAGAGAGGCTACATGATGGGGTGTGATAATGGAGGCTACGGGTGTAGGGTCATTGGGTAAAACCTCAATAGATTGAAGAACCTCCATGAGAGCTTGACGATGGGATTTCGAATTTTGGATGAGATCATATAGGGAAATTTTGAGGGGAGACTAGTGTAATTGTTTAAGCATGGTGCGATGTGTGATGCCACTAGAAATGGGGTATGTGGGGCCATGGGTAGTGATTTTAGGTATGGGTACGAGATGGTATGTTGGGTATAGGATTGGTTGGTGGGTCGCTTGCATTTTCTTTACCCTTATCCTTTCCGATCACATGTAGTGACGTGAATCATGTTGACTCGAGGGGAGTTGGCAAACAGAGAAGGTGTAGGTGAGTGGTATAACGACACGACGGGTAAAAACCTACTCTGGAGGAGAAAACCTTGTGATGTGAGTTGGGCACAATGACATTTGGGTGGTGGCGTGGCAAGTTCTCTCGATGCGAACCATGTTAATTTCAAATCTTGGGGTGGCTCTAGGAGTTGTGAGGGAGGAAGTTGGTGATTATGAGTGGGCAAAGTGTGGGAATGGGTGTTGGTGAAGTAGGATCCTTGTTGAGAAGGTCTTTGATATCAAAGTTGGCTTCCGGGGACACAACCGGATCAGATGGTTTTCAAGGCCTTGCAGTTTTCCACATCGTGCCCCGGCACATGATGGTAGGTGAAAATTTTAATATCATCAAACCCTTTTGGCTTGGGTTTGAGGGGCTCATAAGGCCTAAGTGGTGGTAATGTGATGATGAGAAGTCTCAAAGAGGTTGGTTAAAATTTTGGCATAGGACCCTACTAGTGGATCGCAATGGGAAGTGAACATGGGTTTAGGTGTAGGTGTAGTTGATTATTGAGGAACGTTCTTTGGAAGAGGAGGAATGGGTCGAGCTATGGGTTTGGGTGCTGGTGTGGTTTTGGGTGTCGATCGTGTTGGTTTAGGTAGGGGTATAGTAGTTAAACGAGTAGGAGGGTGTGTGGTTGTTTTGACAACCTTATTGTGGGGTAATGGAATTTTGTTTTTAGATGCACCTTATTGGGTAAAGGCAATATGGGTGTATGAGGTCTAGAAGGAAAACCAGATGAGGGAAATGGGTGAGTTACCCATGGGGATAACGAAGGGTTGTGAAGGTAGATGATGTGGGTCGTGCTTAGGGTGTGAGAGATAAGAATCGGAAGTGTAGTGGGTAGTGAAGCAATAACCGAGGGTTTGGAGGTATGGGTGGTAAAAAATGCTGCAGTGTGGGTGTAAGTTGTGTTGGGCATCCGGGTAGGTTAGAGGTTTGGGATGAAGGAATGGGTTGTTGTGTGTTTGGTTTATTGGTGGGTGGAGGTGTCTTGACCATGTGAGGAAGCTGAAGTCCTAAGAAATATGGGACAAGTGCAGGTGTGATTGGCGCAGCTGGGGTATGAGTTCTATGGGTTTGGTGCTTTTGTTTGGGTGTCGGAGTAGATATGGTGTTGTCTTTGGAGAATGTAGCTAAATCTAATTTAATAGGTGGATGAGTAAGTGTGGTAGTCAAGGTGACCCTAAAGTGGTAATAGGTTTAGTCGAGGATGATGTCATAGGTGTGGGTTTGGGTTTAGATATAGATTGGGCTATGGGTAAGGATGTGGTTTGAGCTATGATAGGTATCGTGGAAGGATTTTTCATAGAGGTGGTTGTGTTTGGTTTGATTAGTTGAAATACTTTTGGGTAGATAATGGAGGTATCAGCAAGTGACCTCTGCATCTACGTTGAGACAGAAGCAAAAGGTGTCCCCATAGTAAGGCTCTATCCACATAATCTAAGTGATCGGCCAAATGTAAGAACGACACATCTGTAGGTGGAGTTGATGAGGACCTAATGGAAATTCCTATAAAATGTGTCTTAGAGACGGGAAATTGGCTAGCTTCAGCTTCCGTGGGTAAGAGAGCCGAAAGTAGGTCTACAGGATTTTGGGTAGTGGATGGAGAATGCTCACCAAGAGGCAAAGGTATCTCAACTAGGTCTATGGTAGGTGTAGAAGGTGATGGAAGCTCCTCTACAAGTGGAGGAACGGATAGGTGCTCCTCTATGGGTGGAGGAGGTAATGGGTGCTCCTCTATGGGTGGAGGAGGTACTGTGGGTAAAAGTTCTCTAAGTGGAGAAGCCAGGGGTGAGATGGTCTCGATGTTAGCGAGAAGAATCCTACGTAGGTGATGAAGTAGATGAAATATGTTCCTCTATGGTGAAGGAATAGGGAGGTTGGTTTACGATGCGGAAGGAGGATTTGAGACTAGGATTTCCTCTATGGAAGGAATGTGAGCTAATTGGGAGGTGATAGGTATGTCATTAAAGATAGAGTGAACCTCGTGGGTATGGATATCATGAGTTGCGATCTCACCGGTTTGATCAAATGAAGGGGCATGATGGGGAAATGGTTTCTTGAAGATGTGTAGGTTTTGGTTGGCAGTGTGCATTAGGATTTTCCATGATTAACTCATCTTTCTCGAGCATTTCTGGATAATTTTTTTGAAAGTGATGCAATTGCCATCATTATGACCCTTTACTCAATGATAGTTACAAAAGTCATGTTCTTTATACCATGCGGGAATGGGGCTGAAGCAATGGGTGGAAGAGGTCAAACCAAAGTGTGTTTTATGGGTGGAAGAGTGATGGCTCTAGCTTTGATAAGCTTTTCTAAGATAGAAGAGTAAGGTTCCCTAATTGGGGTGTATTTTTGTCAAATTCCGTTGTGGATTTTCTTGTCTCGAATGCTTCATCGAATGTTCGAAAGGGGACCTGCGAGGTCAATGAGATTGAAAAGTTTGGATGGGTGAGAGATTAGATGAGGGGTAGCCTCATTTGACCGATGAACTAGGCCAGCCTTGAGTACCACTTTGTTAGTGGTGCCCTTAGCCTTTGAATAATTGTTTTGTGGTTTGGAAGAAGAAGAGGTATTATTTGAATTCAATGAGATTGTAGCACAAGCCCGTGCATGAAGAGGTTGAATGTCAAATTCTTATTCCGTAATGTGGATTTTTCTTCTCTTGAGATGGTCGAATCTCTAACTTTATCTTAGTGAATAATGGAAGAATCAATGGAGGTGGAGGATAGTATGTAGGTATGGACAGGAAAGGAAGAGCAAGGCATCATCGTGAGCGATCGGTAACCCCTGATCGCAAATGGCAATGGGAGTTAACGATTGTGGGAATGGAAAGGACCACATTCTGTAAAAGGGGTAGGGGTCATCCAACACAAGAGGTGGGACGATGTAGCTACGAGTATGTGTAAGACATTAGGGGTGAATGAGGTTGTGTTTTGGATAGTTGTCGAGGTTGTGTTTTGGATAGTTGAGGGTATGGTGGATGTGGCGGGTGTAACGGAGGTGGCGGACGTGGCGAACGGGTCATATCGGGTATAGGACCTAGCTATGAAACAACCCGGGGGTAAGGTAGATGCGAGTAACACGAGCTAGATGGATCTGATGCGGGAGTGGGAACAAGAGTCAAGGGATAGATACGGGCATGTCATATATCAACCGACCCGAGGCATCTCGAGTGGATGAGTAGGAAAGGTAAACCGCAGGCTGAGGCAATAGGTTTTGGTCAAGGAGTCATGCGAACTCCTCATCTCTAGTAGCGATAGTGATAGGTTGGATGGGATCCATGGCCGGTGATAAAATGGAAAGTGGTGAGGGACTAGGTGGGAGTAGTTGACAACTGGCGTGAAACACAAGCACCCTTGCTTGTCTTTAGGTCAACACCATGTGAACCAAGATCGATCGAGTAGGGTTCTTCTTTGTAAATAACACAAACAATAACAAGAACAAGTTAATATAATTTGTAAAAATTGGATTAGGTACAAATGGTGGTTGGAAAGTGACACAAAGCAACCGATCTTTGAAGTCAAGTAAAATTGATGCCGATCAGGGGTAACCGCTACCGATCACTATAGAAAATGATTGTTGAGTAAAAATCGGGTAGAAGGTCAAATCTAATGGTATGCCAAATCTGATGGTGTTTTACAATGTCAATGGGAATGATGGTAGTGGCGGGGATGTGAAAAATGGAAGAAAATGAATAAAATTTCCTTTTGGGTAGGTTAACAAAAGGACCTGGAACCGACGTCGGTTGGGTATAACCAATGATGGTCGAGAGGGTAACCGATGATGATAGCATGTGAAATCAAAAAAGTTGATGAAAGAAAAGTGGTTGTGAATTAAAATCTGATGTAGAATAAGACCCATAATTCGAGAATGATGATGATATGGCCCGTGCACACTTAGGTGAAGTCGGAATATACCAGCTGTGATGAGGAGCATGTAAGAATGAACAAAAAATGAAGAACGTGATCTCTCACCTCAAAATGCAAGCCAAGAAAAAGCACTAAGAAAAATGTGATCCTAGGAGTGCCTTTTCTATTATGTTTGTTTAGCTTATGTTATTTAAGGACTGACACATGAACTGTGAAATAGAGTTTTTTGGTGAGGATGGCTTCCTATGAAAAAAGAGATCTAAAAGGTGAGGTTTCAGGTATGTTATTGTGGGGACGGGCTTCACTCGAAGTATGACTCAATAGAGCAATGAAGTGGGAGTACCAATCAATCATATCATATCGCGATCATTGATAGGCATTACCAGAAATATGTTGTTTAAGAATATGTGTTTGTTTTGAATTTGTGTAGTTTGGAAAGACTCAGAGAGAGAGATAAATGTGCTTTCTATGATTCGTTTGTCAACCATCAATTGGTCATGACTTCCAGCATATAGGTTGCCCTCAATTAATGTGAGCTAATGCGATAAATCAGAATGCAATGCACTTATTTTCAAGCCCAAATCGAAGTGTGAAGTTAGATGACACAAAAAGATGAAGAGGAAGAGGGATTATTTTTCACTACAATGCGAAAACATGAAGAAATGGTTCTTTTTAATTACACCAAAAGAAAAGTTTACTTTAGAGCAAATAGAAAGAAAAGGTGGGTTACCAAGAAAGAAAATTAATGTGTAGCTTTTTAGAAGGCAAACAAACACACAAATTTTCCTAGGAATGAATGAAATACAAGGAACCCCGGATGGGTCCCACTGGGCATGCCAAAATGTTTCACCATTTTCTAGATCGTTTTTTGAAGTATTGACAAAAAGATAGGTAATAAGGGTGTAGGAGGAATACCTATTTTAATGCTAGTTGATGGGTTGTTGCGCGCGTATGACTTCCGAATCCATAGCTGATTGTGAGAGCTTCCTTTTGGCTAGGAGGAACTACCTGTAATGCAAAGAAAGACCACCAGAAAAAGTTAAACAATATATGCAGTGAACTGCCTAGCGTATGCTAGATCCGAGAAGTGTGATACTTCCTAGATGGTTGTCAGTCCACTATTTTAAACAATTTAATGCGGTAAATAAGGTAAAACCTATTGTAATTTGAAATGATTTAGGTATCTCACTTAAAACACAATAAGAAATAGATCTAATCTAACAAGATAGGTTAGAATAGGATCCGAAGGTCAAATAACTAGTTTTGGGTCTCTGTAGGTCTAACAGAGGTCTCAAGTAGATCACAGGTGAATGAGGGTGAGAGGGAATTAGGTGGATAGGTCACTATTCTGGGTTGTATGGGAAAATACAGAGACCAATGTCGGTTAAGGGTGACCGACGGTGGTTGCATATAACCGGTGCCGACATTGTGGAGTTCTGGGAATGCCACAGAACAAGATTTAGGTCTCCTTTGTGATTGCACAAAGGACTTTGGTTGGTCGGGATGAGGTATTGGGTGATTTGGGTAGGATTTTGTGAGGTTTTAATGGGTATATGGAGGGGTGAATGTCGAAGGAGTCAATTGATGGCTAGGTAAACAAAATATGATAATATAATGATGAAATGAAATAAACCAGAGAAGTATAACGTCTACTTACTTGGATCCTGGTCCTAGATGCCTGTGAGTGAGAGATAGAGGTGCTGATGAGAGGTTTGAAGGCTGCAGGTGGTCACCAACTGAAGGAAATATTCTACATGGGATGCATGTACATTCGTCTTTTCTTGGTTAGATCATATCATTGCTAGGATGGTTGTGTAGGAAAAGATGCTTGATCTCCTTCCTTGCATGCGTGTTCTCGCTGGAATTCGCTCTCAAAAGATGTGATATCTCTCTGGAATGTGCTAATGTTCACAAACTTTTCCAACCTTCTGCCAACCTTGAGAATAAGGTTATTTTGGGGTTAAAAGGGTAATCGATGGCGGTTCTAGCTGAACCGGCGATGGTTAGGGGTAACCGGCATCGATCACCAAGGTGGGATTTACTAGGTTTACTAAACTAGGAGATCCTCTTGATTTCCTAATATGACTTCACTCGACTCTAGTCCAAGTTATTTCAACTGTGACGGAGAGCGGTGATTTTGTGAAAAATGGCTCTGGGGAAATGCCCTCGCAAGTTCGTGCCGAAAGTATTCCACGAGGTAATGATACTTCCCCTGATATTGTTTTACCGCTTTCAGAATTTGATTCCACCTATAAATGGCTAGAACAATTATTCTTAATAGGGTATTTTGTTGGAAGGACTCCCTCTGAAAGTATGCTTAAATCATGGGTCCAAACTGCTTGGACGTGCATGGTATTAAACTAGAATCTATCTAGAACCTAACCCGTGGTTTTTTTTGCCTTCATTTTGTTGATCCTAGTCATGCTTCCCTTATCTTGCATAAGTAGAAAACCTAGTATGTAAGAAGCTCCCTTCTAGTTTTGTCTCCTGGACCAGGGACTTTGTAGTCTCTGACTAGATGGCTCTTAAGGTCCCCGTTTGGGTTGAGTTCCTAGGGCTTCCTATGCCTTGCTGGCATTTTTAGAGCGTATTGTTGCCACCCTCGGCCATGTTATCTACACAGAGCCTAACAAGTTTTTGCAGCTCGTCATCCGAGAAGAGGGTTTGCATAGAACTGGATCTTTGAAGGACCTGAAAGAGTCCATTGCCATCCAGGTTGGTGATGTGTATTTCTCAGAAGGTGGTATACATCAATCTTCCGAATACTTGTTTCGATGTCAATCTTTTGAGCATAAAATTTGGGACTGTCCCTTGTTGGCCGCTCGTCGAGCCACTTCAAAGCCACTTGGCGATCCTCGCCCTCAACCTGAAGAGGAGGGCTGGCACACAGTGGGTGGCCGAAGAGCCAACAAGAACAAAGCCACTCTGTCGGGCCTTTGCAACCTGGTTTAGACTATTCAAGCCGGAAAGACACTTCCAAATGCCTCCAGCTCAGCTGCAAAGCAACCTTCGGATACCAAGTTGCCTCTGGTTCATACGAAGGTTATGGCTAGTAGTATGGTTGGTTCTTCAAGCAAATTGGCTCCTTTGGCCTCAAACACTCAGCCTGCTCTTTTGCAGAATGAGAGTGGTCTTCAACCATTACTAGTTTCTAACAAAGTGGTTTCACCATGAAAGCAGGTGGTTGGCATTCTCGCAGCCCTCCTCGTGAGCGCGAGGAGGGGGATTATAGCCCTAATAGCCGGTGGGCTACTCAACTATCTGATTTCTTTATAGTTAACCAGCAACGGTTTTTACAGAATAAGTTTTGGGGCCCTTGATGGTTTGAGTGAGCTAGACTCATAAATGCATCTAGACAATGTTTCCTCATGAATTGCTACTCATGGAATGTTTGGGGTCTCACAGACTCCACTCACAAATACATAGTGCGAGATTTTAGGAAAAGCTTCCCGGATATGGATATTCTGTGTTTACAGGAAATCAAAGTTACAGGTTTTTTTGCTTTTTTCATCGCCAAGACTATTTGGCCAGACAGTTTAGCTATCCCTAGCAACCATGCAGTTGGAAGAGGTGGAATGATCACATTTATTTCTCCGAAGTGGCGGCGCATTATGTCAATCATGGATGTGACCCTGACAACCGTATTCTCTGGGTGTTATTCAATATTGAAAATCTCTCCTTTGGGATTATTAATGTTTATGCACCCTAATGATGCGTCAGAAAGGACGTCACTTTGGCGGTGGGTGGCTAATGACCTTCCAAATGCACATTGGTTAATCAATGGGGATTTTAATATGGTTGAACATCCCAAAGACAAAATGGGCCTTCTACCCATGAGATGGCCAGCTGGCGAAAGGGAAGCTTGGTTTTACATGCGTAATAAATTTGGGTTTTATGACCCTAATTATTTGCGTCACACCAGTGCGCTGCCATGGTACACTTGGTCTAATCTTAGAAATGGCCAAGATTGAGTTTTTAAAAGGCTAGATCGTGCCATGATCTCGTTACAACCTTTCTTTAAATTTTCCAGTTGTTACTCTCTTCTGGTGGAAGCTTTACCAGCCGTTGTTCTTTCCGACCACATTCGATTTGGTTCGGATTGAATGGACTTTTCAACTGCCAAAAATTAAAAAACACGTAGTTTTATTTAAATACTGCTTTACTGCATCATGACCCAACTTTGGCGCACATCCACCAAATTTGGAACCTTGCACCTCGCCCTCTTGGTAAGGTGGGTTGGATAAGTTGGTGGAAAGACGCTATAATTTGGCTCACTAAATTCCTCTAGGATGTATGGTGTTCAGCTCGCTAAATTCGGTGGCGGGCCTATTCCACCACCTCCACCGAGTTGAGCCGCTCGATGGTGGTGCTCGAACAAGCTCCTTTCAATGTTGCTCTGCAACTCCAAGTGGAAAAATTGCTAGAAAAAAATCTGCATTGTTGATGACTACACAGCTCGGGGTGCTCAGATTAAGGCTCGGCTCCACTGGCTTAAAATTGGAGACCGTAACACCAAAGAGTTTTACCAGTGGCTCAAGGCCAAACACATGAACCAAAAATTTCTGCCATTGTTGATGTTGGTGTTGGATTTCAGACACTCCTCAGATGGTCCAAGCCTTTGTTAGGCACTATGTTCAGGTTTTCAAAGCACAGGACGAGTCTCCTGAGTGAAAATCCATGCTCGTTGAATGCCTCTCGGTAGTTCCTTGCAAGCTTTCACCTGCTCACAGAGTTATCTGTGACAGATTGCTTACTTTAGAGGACTTATATGAAGTTGTTTCCCTTATGGCCAATGATAAAGCTCTGGAATGGATGGCTTCCCTTGCGAGTTTTACAAAGCCCTTTGGGACATGGTAGGTCGTGATCTATTGCTGAAGTCTACCTCGAGGCTCTCCACTCAAGGTCCCTCGGTGCCCTTATTAATCGGGGTCACATAAAGTTCATCCCTAAAGCAGGTGACCGGAGCTCATCTGTAATTGGTGGCCGATTACCTTGCTCAATGTTTCATACAAAATCATAGCTAAGGCTTTAGCTCTTCGGCTTCGGCCCATTTTTCCCATTATCATCGATCTGAGCAGACTGGTTTCATACAAAGTAGGTACATTCTGGATAACATTTTGGCTATCTGGGAAGGTATGGAGTGGGCAAGAACCTCTAAACAACCACCATTTTTGTCAAAATTGACTTTGAAAAATCCTATGATAGGATTGAATGGCATTTCATTCTTGCGATGCTTGAGCGCGTTGGGCTTGGTTCGGTTTTCATCGCCTCTGTCAAAATGCTTTTTTAGATGCCATGGCCTCTTTATCTATTAATGGTCATACTTCCAAGTAGTTTGGGATTTTTCGTTCTATCAGACAAGGTTGTCCTTTAGCACCTGCTCTTTATGTGCTAGCCGCTGAAGGTTTTGGGTTCCTCCTTGCCCATGCTCATGATCAAGGGCTTGTGAGGGGTATTCAACTCCCTTCTACGACTCCCCTTCAGCTTGTCAATGGGCATTTTGTAGATGACTCCTTCCTCACGCTCTCTGGAGGAGGAAGCGAATATCAACAATGCCATGCAATGTTTGGACACGTATTGTTTAGCTTCAGGTTCCAGTATCCAATGGAGAAAGACCCAGTGCTTCAGGAAATCTTTTCTCCCTAAACCTAGTTGGTTGAATCATTTTGACTGGAAGTATATCCAAGCATGGAGAAAATTTTAAATTTCTGGGCATTCCCTTTGCTTTTGATGCTTCTCCCAAGTCAACTTTGGCAATATGTTATTGATAGGGTTTCCCGCAAATTGGAGTACTGGATTACTAAACCCCTTTCGCTTGTAGGAAAATTTCAGATTTGCTCCAAGATATTGGCAGCCACACATGTTTATTATTCTTCGTGTTGGGTGCCGGCTAAAGCCTCTTACAAGAAATTGGAGAAACTCCTCAGAGATTTCCTTTGGGCTAGCTCGGACCTTGGCAAAGGCTTTCATAGAGTTTCCTAGGAGTATTGTTGTCTCCCTAGGGATTTTGGAGGTCTTGGTCTGACTGACATTGGCCGCCAGGGGTCTGCTCTTGCAAGCCAAGTGGATTATTCGGGCTGCACTGGCAATGAAGCTTGGAAAGTGTTGATTCACAATTGTATTTGTCAAGGCTCCCCACAGGGGCGTAAAACTTGGCAAGGGATGGATTTTCATAGTCTGCTCATTATCAAAGCCCCGGTTAAGATTGTGGGCACCTTTGTTGTCAAAAGCATATGGAAAGCTTGGGAGTTACTCAAACCCTTTTTAATCTAGGAAGGGGATGGATTCAGAAATGGGCTATCCATTAATGACCACAACATTTGGTGGTCTCCTCTCATCAATTTTCATGATGTGTGCTTGCCCAAGTGCCCTGGGTTCATGCTCTTAAGTTGTATCATGAGGCTTGCACTCTTAAAGACATATTTTGTAGGCAGACCAGATTACTTCTCACTTGGCCTCAAGCTAAAGCCAAGTTTCGACTTGCTTCTACTGACAGAGAGTCTTATCAGGAAGTTCTTGATTCCATTCCTATCGAGATGCTTCACAAAGTTGGTGTCATCTCTCTCAGGCCTTGGTGGAAGGATTGGAAATGGTTTCCAGATACCCCTTTTTAAATTACTCCCCAAGAAAAGGTTATGCTCTGCTCACCCCAGGTTGCCGATGGTGGCCTTGCTTAACTCAGATGGTCCATCAATTCTGGATGGTCATCCTGGGAAGCTAGATTTCATACCGTTTGGAAAGCCATCATTTAGCCCAAGTTAGCTATTTTTTGCTTGGTGTCTGCTTTATCAAGGTCTTCCTCTTGGGCGTAGATTAGCTCATTACGGGATAGCTCCTGGCTATGCCCTTTTTGTGGGCACATTGAGATGCTCATACATCTGTTCTGGTACTGCCCAAAAGCTCAAGCTATTTGGGCTTGGATCCATGATTTCTTTCGGCCGTTTAGACCAGCTCAATTTCATTGGCAACATGCTTTGTTAGGGGATTCTATTTCCATTCCCCATGCTTTTGCACAAGTGTGGCATACTTTCAGAGTGGAGATCCTTTTTTTATATGGAAAGAACGCAATTATTATTGTTTTTGCTAATTCCATAGTTTCTTGTATTCTTTCACATTATGATAAGGCCATGCTTATCTCGAATGTGTTCTTACAGATCCAGGACCAGGCCCATAAGGTGGAGCTGGAGGTGTGGCACCTTCAGACCCTTCTAGATCATTGGGCCAACGCTCCTTGCACTGTGGCGGGAACCTCCTACCTCCCCTTCTGGGAGTGTTCGTTCAAGAGGGTGTCGTGGCCGTGGCCGGTCGGTAGACCAAGCTCATCGTCATCGCTCTCCCAAAGCGGCGGCCGAGCAATGGCGTAGCCCATTAATCGCGGTGGTTGGGGTCCCCTCACCATTCTTGTGCAGCACAGTGGTTGGGGTTCCCACCACCACTCCCCGCCTCCTGTGCAGAGGGATGGGTGGGACTCTGGAAAAGTTCCCAGGTTGGCTCTTGCTATTTCTCCTAACCAGAATGAAGACAAAGATGAAGAAGTTGCTTCAGGCTGGCCGCCCCTTCCGGATGGCAAATGATCTTCCTGGTAGTAACTTGGAGGATAAGGGGCCTCCACCACCCCCTACCCCTATGTTTGTTGTGGTGGCCTAGTTTTTTTATGTTTTTCTGGCATTGTTGTTAAGTTTGTTGTTGCCCCTTGGGCTTGATACTTTAGTCTCCTAGTCATCACATGGCTAGTTTGATCGTGGGGTGTGCCCTTTACCACCCATATTTTTTTGTGGATAGGTTGTAATATTTTATATTAAGTAATATAGACTATTTCCATACCAAATGATTGTAACTCTTAAGTTTCTAATAGTTACCTATCGTAAATTAGCTCCAACTCTTAGATAAAAATAATTTATTCTGCAACTGCTATTTTTATCCCTATCAAGAACTTTTAGTAATCTATTATTAGTACCCTGATCAATCTATTTTAAGGTAAAGTTGGACTCTATATTTCAAGTTTCCCATTGGGGATCTTCTAATTATAAATATGTATTATTAACGGTAGTAGAAAATTAGTGAGTTTGTGGGTATGACAGTTATAATGGCGTCCATTACGCTGTGTTTGGTAGAGAGGCCGAGGCGTAGCAAAAGGCTGAGGAAACATTGTGAGCTCAAAGCGTGTGTCAATTATGGCGCACCATGGTTGGTTCATCTCATCTATTCACAAACTGTGGCAGCAGCGGAACAACGAGCAGTGGCTGGTTAAGGACCAATGTAGCCATGGTACTGATGATGGTGATGTTGATGTTGTGTTGTTCAACACGAACATATGGCTGAAGAGGAAGAAGATAATATCAGATTCAGATTCGTCCTGCTCATGGCGTCTCATAGCTGTAGGAGGGGGCCTCTTAAGCTTCAAGTTGTGAATCCCTTAACAATGAAATCTCGCCATCTTCCTGATATAATGGTGACAGATAAATGGTTGTTAGATTACATGAAGAAGGGATCCGTAGTACCGGGCACTGTCATCCTCGGGAATTTAATTGTGGATTCAACAGATCAGCGAACTAATCGCCTCATGGAAAATTCGTAGGTTCGAATTTAAAGAGGTGTTAATTAGGGTAGCTTGGTTGCCATATAAAACAGAGAGAAACCAAATTGTGTATTGTCTTCGATGCGTCAAGCAGAAGCAGAATTTTTATAGTGCTACTGGTGTGAGCAAAATTGAACGTTCAAAGGATGAAGGTGGTGTTGCTGCCCGCGTCTCTGTTGTTTGTATTGCAAGAAATATGAGGTCGGTAACATGGAAGCCAGCGAGTGGTCGAGAGGTAGAGATATTTTATGAGTTAGATGAGCGCTCTCAGCGATGGAGAATGTTGTGTGCTTTCCGTAGAAACCCAATTAACTGGGTTATAAAAAACCAGGTGCCTTTTTCACAACTCCTCTGTGAAACAGAACATACTGTGACCAGTGGTGGAGGAGAGGCGGAATTTATTTGGGTAATGGCAGATGAGAGTGACGCTGCCATGAAAATACCAGAGATTAAGTTGTCCAAACATAATTTCAAGGTTTCAACCTTAAACAAGGTGGCGCTGGAGGTGGATCACCTCCAAACCCTGTTGCGCCATTGGGGAAGCCCCATGTAACGTTGCCCAAGTGCCTCCGTCTCCCACCAGGCACTCCTCGCCTTCATCTCGTGGTGGCCAGCACAGCCCATCTCAGCCGTGCTTTCAGTCGCACCCATTGCTCTCGGGGCTGTTACATTGGCATAGTCATTCGCCTATTCGCCGCCGTGGCCAAGGCTCTCCGCTGCATTTGTCGGCTCGCCACTAACGCCGGGGCTCGCCGCCGCCGCCAAAGCATGGGTGGGGCTCTCCACCGCATTCGTCAACTCACTAGCAGGGTTGGGGCTCGCCACCTCACCAACATGGGTGGGGCTCTCCTTTTGTCGTTGCTTTGCAACAAGACGCTGGCACCCACCGCCACCTCCACCACCATCTGACAAATTCCCTCGCCTCAACCTCGTCATTCCTTAGCATTATGATGTAGACTCGAAGGAAGAACTTGCCGGGCCGGGAGATTCGGATCTTTGGCAAGGACCTTCCTGGTTCGAGGTGGCCGGATGATCGAGATCCCTGCCTCGGGCATGTTTGTTGCTACTACTTGATAGTGTCTTTTAAGTGTTTTTAGGTGATGCCTTTTTGTTGTACTCTCCTAGGCTCGGCCTAGTTTGACTCTTGTTGTTCTAGGCTCGGCCTAGCTTGTTCATGGTTTTGGGGCATGCTCTCATACCGCCCGCTTTTTTGTTGAAAGCTATCTTGTATCTTATTGCATTAATATAATATAAGATCCCTTTTCATAAAAAAAAAACGGTTTCAACCTTAAAAATACCGAGCTTTCCCCACGTTGTTAAGGTCTCGCCCGCCCTTGAAACACCTTTTCATCATCATATATGTTTGTAAAACTAACTAATGATAAATCTCCTTTTAAAAAGTGGTAAACAACTCATTGATTGGTTGATCAATTTTGTAATTACATGATAGATAAACTTTTCCACAATTTAATATTTTGTAACTTTTTATTATAATTTTTTTATTTATTTGTTTAGAGTGTGTTGTTCAATTTTATTCTCAACATTAAATTTGACATTATGTGACACTTCATTCATAAATTTGACTTTTATTGGACTCACAGTTTAGTTTTTTTAAGAAGTCAATAAAAAAATAGTAATATTTCGGTCATATAGTAATGTTTGGGTCTTTTTTTATTGAATAGATAATTTTGATATGCAAGAAATCAAACCTAAGAATCTTGAAATTGATATCCATTGATGTAGATACATTTATTATAATATACTTACTAGCAATCGCATGTATACAATACAATGTGAATGCCGAATGGTATATGTTATTTGATTTAGAGGGGTAGTTATTACTTTTGTAGTTAATGTTGATAAGGGGTGTGATTGATTTTGTAAGTGTAGGAATATAGATGAAGTATTACATTTAAAGATTCTATCTCTACATTTCAAATTTGTTACAAATTCGTACATATACATTTGCAAATCTTATATCATGAGTGGTAGCATTTTGCAGACTATTTTATTTGAACTAAACATGAATACATGAAGACTTCCATACATTTGTAGATTTTATATCATGAGTGGTAGCCTTTTGCGGATAATTTTTGGCACTAAACATGAATACATTTTCTACCCCTGAATGGCATCGTTGCTTTGGATACAAGTAGCGTTGATTATAGTAGTAGTGGAGGTGTTATTAAAGTAGATACTAGTATTTACGATGGGTTGTTTTGGTTGAGTGATATTAGTCTTGACTCCTCCTTTCTTCTTAGTGCCCACTTCCCTTCGACACTATTTTTCTTATCATTAGACTATAGATTATGTATTAGACACTATTTTTGGCTTGGTCTAGTATGATGTTGGATTATGGACTTCATTAATCGATCGAATTATACAGGATGCATGATGATTAGTATAAACATTATATATATAGATGTTGATGCTTTATTTGACATAATTATATCATTGATGCTATCCAAATATGTGATGTTTAATCATTTGATTATATAGAAAATGAAAATTTTAAATGATGATAAAATGGTTGATTTAATTTATAAAATGATATAGTCACTATTTCGATGTTGTGTTATGCAGTTATACTTACGATGCTTAGATTTATATTATATTATTTTTTAGCATTCTGATATGGCCACGAGGCCGAAGGAGGTATTTGTATTTTGCAGGCTATTTTATATCACAGCAGACATCGGGGATGAAGACTAACCATAACGGAATTTTGGATGGATTCAACACATTCACCATAAAGAACTAGTCGTTTGCGTGTTGTTTGTTGTTGGGGGGTTCCCATGGGGGATCGCCTTTATATGTGACCATGGGGTTTGTGTGTGTTAGTATGTGGTCCTTCTTTTATTGTTATCTTGCATGTGTTTTATTTGTGAATGTGTCCATTCCTTTATTTAAATAGAATGTGAAAGATAAATTTAAATGAGACTTGCTTAAATATAGTTATTAATGTGTTGATCCTTGCATTTAATGTGTGTAAGAGAGTTGATCTTTGGAGTATAAAACACTTCACCATCTTGAAACTCGGATTTGTACTTGGAGGGTATTTTTGGAAGCTTTTGGGACAAGATAAACTTGTCCCACACCCATTAAAAGCTTCATACCAACTTTATCTTGATTGGAGTGTTTACTTTTGCCTCTTAAATGCATTTTTGCTTGTCAATCTTGCTTGTGTAAGTGTACTTTCTTACAAAAATTTAATTGGTTGTCCTTGAGGTGTAAGTGGAGGCTTGCAAGTAAAGTTGATTTGATTGGCATGAAGACTTTACATCCTTTTTTTGGTTTTCATTTTTATTATTATTTTTTCACTTGCATTTTTGGAGAGAGCTGGAAAGAGTCACATTTTTTCTCTTCTTCTTCTTTTTGTTGTTTTGGAGCTACATGTTTTGGAAGCCATGGGAGTTCTTCTCTTGCTGGAATGTTTCTGTTAGATTGTCTCCTTGGCATTAGAGAGAGATGTTGTTTTAGACTGTCATTTCACCTCCATTCAAGCTTGTTGTTGGACTATCTTTTGGCGTTTGAAGCTGCTATTTTTGGACTGTCATTTCACCTCCATTCAAGCTTGTTGTTGGACTATATTTTTGGCGTTTGAAGCTATTGTTTTGGACTATCATTTCACCTCCATTCAAGCTTGCTATTGGACTATCCTCTTGGCATTTGAGGCTGTTGTTTTTAGACTATCATTTCATCATCATTCAAGCTTGTTGGACTATCTTTTGGCATTTGAAGTTGTTTTTGGACTGTCATTTCACCTCCATTCAAGCTTGCTGTTGGACTATCTTTTTGGCGTTTGAAGCTATTGTTTTTGGACTGTCATTTCACCTCCATTCAAGCTTGTTGTTGGACTGTCTTTTTGGCATTTGAAGTTGATGTTTTGGACTGTCATTTCACCTCCATTCAAGCTTGTTGTTGGACTATCTTTTTGGGCATTCTTGTTGTTGTTTTGAGGATTGTTTTGGTGGACATGCAAGTGACTATTGGGGCTGCATTCTTGGCATTTGAAGCTGTTGTTTTTGAACTGTGATTTGGACATTCTTGTTGTTGTTTTGAGGATTGTTTTAGTGGACATTCAAGTGACTGTTGGGGCTGAATTCTTGTATTCGAAGAATGTTGTTTCTAAACTATGAGTTGGACATTCTTATTGATGTTTTGAAAACTATTTTATGGACATTCAAATTAATATTTGGGGTTTTCTTTTCTTACTTGTAAAGGTGTTGTCATTACTATGGCAAAGTAAGATCTTGTTCATCTTTATACTGTTGCTTTCTTACATGTTATTATGGAATGTAAATGTGTGTCTCTTCTCCATTTGTCTGGTTGGGTAGACTGCCTAGGGATGGTGTAGGAGAAGGCTATGGGGAATCATTATGGGGGCATAAGGGAATGCCATGGGCATCAGATTTTTGTGGAGGGAGTTTTGGGTTTGGGATCCACCATGGAAAATAAATAGCTTGCATTTCTTACTTGTGGGGGGGCATAAGGGAAAACTTGGTGGGGGCATAAGGGAAAATTTGTGGGGGGGCATAAGGAGGGGTTGGGAGGCATAAGGTTTATGGGATATGATATGTTATATTGGCGGTATGATTATAGGTGGATGCCCAATTCCCAATTGGGAGGCATAAGAAGCTTCCCCCATAGTCCTTGCTCCTTTGGCTTGATTAAATAGAGCCTATGTGTTGTTTGATTGTGAAATACAAAGTGGAAATCTGTATGTGTGTCTTGGTTGTTTTGTTGTTAAAAATCATGTCTGTGTGTGTTATGGAAGCCTGTGGATGTTGCCATGCGTTGAACCCCATCTTTCATTGTGTTGTGGTTGGGGCTCGAGGGCCAATGATGAGAGAGGATTCATCTCTTCATTGGATATCTTGGTCGGAGAGAGTTGTCTTTCCCCTCTCTTCTTGTTGTGATCAATCGAAGGAAACATCTAAAGCATGTTGTTGTTTTGGAATCATTCATGGTGCAAATTTAACATCCATCATTGTTAGTTTACTTCTTGCTGTAATTTCATTTCCCCACTCTATGTGGATGGACTGTAACTTTCATTATATTGTAAAGATGTTGTATTGACCATACAAAATGTATTTTTATTTGAGAAAGGGAAACAATATTATCTTCTTGTTGTTGAGAGAACTGTTATGGTATTGTATTTGTGCATTCATGGCATAATGAAAAAGAGATATGTTATTGCCTCCATTGGATTGCATTTGTCCAAGTTGATTGCTCAATCGTAATGTAACTTCATGCTTGAAAGAATGTAAAGGGATCGAGTTGTGTTTTGTATATTACATTTGAAATGATAAAAAGAATTACTTTGTTGCATCCATTGGTATGAGTTGGTGTAAGTAAGAATCATTCAAATGCATGTAATTCTCTGTTTTGGAATGTTGGAAGAAAATCTTGCATAAGGGAATTATGTTATTCTTGTTACTTGTCTTGTTGGGAAACGTTCAATCTATAAAGAATAAGAAGGACTTCGTTTAGATCTTGTTATCAATTGTTGAAGAAAGAAGTTTTTTTAAGCTAGCATGAAATGACTTTAAATGATGTTCTTACATACTTAAGAGTTGTTGTTTCAGTCAGTTAGAACGTAGTAATATGATCTTCCCTTACTTCACTATGCATGTACGCTTAATCAACCAACGAATGAACCAAACAACCCCTCAAACCATTAAGTAATGAATGAAGTGAACCAACTAAGCCTTACAAGACCAAAACAGACCCAAGACAGACCTACACACTCAAGGAATTTACCTTAGAAGCTTTCAATCAAACAAATTTAACAAAAGGATTCACTCAGAAAATTGTCAGTCTTGACTGTAGGATCCTGCAGGACTGTTTTGCAAAAATTATTGTCTGAACCTCATCCAATCCTAATTTTTATGATTTCTATGCAAAGTAGATGTCATCACCTTTCCAAAAAGTCCAATTTTATCAAAAACTAAGTTCCCAGTCAAAATTTATAGCATTTTGAAGTTCTTACTGCAGGTAGTTCTGGAAGATGCTACATACTACTATAGTGCACATCCAGAGTTGCACGGGAAATCCCGGAGTTGCTACGGGTGGTCAGAGGTGCATAGCTAGAGTTTCTATGGGTAGGCCTAGAGTTGCTACGGGCGGCTATAGGTGCATGACCAAATTTTCTACGGGTAGGCCTCGGAGTTGCACAGGCGGTTGAGGTGCACTGCAGATTTGCTACTGACAGGCTGCAGAAGTTTCTGCTACACGGCGGTCAGAGGTGCACACCTGGACTTACTACAAAGCAGCCCGGAGTTGCTGCAGATGGTTGTAGGTGCACAACCGAGAGTTACTACTGGGTAGTTGTAGGTGCACAACTAGAGTTGCTACAGGCAGGCTTGCAATTGCTAATGAGCTGTTCAGTAGGCGCATGACCATTCTTCACGGCTGCTATAGGAGGATAGCCCGATTGCTTTACGGGCTCTTTGTAGGAGCAAAGTGGAGTTGCTATGGGCTGGGGCCTACTACTTCAAAACCTTATGGCACCTTGTATTTTTTAAATGGAGACATCAGAAACATCTGTTCACAAGAGACAAGATTCACCAAAGTAAATAATTATATTAGATCTTAATGAACATATAAAACTAAATGTATGAAAAATCATAACTTTGATCTCCTCTTGTGGTAGATTCAAACGTGCGTGTGTCTTAGACTATGCTTGTGATAGTATTTAAACAAAAAAAAAAATTATTCCTCTTTCAGCTAACTAAGCCTAGGTTAATCATAGATCTACAGAGGGTTGGTTTTATGGGCGTTACAATATTAGTCTTGAATCCTCCTTTCTTCTTCCATATCCGAAACCTCACTTCTTCTTTTAGCCCAAAATGATCGTGTCCCTCGAAGGCTTGAGTGCATGTAGTCTATTGACCATATTGAACAACATTAAATAGTCCATGCTCCCATTAGTGTTTTTTTAATTGTATAGTTGTCATTGTATAGAGCCTTATCATTCTAACATTCAATATACTTTGCAAAACACCTGAAATCAATTTTGTGATGCTTCATCTAGATAGCAAGAATCTGTTATATGTATGATCTTCAAATTTTATAGATTATCAGACAACAAATCAGAAAGTAATATCTTATTAGAATTTCTTTATTAACACATATGTTTGTTACATTTAGGTTCTCCAAGGTTAGTCATACTACACATGGACATGGCTCTTTACAGAAACCTCTCCTACAACAAATCATCTAAGGACATTCCTGTCATTAAAAACTTTTCAAGGTTTCCTCCAGACAGGTGTAGATATAACCAAAACTTTTCTCTGCACCAATTCAATTTTGTTTCTTATTGTTTTTGGATATCAACAATTAACTGATGCAAGTAATAGTAGTTGTCTTTTAAATAGCATAGGTTCCAGAGACTTTCTTCTATTGTTATCAAAATATTGGCTAACTTGGATATGTATGATGTTGTGTAGAAAAATTGTGGACCAATGCAATGAACAACATCCATCTCTAAACCAACAATTGTTTGCATGTGTTTGGGTTCATTAATACTATTGGACATGGCTCTTCACATGTATGATGACATAATGAGATTATGATCAATATGGTCAATAGACTACAAGCACTCAAACAAATCAATTTCATAAATGATTTAACATTGTCATCTTCAGTAGTACTTGGGAAATTATTCCTAATCAAATATATTTTCCTCAATGATCCAAGTGACAGTCCCTGGACACAATTCCAGGGGGTTCAATCTAAGTGATCTAATATCTTTCCCTCAGTGATCCAAGTAACAGTTCTGGATAGTTACAGGGGGTCAAATCTAGGTCCAAGCCTTATTTAGCAATTTCTGGGAAAACAATGAAGAATTCAGGAACCCAAGAGGTGGTCCAGAGTGGCATAAATGCTTTGGTTGTGTCAGTACAAAAAAGAGTTGAAAATCAGACATTTGACAACCAAGATTAGTAAAATTGAAGAAATGCAAAAAATGAAGAAAGAGTAATCATTATTAATCGCATAGATAGAAGATCACCTAAAGCCAACTCTAAAGATCTGAAATGACTATTACAAAATTACCTTAAAGTAAACAACAGTATATGATATTACATACTTAACACATAATACCATTTTCAGAGAGTGAAAGAAAAAATATGCAGATCATACCTATGAAAATATATATTTATGTGTTCATTTTGCATTGAAAGAAATGCAATTAAGCAACCATCTGCCAACTATTACCTGGAACAGAACAATCTTGATTCAAGTTAATATATATACCCACACCAATCTTAAGACATGTAAGAGTTCAATCCTACAACTAAGAAGAACTTTTAACATCCATGAGGCTAGTTGCACTTTTGTTTGAGTACTAACAAATTTTAAGCAACCAACTGCCAACTATTACCTAGAATAGAACAATCTTGATTCAAGTTAATATATATATATATATATATATACGAGTAAGTGCACCAAGTTGGGGCCAAAAGGGGGTCTTAAGTGGACACATTTTTCTAAAAATAAAAACTTCAACTTGTATGAGTTTTTGAAATAGTTACACTCAAAATTGGAAGATGTTGTACAAACATAAATCGTAGCATCTTGAGTCTAGTTTCTAAGCTACTAAATTTTATTGAAAACAAATAAGTTTAAGTGGGTCAAATAGCTAAAAAATAAAAACTTCAACTTGTACAAGTTTTTTGAAATAGTTACACTCAAAACTGGAAGATGTTGTATAAACATGAATCGTATCATTTTGAGTCTAATTTCTAAGCTACTAATATTTATTGAAAACAAATAAGTTTAAGTGGGTCAAATATCTAAAATACCAACAGTGCTCTGGTTTTGTTAAAAAACATAATAGAGTGACTTTCATGCCCCGCATTATTTTTTAAAGACCATTTAGTTTTTTTGAAAAGCCTTTGGTAGAAAGATAGCTAGGAACATCTAGTTTGTGATAGATTTTTTTAATTTTTTTAGCAAGTATTTATTATTTTATGATTTTTCTAGTACATAAATTTTAAGTTTTGAAAAATAACGAAGCTCGATAGTGCCCCCACTTACTACCTCAAAAATATCAAAAATTAGATTTTTATGATTTTTCTAGTAAATAAATTTTAAGTTTTGAAATATATTTGCTTGGTGCATGTAGAGAACATAAGAATGTGGAAATACCCTTCCAATATATGTTTACTACCACACAACAACCAAGTTTATCTCGTAAGATTTTATGCAAGAAAATTGTCGATTACATGAAGAAGGGATCCGTAGCATCGGCACTCTCATCCCTCGGGAATTTAATTGTGGATTCAACGGATCGGGAATTTATCACATCATAATTTTTGTGTATTTAAGTGCACCCGAGAATCTTTTAATATACAACTCTAATGATATGTCATGGAAAATTTGTAGGTTAGAATTTAAAGAGGTGTGAATTAGGGGAGCTTGGTTGCCATATAAACAGAGAAAAACCAAACTATGTATTGTCTTCAATGCGTCAAACAAGAAAAATATTCATAGTGCTATTGGTGTGGGCAAACTTAAATGTTCAAAGGATGAAGGTGGTGGTGCTTCCGCGTCTTTGTTTCTTATACTACAAGAAATATGAGGTCGGTAACATGGAAGCCAAAGTGAGTGGTTGAGAGGTAGAGGTTTTTATGAGTTAGATGAGTGCTCTTAGCGATGGAAAATTTTGTGTGCCTTCCATAGCAACCGAATTAATTGGGTTGCGAAAAACTAGGTGCCTTTTGCACATCTCCTGTGTGAAATGGAACATCTTTCGACCAATGGTGGAGGAGAGGCGGAATTTATTTGGGTAATGTCATATGAGGGTGATGCTGCCATGAAAATTCCAGAGATTAAGTTGTCCAAACATAATTTCAAAGGTTGCAATCACAAAAATACCATAGCTTTTTCCATGCCTTTTAAGGTTCTTGGCCTACCCTTAAAACACTTTTTATCATCATATATGTTTGTAAGGTTGATTGGTCAACCAAATATTAAATCTCCTTTTAAAAAGTGGTAAACAACTTATTGATTGGTTTATCAATCTTGTAAATACATGCATGCATGATTCTTCCCACGGTTTAATATTTTGTAACTTTTTATTTTAATATTTTAAATTTTTTTAAATAATCATGTGGAGAGGCGTTCTACAATAGAGAGAACATTATAATCGAGTTTTTTGTTCAATTTTATCCTCAACATTAAATTTTACGTTCATTTGACCATCATGTGACACTTCATTCATAAATTTGAAATCTAGTGAACTCTCAATTTTTTTAAAGAAGTCAATCAAAAAATAGTAATATTTTGGTCATATAATAATGTTTGGGTCTTTGTTTTTCTTGAATAGATTATTATGATATCAAAAAATCACACGATAAATGATTCCATTTTCCACAAATCAATGGGAAATTGATAGAGAATTTAATGATGTTGTTGACTAAAGAATTACGTAAAAATCAAACCTAAGAACCTTGAAATTGATGTATTTCATATAGATACATTTACTAGAAATCGTATGTGAAATGTACGATGTGAACACCGAAATATTGAGGGATATATCTTGTAATGCATACCGTAATGACCACTTTTTGAAGAACTTAGTAGGACAAATAGCTCTCCATGTGCTCAGAAACAGAAAATTAAACCTGATTATTTTTTCACCACTACAATGTTAATAGTTGTTCCAAGGGGTGTGTTTAACAACCCACATACAATGCTAATAGTTGTTCCGGGATGTGAATTGAACAACCCAAATGCAATTGCCAACCTCTCACTATAGTAGTAGAGGAGTAATTCCTTCTCCTCCTCCACATCATCCAATACAACTTAGCTGGAATATACCCTGTTGCCTTCATCTCCAAAGATGATTTCTCCAACTTCGCATAAATCTCTTATCTTTGTGGGTGTGATTTTCTTCTGCACAAAAAGAATGTACAATTTTATGGACTTCAATATCTCTTAAAGTACTTAAATGTTACCCTTGTTTCCAAGATCAACTTATTTTTTAATGTAATCTTGCATGAAAAACTTTTCTCAAAGAAATCATATTGACAAGTCATTAACTATGATGACTGATCCAGAAAAATATTTTTTCTCTCATACTAAAGCAACTCAGAAGCATTATATTCATTACCAATAACACAATCGGAAGCATCAACAAGATTTAGTAGTTTTAAACATGGATTATGTAAGAAAACACAACAATGTATGGAAAAAAACTCGACATTACAATAATTGGAATGCAAACTGAAAAGTAAACATCAGAAGAATGGAGAGGCAATTCACTGCCACAGTTATGTTTTATTGATTCCGTGGAAGAACAGAGTGATCCAGCAACAATTATAGTGGAGCAACTTCCGGGGACCATAAATTTTGCACCGTAGCTCTAATTGACTCCGTTCAAAGTGCAATGGAAATATCGGAATGCATAGAACATGATGAAAGGGTGCAAAAATTTGTATGGAAAAGTTTTACCACTGAAATCCATATTTAAAGGACTCAAATTGTGATTTTTGTAGTGTTGTTTAAAAATAGTAAATTCTAAAACTAGTATGTTTCACAAAATTAGCGCACATGTAATTCTTGGAAGATGAAACACCTCGTCTCCCTCGAGACCAATGACCTTCCATGTTCCTCAAGGTGCCCTTTCATATTTCTAAAAATAGTATAAATGCATATGTAACCCACAAAGGGAAGACAGACATCTCCTTGCAGAGATAATTAATGTATTTGAAGTCTTTTGAGTAATTTACATATCTTTTCAGAGATAGTTCTTTTCAATTCATCTTGAAAAATTGTTAATATATTATTCAAGTCTCGAAACCCCTAAGTTTTGGATAATTTCTATCATAACAAAGTTTTCTTGAGAGTGTCCGATCCCCATAACGAGGTCGGGATACAAAAGGTGGGGTGGTCCACACAAGATCCTTCAAAATACTTGCCTACTCGTTCACGGGAGACCCGTAATGGTGGAAAACATCGGGGCAAATGATCCTCTCAAGAAGATGGTGAATGAATCTCTCATGGAGTAGAAGGATCAGATGCTACAACAATTCACCCAGATTTTGCAACAACTACAAGTGGGAAATCATGCCTCCTCATCCGTAAATCAGTCCTTCAAAGGCCCCGAGTCCATTCAAGGTGTAAGTAAATTTTGACATTCCTAATTTTGAGGGCAATATTAATTTCGATGCGGTAAGAAAAACTGGTTGGACCAATTGACCTCCTATTTTTCTTTCAATTACTTTATTGATAAGGAAAAGATAACATTTTCTCTATTGAAATTGTCACTTGTTGTCAAAAATTGGTGGGGTGTATACCAGAATGGGCTAAAAAGGATGATTTGGGCATCACGTAAGAATCCACATGGAAAAATTTTGTGGATTTCATAAAGGAAACATACTAGCCTTTTGGAGCCTACGATGATTTGTAAATACAAGTGGTAGCAACTCACAAGGTAAGGACCGATCGGTTCAATATTATCTATACCGATAAATTTCATTCTTTGTCCGCAAGATTGGGAATTCAAGACATGAAACAACACAAGATTCTCAAATATCATAGTGGCTTACAATGGAACATCTGAGAGGACATGGAATTCTTTCAATTTCATACCCTTGGTGAGGCATACAAGTTTGCGGTCAAGATTGAGCAAAAGCATAAAATGAAGACTACCAAGAACCGGCCTATGAGGGAAGGCCGGACCTAAGGTTAGGGTTGGAAATAGAAGGAGTCACAAGTAAATAAGATACATAAAGAGAAGACATGGAAGTGGTGCGACCTCCATAAAACAAATTGCCACTCTAAGGAAGAATGTTGAGCCATTATGTCCTTACTCACTGAGTCATCTTCTTCAACACCCTCTGCTCCATCGGTTATAGACCCCGAGGTCAAGGATGAAGAGGATGAAATTGTAGATGTTGAACCAGATGTGATCATTGCCACCTCACAAGTCAAGAAGATGGATGAGAAGGAAAGACTCTTCCACTCTAAGCTTTGGGTAAAAGGTAAGCCTCTGCATTTTATCCTTGATAGTGGAAGTCAAAAGAATTTAATTTCTGTTGATGTTATGAAAATCGAACCTTCTTGTGAAGTCACATCCCCATCCATATAGTATCAGGTGGTTAAACCCAGGAAGATACCTCTAAGTCACACAATAATTCCTCCATTCATATTCAATCAATCCATTTCATGATGAAGTCCCGTGTGATGTTGCTCCATTAGATGTTTGTGATGTGCTCTAGGCTAGTCATTCATGTGGGATAGACATGACATCTATGAGTCATGACCTCGAAGGGTCACCATTACCATTGGGAGTCGACGTTATCGGATACCCGAGGTTATTCACCCCAAGTCTATCTCCCTCATAAGTGTCAAACAATGTAATAAGTTGGTGGAGAAAACTAAGCAGTTTTTCATCTTGATGATCATGCCAAAACCTAAAAATAAAATTGTTGCAGCCATCGTGAACATGCATTTAGTGCAACAACAAGAAGAAAATGGACCAAATCATAACCGAGTATGATGATCTATTCTAGTCACCTAAAGGAGTGTCATTTCAGTTCCAGGTAAAACATGTTTTTTATTTGGTCCTAGGGTCTCCTTTACCCAACAACCTTGTGTATCGCATGAAAATCCTTGAAAATGAGTAGATCAAGAGGCAACTCTAGGAATTGATTCAAAAGGGAAATAGTAGGCTAAGATATTCACCTTGTGGAAGTCCAGTTGTCTTGGCGCCAAAGAAGGATGGAACATGGATAATTTGCATTGACTATCAGGCTTTGAACAAAATCACTGTGAAGAATCGCTACCCCCTCTCAAGGATTCATGACTTGCTCGACCATCTCCGTGGTGCAAAATTATTCACCAAAATTGATCTCAAATCCATCTATCACCAAATCCCCATCGAGCACACCAATGTTTGGAAGACATGCATTTAAGTCTCGGGAAGGTCTCTTTGAATGGTTGGTCATGCCCTTCGGACTAACTAATGCACTTGCAACATTCATGAGGATGATGGATGACATCCTACAGCCCTACACCAATTCCTTTGTGGTGGTCTACTTAGATGATATACTCATCTATAGTCAAACCTAGGAGAAGCATCTACAACATGTTCGAGAAGTACTTCAGACCCTCAGGAAGCACAGGTTGTATGCAAATCTAGAAAAGTGCACATTTGGGATGAGAAAGGTCTAGTACTTGGGTTACGTTGTGGATGAGGAAGGAGTCCATGTCGACCCAGAGAAAATTTAGGTTATTCAAAGATGGCCTACCCCAAATAACCTTATAGAACTTCGTAGCTTCCTAGGCCTTGCCAATTTCTATCGCCGATTTATCTTGGGTTTTTCACATATTTCTTGGGCACTCAATCAGGTGACTAAAGGAGGGAACAAGGCTACATTTTGATGGGGGGAAGCACAACAAAAAGCATTTGAAGGGTTGAAATAAATGTTATGCTCGGCCCTTGTCCTCTCCTTGCCTGATCTACATCAACCTTTCGAGTTGATGATAGAACTACCTGAGTATGCCTTGGGAGATGTTATCATGCAACATGGCCACCCTATTGCATATCACAGTGAAACATTCAATGACACACTTGATCGGGAAGTACCAAACATATGATAAGGAGATCTATGTCATCGCCTAGGCCTAAAAGAAATGGAAACACTATATTCTAGGGAAGGAGACAAGAATCCACACAGACCACGTGCCTTTAGAGTTCCTTCGAGACACGGAGCAAGCTTAGGAATAAGAGACACCATAAATGGGCCACATACCTGCATTAGTTTCACCGATAATAAAAATAAGAAGGAATTTCCAATTCAATAGTAGATTGCCTCGATCTTCCCTCCAATTGCATCCCTCACAACTATTCTTGATCTTTATGGACATGAGACTTCCAGTTGGTGCAATTTGTATGAAAAGGGCCCTAAATTTTGGACACGTATCAAGCCCTCTACATAGGAAAATGTGTCCATGATTTCTATCTACAGGACAACATCCTCTACCACATGGGACATATCTATGTTATAGCAAGTGAACAACAAAAGATGATCGGGAAGCACACTTCAAACAAGACCGCAAGGTACTTTGGCATGGAAAAAACATTGGCGAGACTTCAAAAGAATTTATATTGGCCTAATCTAAGGAATGATGTGGTGAAGTATATTAAGTCCTTCACTCCTTGTGTGATTACCAAGCTAGCTAAAAAGAAACAAGGATTATACACACCATTATCGGAACCAACCAATCCTTGGGAATCTGTCTCGATGGAATTCCTCTCGGGTGTGTCAACTTTAAAACATGGGAATGATTGTTTTTTTGTAGTTGATCAATTTTCCAAAAAAATGTAATGGTTTCTTGTAAGAAAAATATTTTTGTTGAAGATCTTTGCTAAAATTTATTTCAGTCATGTATGGATCAACTTTGGGATCCCTAAGTCTATTGTCTCTAATAGGGATAGTAGGTTCCTGAGTGTCTTCTAGTCCACCTTATGGGGAGTGATGGACATGAATTTGATGAATTCCACATCCTTCCACCCACAGACTGACGGAAAAATAGAATTGGTGAACCACCTAATTGTTCACGTGCTTCGTATGTACCACTATAAACACTCCCATAAATGTGGATAAAATCGAGGCCTGAACAACTCCACAAAACACATCCCATTTCAAGTTTATTATGGATTCCAACCTATGAAACCTATTGATGTATGCATCCCAATTCCTACCATAGAATACATGCCTCATGGAAAACTGAAGCAAAAAAGGTGACAAGGTTTGTTGAACAGATCCAAGACACTCAACACTAGGTCCATAACATTTTCCAAAAATGAATAAAAAGTATAAGTAGTACCATGATCAACACATGGTTTCACATCATTTCCAAGTTAGTGATAAGGTTTGGTTGAGGATTCGGAAGGAAAGGCTTGCAGGTCCACATAGGAAGATTCACCCTCTCTATTATGGTCCTTACACTCTTACCAAGAAAGGAGAAAATACTTTTGAGTTAAATATTCCACCCTACCTTCGTCTCGCACCCCATATTCAATGTGGACCTCCTCATGCCATATCATCCACCTCTATTGGATAATTTATTCATAGTATAAGAATTGGACATATCCGAGCTCAACCTAGAAATCTTTTCCCTAGTTGAAGAAGATCAAACTATGGACACTTTGACAAAGACCACCAAAGGAAAACCTATTCAGCTCTATCGGGTGATCAAGAAAGGAAATCTCAGTCATCAAGGTGAGTGGCTCACCACATACTAGGTAAAGAAGTAATTTCCACATTTGATGGGACCTCTTGGTGCAATGGGGACCATTGCTTCTAAAGGAGGGAGGAATGATCCAGGAAGCAATTACAGTGGAGCAAATTCTAGGGACCATAAATTCTACACCGCAACTCCAATTGATTTTTTCTAAGTGCAACAAAAATCTTGGAATGCGTAGAATGTGATGAAAGGGTGCAGAACTTAGTTCAACAAAGTTTGACCCCGAAAATCCATGTTTAAAGGGCCCAAATTGTGATTTTTGTAGTGTTGTCTAAAAATAGTATGTTTCGCAAAATTAGCACACATGTAATTCTTGGGAGATGAAACACCTCTTCTCCCTCAAGACCAATGACCTTCCACATTCTTCAAGGTGCCCTTTCATATTTCTTAAAATGGTACAAATGCATATGTAGCCTGCAAAGGGAAGACATACATCTTCTTGCAGAGATAATTGATGTATTTGAAGTCTTTTTGAGTAATTTACATCTCTTTTCAGAGAAAGTTCTTTTCAATTCATCTTTCACAATTGTTAATCTATTCTTTAAGTATGAAAACCCTGGTTTTGGATCACACATAGTGATTTAGGGTAACCCTAAAGGTACATGCCTCATTGACTTTGTTTGCTAAAAAGGCAAGGAGGCCCATTTAATCCAGAATGATCTGCTCAGTTACAAAAAAGGTTACCTGGGCCCACAATCTAAGGTTTCACCCACTAACCCCAAAAACAGTGGTGTGTGCAGTTATAAGAAAGAGGAGCTAGGTGTGCTCCCTATGATTTTCATTATTATTAGATCAAGTAGTCCTCTTCATCCTTTTCCTTAGAGTCATTTAATCATTATTCCACTGCAATATTCATTAACACATAATTGGTGTGTTACAAAATCCCTCTTATGGAAGTCATAAAATGAAATATAATATATCCAAGAAAAGACTAGGCTAGATTCCTCACCAAAGTGCATCCATATTAAATTTGTTCAATTCAATAGACAAATAAAACATGATTTCATAGAAACACGTGGCATATTCTATACCACTAAGGAATACTATGTGCTCATATTGTTCAGCAAGGAATATTCCTTATAGTCAATATGGAAATCTTTCAAAATAATGCTCAGTTTCCTTATCTCGAACCTGAACTCAACAATAATAAAATTATCAATATTCCATATAAAATGGAATACATTATGAGATATTAAATTGACCATATAAATCTTCCCTTCCTCAAAACGAGTTGGCATGGATTTTGTCTTGGATACATTGTCTCTCTAGATATTGGGTTGTTAATTTTTTGAGACCTGGCCTAAGATTACCCATGTTGGCTAGACCATGAACCACCTATTTTGACTCATGGATCTAAAATTAGACGTGATCATACATCCTTGATTTGTTATATTTGGGTGTTCTCAATCTGTGTGCATATGCAATCCTCTTCCCAAATAATATCTTCCAATTTATTGAACCAACCCTTTTGAAACTTATACTACTTGGTAAATTTGATAGTTGAATAGTCTAATGGCTACCCATGTCTTTTCTCTCTTTGCTCTCATAACTAAAATTGGATCAACATGACCACCATCAAAATATACAAGTATAATTTGTACTCACAATAATTTTGTCATGCACTACCCATAGATTTGCCTAAATTTCTACTATATTACATATGATCTCAGCCCCTCAACCTATAAGATCTAGCAATTTTTATAATATATACCTCCCACCTGTAAAATACAGTCACTAATGAATGGAATAGATCTTCCCCAGATAACTGAGTTAGAGAAGAAGAATAAGCTCAATAAATACTTTGTAGCTACACTTATTTCCTACAAATGCCCGCTTTCACTTCCCTGATAATACTGTACACTACAATCAAATTTGGCATATCCCAGAAAAATAATATAAGGATCTTGTTGTTATGAGTGATGACCAAGCACAGGACCACATCAAAGAGATGGGACTATGCATGAACCAAGAAGCATAAAACTTGATTCATAAATTAACATTGCAAATATTTTGGTACATCACGTAATCCAGACCAAAGGACTTGTCATATTTTCTTTTGTACCTTAACCAAGTCCACCATGAAGTCCAAACTTGAAGTAGCATTATGTAATATTTAATACCATAAATTAGCCTAGAAATATACTCCCATGGAAAAGAAGATAAAAGTGTGGCCTTTTTTCACAGGAAACAAACCAAGTTTAGGTTTTGTAATGCTAGAAGAAGCTAGGAAATTAGGGCCTTATCCCCACTATAAATAACATCGAACCAATTTTATGGGCACCATTGGTTACATTGACCCTAAATATGCAACAACATCAAGGCTTAATGAGAAATATGATGTATATAATTACATAATTGTTCTTCTGGAGTTGCTGACATGAAGGAAACTTGTGGAAAATGACTCAAATTTTCTTTAGTTGGTAAGAATTATGTTTGTTAATTTTCTTTTGGAGCTTACATTGTACACTATTTAAGTATTATTAAGTTTTGTTGTCTGGAGCATAGAGCAATCAAAACTGGATGGAGTTGTCTTTTACATTGACATGTGAACACAGATTCTATCAAAAGAATCCAGTCACACAGTCATGGTAACTATTGATATAGAAGTTGCAGCAATCTACAAGGATCTTGGGATTGTAAGAAAAAACTTCCAGTTTGCCTTGCTTTGCACCAAGAAATGGCCCTTTGATCGACCCACCATGCATGAAGTTTCCAGAGTTCTAAATTTGATGTTGACAATGCCTTCTCCTAAGCAAGTTTCAATATTAGAATGAACCAAGTGACCCCTAGTAATAATTACAGGAGGTATTTGGATGAATATGTAGATGGTAAGCACAAAGATGTTACAGGGAGCACAAGCAACACTTCGATGGGCATTTGTTTGTGATATTTGGTGAGGTGATTTCACAAAACACTGTTTGACTAGAATGAGACTAGGACAATGTTGTGTCGAGAAAAATGCATCCCCACGAGTCCTCTCTATCCTAGGGTCTACTTTTCTCAATGGATGATCTGATTTTCAATTAAACAATGACCAGTTTCTGTGTTTTTGATTTTCAAGTAATAGCAGTTGTGTTTTAAATAGCTCAGTTTCTAGAGACTTTCTTCTATTGTTATCAAAATATTGGCTAACTTGGATATGTATGATGTTGTGTAACAAAATTGTGGACCAATGTAATGAACAACATCCATCTCAAAACCGGAAATTGTTTGCATCTGTTTTGGTTTAGTAATACTATTGTGTACAATTGTAGCTCTATACTTGCTCAAATCATCCAAAATCATTTAGGAAAGGATCTACAAATAAAATGGAGTAAGGTGAAGCTTGGGTTCCAGAGACTTTCTTCTATTGTTATCAAAATATTGGCTAACTTGGATATGTATGATGTTGTGTAACAAAATTGTGGACCAATGCAATGAACAACATCCATCTCAAAACTAACAATTGTTTGCATCTATTTGGGTTCAATAATACTATTGTTCTCTTTGGTTGGTTTATTGTAGATTCATATTTGGAGAAAACCAAGTAAAATTTATGAATTAGCAAAATAGGGAACTGAATTGAACTTCTGCACTAAAGCATGAGTAAGGAGGAAGATTAAATTACAGGCTAAGGGTTTTTTGTCTGACCACGAGCATTGCCATTTCACCCCTTTCCCTCAAATTTGGAGGAGGAAAATTTTCTAGTCTTTTAAGGTGCATTTTCAGGGTAAATTGGAATAATAATAATAATAAACTCAACAATTCCAAATTTCTAAAATAATCCAAGATACATAGCTTAAAGTTATTTATTAGAGGTCAAAATCCTGATTAACAAGGACTAGCTACATGCCGCCTTCAAAATAATATATGAAGGCCCATATTATTTAGCACAAATATATAATATTGTTTTATGGTTTTTTTGCATAAGCTTATTGGAAGATTAGGATTGATGGAACCAAGATTAGAATGTCATCTTGATAAATACAAAAATGACTGAGTGGACAATAAATCAGAATAATTCAAGCTAGCACCACTATAGTTTATTGTTCTCTCAGACCTTCCACCTAATTCCAAAATCAAAGCCTTCGAAAATAACCAACATTTGCATGATTATCATAATGATTGTGCTCATTAGCAAATCCTTTGACATGATGTGCAGATTTATTAGAAGGTCTCAACACCTCTAGCTGCTTTCGCCATGCACCTGACTTTATATTAGTTCTCATAAAAGTGCTAGAGGGATGCCTGGGAACCTCCCTTCCCATTTGCCTACAAACGAGAGTTCACACAGATCAAACATATTTAGTTTGAAGAGCTTACTTTTAAGGAAGGGAATTTTTCAAATACAGATAAGCACATAATAATCTACTATAAGTCAAGTATAAATTTTGCTTCTGTTGCAATAAGTCGACTATACTTTGTTACTATTTTTTGCTTTTATGTTGTTATCGATGCAAAAATCAACTAAATACTAATGGTATTAAAAAATAATGTGCCCGAATAGATGATATGTCTGACAAATGTCTTGCAACCAACCTATTTGATGGATAAACATGGATACCAGAAACACCGTCGAAATTCCCACCCATGGGTGTGAGGTCTGCATTTCAACAAGCAAAAGAATATATTATCAGAGATATTGCATAAACTTGATATGGCCTAATAATTTAAATATTTAATTTTATTAATTTCTTAAAATAATTACTTTTAAAAGCACTAGTCAAAAACAAATCACCAATTGAAGAAAAAAATAAATTAGGTCCTAAAAATCAGCCATGATAAATCCTTAAGAAAAAGAAAGTTTTAAATCTACATGCGCAAAGTGACCTGTAAAATCCCAATAAATGTATCTCAAAACCAAATAAATTTTAATTTTATAAAGAAATAGGCCTTTTCATAAACCTAGAAAGAAACAACTTACAATCATGAGATCAATGGCTTTAGGGCTTGCAGTTGGTTTCGAGACGAGAAAGAAGAGTTGAAATATATTGTCATCTAAATTCAAAAACCTTAGCACTCATCTCTCTGCACAATTATGTCAAGATAAAACATTAAACTTGGAGAAAAAATATTCCAAATATCATATATTCATGGAAGTTAAAAACAAAAATTATCACCTAACCATTTTCCAACCAAAATGTGAAAACATAAGTGGACAAAAGTTTAAACTTCCATCCCGACGAGGAAATTGATACTTCATAGAATTAAAAATCCTTAAGCCTTCAGACCATGACTGATTACTAGGAGTGCTAATTACACTGTAGATTTTGTATATCTCATCTGGTTCACGCATCAATAACCAAGAACCCATAAGTTCTACCACATTCAAGCAAGTAAATTTCATTGCCTAGAAAATAGGATAAAGCAAAAATATCCTCCCATGAAACTAAAAACTATAAGAAATAACATTCCATATGATTCTACCTAGATCCAAGAAAAAAATACGAGATATTAAATAGTTCAGCCATGATAGCACCCATTTCCCACACATATGTTAAAAATAATGGAAGTGAAAGTTAGATTTATAAGAAAATTACACATTCAAAATATTATGGCAAACCCTAACCCTAATCCTAGTGTAGAAAATAAAACACAAAAGAAATAAAAGTAAATGAACGGAAAAAGAAGAAAGAAAAAATAGTTGGATGTCTATGAAATAAAGATAGAGCACATTACAATCCAAAATATATTGTAGATGAGAAAATAATTAGACAAAGCACATTTCAAATATCATGGAGAAAATAGTCATGTATAACTAGTCAATTTTGCACTAAATCAATCATCTATGTTGGAGAAAGAGAGCCTCCTCAATGAGAAAGCCCTTGTTTCACTTGAGTCAGCTAAAACCCAAAATTAAAATTGGGCATGAATAGAAACATTTCTGCATTTTAAAGAGGATCTATAAGATTAAAAACAACATTAAAGAAACAAATCCATCCCATATGAATCGGTTAAGCGCTAGTCAATACCAATACTATAATTTCATTCGATTCAATCCAATTGAATTATCACAAAAATCAATCTCCTCGACATGAATTTGACTCGATTTCCCCTCCCTTGATCGCATATGACAAAATATAGTGTTGCAAAATAGCTGCAAACAACCTAAAAAAGAAAAAATGTTAAAACTCCCATAAATTTAAGCACATGCAAAAACATCAAAACACCCACAAATTTAGGTGAGTGTTGTGAATGATCGCATAGTATTTACCATAGGGGAATGCCTTTCGCCATAATTATAATATACTTATTATATTATATTTATTTTAATTATTACTTTTTTTTGTGTATTTATACAACACTTGTATAATTAAATAAGTACTTTAAGATTAATATTTCTCGACATATTTATTTATATTATTGTTTTATTCTTTAAATTTTATCATTTTAACTTAATATTGTTATTTTTTGGTGTTTGGATTTTTTTAACATTCATAGGAAGTTATTCTTGTAAGACTATCTTACGAGATAGATTTAAATAGTTGTTGAAGGTTGATCTCATATAGATAGTTATTGTGTCTATATAATAGGTTGTTCTTTAACACAATATGTAATGTCTCCAAATGAATGGATACTTATAAAAATATCTTGAATGGTGACCACCTTATCAATATAGATATAGCTCAAGAATCATAGAAATGTAGCAATAATTACACCACTAAGATGTATCCATGGTCATCCTAATGGCATATTGCATGCACCATTTCTAGGAAAGATAAATAAAAAATAGCAATTGCTTTAGTTCCTACCATAAGTGGTAACATAAATCCCCCAAGAGATGTTTTTCATTAACCATCAAACCCTTTAATACACATTATCATACCAATCTAGATAAAATGTGTGTACCTAGTGCTAATATGTAGTGTTATGGTGTGTATGTTTTTGTTGAATCTATTATCCATCATAACCCTCCATATGGGATGCAAAAATGAAAGCACATTTAAATAAAGGTCCATCAATGGAGTCATAATTGAATATGTCATAGTCATGATTGTATTAATACGTCATTATTATATCTCATCTTTGAGTGTACCAATATTTGTGTCTATGTGATAAGAAATATTAAGTATAGGAGTATATGAAGTTGGATGGTAACTCACATATACCTTGATATTTGTATTTATTTATTACTCCACATGGTTTGAAAAAGGATTGCTGAACACATATAGATGTTGATTATGTTATGCAACTACTTGAACATTTGTTGGTTTATTGTCATTGTTGATTTGAATGGTGTTGGTTAATTTAAGATAGTGAATCTTGTGTCATAAATAAAAAACTTATCAATTTAGTTCCCTCAACATTTATATGGTAATCGTAATATGCATTGACATGTGAATTATTAGACTATTTCTTTTCTATGTTAATATTTTTAGATGGAGGGTAGATAAATAATATTACAATCACGTAATCTTTGAAGTACCCAAGATTTGAATTAAAATTAATGTGTGAATTTCCTACTTTAAGGAGAAGAAAGGTAAATCATGTTGGTTATGAAATTATATTGAAAAATGTATTAAATTCATCATTATTACATATATCACTAGTATTAGTATTGAAGGGTTATTTACTTTGGAATTAAGCTCCGGTATACATGGTAGGATTGTTTGTATATTTTTACTTGTTTGTATGAGACATATTTATGTCATGATGCTTGACTATATGATAGAGATCGTCAACATATGCTAACATTTGGAATAATACAAAGTATATGATAGGTTGAAGTAATATTTTACTAATTTTTTTGTAATTCATTTTCAATAACTTTACTTGTGACATTTAGGTAATCATGGCCTTGCGTTGAAGTACATAGTCAATAATAGGGTTGTTATCTCCTCATATAATTCATGTAATTTTAGAAAAGATAGATTTCAAGAAAATTTTGATTGAAAAATGAGTTAGGAGACTATTAACTTAAGTATTGAAACAATGTATATAGTCCTTACAAAGGGTGTACAACGAATTTAAGATAGAATCCTTGGAAAACACTTGATTAGTAATCTATCATTACTTACATAATCTAGACTTTTATTAAAGAAATTCCTTAAATGTTTTCTACCGTCATCCTTGTCATCAAGTATGGTAATATTATGTACAACAGTTCCTATATATGTATAGGATAACTACATATATCCAAGGCTAATGGATTATGCAATATGTTAAGGAAACTCATCATGTGGATGAGGATCCTCGTATTAAATACTTATAGGATAGATAGCATCACACAGAAAGCCAAAATTTGTGTAAATTACATTTTGGATCGAGTTTAGAGAAATATTTATTGTAATTTTCGAAGATAGATCGGGAAAAAGGAGAAAATTACATAGGCCTAGGTATAGCAAATGAATTGAAGTATGTTGTATATGAATACACATAGAAATAATAGGATTAGACTCTAGTGCCACCATAGTAGGAATATGTATACAAAAATCACGCACTTACTACTATTTTACTATACCACCAAGTATGTTATTTTATATATGGATCTTGCATAAGAAAAATATTCACTAGTAGTATGTCTTCTTGCTTTGAGTGTCTCTATTATTTTTATCTCTCACCTCTCTCACTTCTCTGTCCATTTCTGGTTAGGTCATAGGAATCTATGTATTTAGTCTTCACACATTTGTTGACAGTTGTCTCGGACACCGGTTGCCAGGGACTAGACACTGTGGCAACTGGCGTTCCTATCCATCCTGGGTGCATGTGTCCTCTTTTTTATTGTTCACATTTTTAAAATTTATGGTCATCCTTTTTGGTTTTCTTACTCCTATCTTGAGGTCCTATTCGGCATGTCGGGTCACTAGTTTCAAAATTCAAGAAAGAGATCCCTATATAAACACAACATACATACCATTATAATGGAGAAAAAAATCTATCAAGGGGTTATCTATGTACATATCAAAGGGAATGCATCTTAGGCTTATTAATCTACATACATACTACATATAAAGGGTAAGTTCATTTTTCCATCCACACATTTACATCTATCTAGCTACCACCCACTATATTGGCATCATCATGATGCGAGGGCAACCTAGGAGCACTATTACACACACAAATCACATAGAACTACATTGGGTTTGATATGTAGTGCAATGATCGATCCTAAGTTCACTTTGTTGACAATGAGGAAAGTCTACCCCCTCATGTTGCATCTTTATTTTTAGGATTCGATGTGGTTTAAGGGTTTTACCGGATATTATTTGTGTTGCAGATCTATATGTACCTCGAAATCTAAGTGTGACATACGGGAAATCATCGGCAAGTAAGTGTGAAACCCTAACAAAACTGAATAAATCAGGTTCTAACCTTTTCGGTAGACTCCAATGCCCAACGAGAGGTCTCGGGTGCCCAGTGCACCCGTGTCCATGCCAAATTCATGCCATAGGTTCTAGGATCTTAATTGAGCATTTCGGTTCCTGCACATCCTTTTCATTAGCTCATTCCAGTTTAGATATACTTCAAGATAAGTGAAATTAAGGTAAGTTCCCTACCTCTCAAATTTTCTTTCATAGTTTCATCTATAAAAATTACTTAGCATTTGTATCTTATTGTATATCATTATAGTAGTTTCTAAACTCATATTTTAATAAAATATATCAGATTTTATTGAATCATTTTGGTGAACCTAAATCTTAGAAATCCTTTCCCTAGGATCCACAAAACCCTAATGGATAAAGGTATCTCTTCTTCTCCTATGCAAGCTATGAATCATAAGAGTGTTAATTCTATCCTTGATGATGTTGTTGAGGATGAATTTGTTGATTTGTATCGGTATGTTCAATTTAATACTTTTGTTCAAATATTTCTTGATGTTAATGGACATATGATTCTCACTAGTTTTGACCACTCTACTCTCATCATTTTCCTAACGCTCAAAGCTTCTCTCGATGTATTCCTTATTCTATATGCACTAGGACTACTCCACCTTATTCTATTACTGTTGAAACTCTTAATGATGTTATTATTAATTATATGTTTAGTCTTGATTGTGATACTGTAGATAAAAATCATGATGAAAATGTACATGTGCATGATGTTATTTATCATACTATTCAAGATGAATGTAAAGTTATATCTCATGATTCTCCTATTTTTGAACATGCTTCTAATGATTGTAAAGATACATATCATGATAGTTCTTCTCCTACTTCGTTATATGTTGATGATACGCTTGATGAAATACTTGCATGTGAAAATTATCTAATACTTGAGTATATTTCTAGACATGAACATGTTAGCGCTGATTCTACTTCTCTTAAGACTATTGAATATGAATTTTCTACTCCACTTTCATTTATTTATGAGGTTGTATCTAATAACATGCATGATGATTCTCCTCCTTCTATTGTTTTGTCTCTTATCACTTCTTTCAATGTTACTCCTATTTTTTCTATCAATATTTTATCTTCTTCTCCTCCTATTATTCCTTGTCCTCTTCCTTCTTTGAATATCATTCATTCTGATGTTCCACTTGATATTCCATGTTCATCCCCACCTCTTACTTCTCTGTACCTACATCTAGTGTGCCTATTACATCTTCATCCTCCACTTCTTCTTCTTATGTTCCCATGATCACTCATAATGGAACATTTGAAGCCTCTCGGTGTGCCTCTTACATCTCATATGATTACTTCACATGATATTTTTCACTCATACATGATGTTGGACAATTCTAATCTCGGGTCTAATATCTCATTCTTGAAAGTGAATCTTACTATGCATCTATTGATAATAATTCTCTTCATGGAAATCCCATTCCAAAGAAAATTTACAATTTAGCATTTCCTAAGGATTTCATTATGCCAACATTTTCATGCTTTGACGGCACTAGAAATCCATATCTACATCTCAAGCATTATCATTTAGCTATGGTATCCTATTCGAATGATCGATTATTGTTAAAATAATTTTATCATAGTCTAGTTGGTGAAGCTCTTCAATGGTACACTCATCTACCTTTTAGATCTATTAGTACATATTATGACATGGAAGATTATTTTCTTAGACTCTTTATGCTAAATAATTATCCAACAGTCACACATGATCGCCTAACCTGGCTTGCATCAAGGAAATAAAGAACCCATTCTTGATTACATTCTATGTTTCAATTCTTGCATCCTATTGATTTAGAAAAGCAATTTATCTTTTTTTGTGGCTTGATTTATTCTTTAAAAGAATGTTTACAATATGACACATGCAAATCATTTACACTCTTATGTTATAAGGTCATGGATATATAACAAGAGATTAATTACTACGGTTGTTATAGATCCTCCTACTATTTCTGCTATTATTGCATCATCTTCTACTTCTTCACCTCTTGCATCTATTAAGCATCATCCAAGGTCTCTATCTCCTCCACCTCACAAGCATATTCCATCTCCTCCACCGCATAAGCATCCTCCATCTCCTCCATCACGTCGATCTCTGCTGAGTCTTTTTCATATCCTACTTGGGAGCCATTGCATTTCTCACATTTTGCTAAGCCTCATGATGTGTTGTGTGTTTTGTTTGATAAGTACTTAATTCACTTTCCTTATAATCAGCATCATCCTCCATATCACTTACATTTCCAGCACGATCATCCTTATTGCAATTATCATCACATCAATGGCCATTATGATAATGATTATTACGCCCTTCATGAAAAATTACAATAATTCAAGGACAAGGGTGTCATTGTTTTTTACTCTTGATCTCATGAGTGGTCTATTTCTCCAATTATGTGCAAGCATGCTACTATTTTGGTTCACTTGTCTCCTTCTCCTACTTCTAAGGTAGTTATTCATCCACCACCTAAGGTCATCATTCATGCACAATCTCCACCTCACTCATCTAATGTTGCACCATCTCATCCACCATGCAGTTGCTCTGCTTCACATTGGATTCCTAAATCATCATTATATGTGCTTCCCACCATTTCATCTCCCATCATTGGCACCATATCATATTGGGTAGTCGGTTTATCTCATCCACTCATGTTGCTTTCACTTCACATGTTTCCACCGCTCCACGCCCACTTAATATTTAGTAGGTGACTTTTCTCACCTTCCCACCTGATGACGCACTTGTTTTCCAATGGTTCTTGCATGACTATTGAGGTATTTGTTAGAATAAGAACCCCGATTCATATTTGTGCCACACACCTTATTGATCTATCTATCTAGTGTACATTATCACACCATTTCTTGATGGCACACTTTTGTACTACGGTTCATTCTTCATTAATAAGGGGTATTATATAAATGAACCTCATCCTTGTACATACAGTTGGGGAGCATTGTTATTATCCCCATCTTCTTCATCATACTAAAATGTGAATACATACATTCGCATGGCTCTTTCACATCATTCATTCTATACATACAATTATTACCATCTATCGTTATTCATACATACAATAAAAAATTTCATCACTTATCTATCTATGTCCTAATCAACATCATCATCCATCATCATTTACACAATGTAATCAAAAAATGCATATGAACAACAATCATCACATCACATATCAATAAAACATCAACACAATACAATCATACCAATCATCCATCTATATACATATATACCATCAAAAACTCATAGTTACAAAAATACAATTGTTGGGGGGCAAGCCCCCATATATGCTACATCAATACATATCATACATCATCATCATTATCACTATATACAAAATCAGGAGTTCTAGAACAATAGGTTTCTCTACTCAATCTACGCCACCGATCGTAGCCCCTATATCTCTCCATCTGCCTATGCAATAATGCCAACTCCACAGACTTCTTTACGAACCAGCCATGTAACTCTACATACTTTGTGAATACATATTGTACTAGGGATCCTCCACCTATGGCCTCCCTAGCACCGTTGAGTCTCCACTTGCGCCTCGTCTCGCTCACTCAACAACATAATACATGTAGTAGATGTTATTGTCACTTGATCGAAAAAATGACCATGCTCACCCATAATAACATCCACTCACTTTAACATCCCACCTCTAATGATAACATTGGTAGGCACATTTTGCGTCAAGGTGTGGATTTATGTATCAACAATCAGTGACCGATAAGAATCCCATGCAACCATTCACGAACAACATTAGTTACTCCACATGACATCCATGATTAAACAACTAAGTGATGAGCCAAAACTATCAACAAACAAATACTTATGCTCGCTATCATTGCCACCATGCCATCACCATTGGGGAAGGTTACTACCCATGTAATCCTCCAACTAGAGGTTCTTCTACCACATCTACAACAACTGGAAATAATAGCACCCATCGGTGCACTTCCCACCATGCACTATATGCCTCAAGTACATCCTATGTCATCATCATGTATCGTTTCTATCGCCACATCTTACTCATCTAGACCAGGGGGCACTAGTTGTGCTCATGTGGGTCTTAGTCTTACCCCTAGTCTCCTCGGTGCTCTAGTGGCTCGCACCCATACATACGGCTCTAGGGGGAAAATCTATGCAATTACTAAACTATCGTGACACACGCTATACTTGGAATACCTTTGTCACCCTTGGAAATCAGTCCTCCAACCACATAGTACTTGAGATACATCATAACTTTATTCTATCCTCGGAAATCCCTCCATATGCTCGATATTTCCCCCTTATAATGTCCCCTGGACCCATACGATCAATCATCAATCTTTACGTATCGGTGTCCATCCTCCCGCTCCGGAAACCAACCCATCTCACAAAAATATATTTGGCCTCGACCACTGCACATGGCCCACCAAGTGGCCTCAATATGGAAAGATTCTCATAGGCCCAAGCATGTAATAATGTGGTGGCTCCAAGCCCACTACCATGGTCCTCCTTTGTAAACCTATAAAGGTCCCTAAGAAATACACCAATACAATGCTTTCCCATGCATATCTCATCCCACTCTCTCTATAAGCCGACAAATATATCATGCATATTATAAAAGATGCCTACGCCTCTACCCTCCACTATCATTGATGAAGTAATCAAAACCACAATGAACTTTCGTAATCATGGAACACCTAATTTCAGTATGAAATCCAAGCTAATATGTATCTTTGTATGTACTTGTGTCCTGTAAAATATCACCTAGCTGCTTTCATTTGTCATTGCGCATCCTTTACTACCATCACTGGAATCTCTCACCCATAGTGGAAGTCACAATATATGATATACATCCTCCGGGGTCACATTCATCTCCGGTAGGTAACAAAAAGTACAAGTGTCTGCACACACCTCTCACACAAAGCAAGTAACCATCGATATATTATGGGGTAGCTCCCACTATCTAGCTTTGTGTTGTAGACCGGGATGGTATAAAACATCCCACTCTACATCCGATAGGCCTAATCCCGATAGCATAGTTAAGTTTCAACCTCCACGAAACTCACTCGAATGGATATCCCTTTGCACATCACAAAACCATGACCTTAGCACCTTGTATACACGCAAAATCAACTACTACTAACACCACAAAGCATTAATTTTCACAAACATCACATTCTAGGATCAAAATAGCCTCCTAGCTCACCATCTCCTAGGAGTAAGACATGGGTGCCCAGGAGTAGGTCACGCAAAGACCTAGATCTAGGCATTGGCATCCCAAAGGATGTTAGCGCCCTAAACTCTCTTGCTCAAGTCGAAACACCTAGAAATTTAAAAACAAAAATTTCACAAAAATGAGATCATTTCTACAAATTGGTCAAAAACATCATACTTACCAACTCAACTATTGTGTACGACGCCACTGATTTTTCACCGCCATATCGAATCATCTAGATCTCATTTATTTAATTTACGGCATCATCATAAGCTGCAGAACTCACAATCATAGCCACTCAAGGTTCAAATGAATTTATTATTCACCTTTTACTATTAATATTTATAACAAGTTTCAATTTCTCACTTGGCTATAGTTACTATTTGTGCATATTCTTCTAACTAATACATGCCCCACATTTTTAGGCATATATTAATCTTCGCTTACTCCATTTTATCCCCTTTATGCACCATTTTGTTCATAATTTCTCCTATTATCATATGATACACATCCCACAACATTATATTCAATCTCACGGATCTTCAACTTGATATCCACACTCTCTTGAAAAATTTACTATACTATATTTTTCTCACGCCTAGATCGTTTCACATCTACTTTCAGCTCAGCGTTCATTCTTACTTACTACTCTCACCCCTTTGCTTTGAAAAGGGTGGCATATAATCAGGATCACCTTATGATCCCCCTCACACCATTACATAATCAGTTCACATCCCTAATTCATCATTATCAAAAATTTACTCATACATTATGCGACATTTCATACCACTTTCTATTGATTCCCCCTAATGACCTAATATGGGGAAAACAAGTGAAAAATATTACCATGATTAATCTATTATAAACATTCAATCTTAGCACAATTTTCTACTACTCGAATCAAATCAATGAATTGACACAACACAATGTGTTTTGCTACTCCTCCTAGATGACCTAACTTGGTAATTGCATCGCTACTTTCCCCAGATAAGCTGTTGGAAGAATGGACCGAGAGTGGAATTGTGATAGTACATGGACTTGCAAGAAGTTAGATTCTACAAGATAATAATGAAAATAACATATGATAGCATAGATAAGAACAAAATCAAATTAAACCTCCCAAAGCTCCACAAGTGATGAAAATAAAGCTTTAATAGACTCTAAGAGGGGTGACACAAGCATCGAGGATGCTCGGATAAGTTCACACAATGCAAGAAATATCAAGTTGTGTCTCGTTTTGGAAGGGGGTGAAATCAGTCTTATAGGGTCGACGACGACCTAGCTGGGTCACCACCGACTGTGGGAAACCAATCCTTAGATGGTAAAATCACTTATTTACTCGAGATATGGGGATTTTAGAGATTGGGATAAGTGTTTTAAAGCATGTAGGTGGGTAAGGGTTATTTAGGGAAGTGTCATGGGTGGATAGGAGATAAATATGGGTTAGAAAATGCATAGGGATGTGGATTTAGGTGGTTAGGGATAAAATCATCCCAAAGAAATCCAATTAGAGGTAATTAGCTAATTAGGAGAGATGAAAGATAATTAGGGGTAATTAGATAATTTAGGTTAATTAACAAGAATTAATTAAGAATTAAAGGTGATGGGATAATAGATGGTCATTTAAGGTAATTAATAAAGATTAATTATGAATTAAAATGTGTTAGGCTAATAGATGGGAATAAAAGATATGAATTTAATTAAAATGGGTCTAGATATGACCATGGTGAAAAATACGCATGTGGGCAATCAAGGGTAGAAAAACCAGTTTTTCATGTCTACATTTTCCCCTTTAGGCTTTTTGTCGCGTAGTTTGTGTTAGCAAGTCATGAGACAAAAATGATGAGAGATAAAGAGTATGATGAATACTAATGAAAGGTTAATGATGAGCTCCCCCTCAAACGAGGGATCGATAACGTAAAGGGGAATCAATGATGAGTTTAAAAGAGGTAAATGGTGAAGGGGTGAGTGGGAGAAAATATAGGTAAAACAATTAAGCGAGGAAAGATGCCCCAAGAAAGAAGGATTTAAACAACAATATAACCTATGGAGGTGATTTTGATATCACTTCAAGTATGGAATAAAGAATGGTCTCAATGGAGATGAATATAATTCTCTATGGACTAATGAGTGGGCAAAAATCATTGTGAAATGGAAAGAATCCAATGGGAAAACTCTCAAATGGATGTGAGTCATGAGGACCAATGGGTCATAGGCAAACATCAAACTATGTGCAACCAAATGTGAAAATAATGTGAAATCCTTTGTACATGAGGAATCAATAAAAGGTATGCATCCATAAAGGATGAGGATGAAATATTGGTGCCCCCAAAATGGCACGAAATGGCCGAAAAGGCAAAATACAAAAAGTGATGATATAAAATACCCCAAGGGGGAGTAAATATGGCCACAAAGGTAGATTTTGAGAGAAAACGGAGATAAATAGAATTTTGAAATAAAATGCCCCAAGGGGGAATAAATGAGGCCACAAATGTGGGATTTGAAAGTAAAATAGATGAGGCCTTAGCGAAGGATGTAAAAAAAGAGGAGGAAAGCCAAAAAAGGTTGCGAAATGTAAGTTGACGGTAACTAAGGCCGATTGACGATGACAAAAGGGGTCAATGACAACTTGGTGTCGGCAGTTATATAATCCCAAGGTTTCATTGATGATGTTCATTTTCACGTGTGTAATTGACAATTGAGATTCGAGAGCTAAAAAGGGGATTTAGAGATGGAGGTGGAGAAGTAGTCGGGACATGCAAGAGGGTGCGTTGGATGGTGAGTAATAAAACCCACACTTGTATTTTAATTTATTTTATGTTTTATTTTATTTTTGCATTTTTAGAAAAATGAATGACACAAGGGTGGGCAGGTGACCCAACAAGGTCACCATCGACTTGGCCCTAAGGCATTTCGATTAACCCCGCACATGTCAACCCAATCTGGGTCAGCGTCGACCAGGGATAGATTGGACAATTTTTATAGGTAGATGAGATGATGATGGAAAAAACTAATGTTTACATGTTGTTTGGATGTTTGCAGCCAAAGAGACCGTGTATTTTAGAAACCAAGTCCCAACTCTATATGAGCAGATGAGAGGAGATGTGACCGACATCGAGTGGGATCACTTGGCAGCCATGGGCTTAAGAGGATTTAGACAAGATCATTAGACCCGTGGGACGTAGGGTTGATGATAGCTTTGGTTGAGAGATAGGACAAATAGATAGATAATTTTGGGTTCGGGATGGGTAAGATGACTATCACCCACAGAGGATGTATATCGCATCCCGAGATTACCTATATGGGGGAACAGATAGTCCCCGTCACAAAGTATATATGCAGACTTATAGTTTTGAAATGACTATTTGGATCCAATACAGCCCACATCAAATTCTCTTCAGAGGATTTTTCATATGAGCTGAGGTACGATGCAGGTGGGTACCATGGAGCTAGTTGATGTTTTTTTGTTATGATGTTGGTTTCATGTTATGCATTTCCTAAATCGAGAGGATCCAAACTTTCCATGGGATTTAGTAGGTATTGTAGTAAATATTTTTGAGCATCGGGAAATGTTTTCATTTGGCACTACTTTTCTAGCACAGGTGTATCATGAACTAGCCATGCACAAAGCGGGATGAAGATCAGGGTTGGATGTAGGCTTCCTGCTACATTGTTAGGCCTACAAGCATATTGCACTTATCATGCCACAAGGGCTACCATGGGTCACAAGGTACCACCACAGAGCTCATGAATGGGGCTCTTGAGATGGAGAGTTGATCAAGATCATGGAGATAGGGGAGAGAGTGGTGTGGATTGGTATGTGGAAAGGTTCACAAAGCTTAATGTGGATCAAATCATGTGGCATTCATATAGATATTTCCTACATGGCTTGGGGTGGATGCGAGTTAGTTAGGATGTGAAGGATGAGATGGGTGTAGGGTAGGTGGCTAGAGATGATCAAGGTCATAAATTTTGATAGAGTGCGATTAAATTTTAATGTCATATGACAGTAGTGGCGAGAGATCCTATCTCATATAAGAGAGAGGAGATTGATAGGGAGCTATCAATTCTTGAGATGCCAAACCCAAAGGAGGGGGATAGTTTGGGAATGGTATTTTTCTTTTCCATGACATATGGGGTAGAGGAAGCCATTAGCAGGCATTCCTAAATCATATGGTTGGAAGACCGATAGCGAAAGAAAGTATTTGACATATTAATATAAAGGATACGCGGTGAGAACCGGGTGTCACTCAATTGGATATTGATGGTTTCCTTGAGGTCTTCGGCTAAATAAACTTCCACATAGACCCAACATTGTGGACGAGCCACATACAACTTATTTGGTTCATGGCAAATGAATCACCCTATGGTTTTGACCAAGTCTTCCAAAAATGATCGAAAATTGACCGAATTTTTTTTTCTCAACCACGGAAAACTATAGGCTTTAAATTCTTTTCCAAAATTACCTCATTAAAATAAACTTTAAGCAATGCAAAATATAAAACACACACCACACATGTTGATAATGTAATTCGCCGAGAATGCCTATGTCTTCGGGTTCATTATAAAAACTGATATATTCTCCACTTCAACGACTGTAATTATAATATAAAATTACAATCTAATCATGATAATACTAAATACAAATGGAATAAAAACCTTTACACCAAGTATTTATACTAGTATATTTGGTCTAGTATTCTATCCATGAAGACCTCAATGCCTTCACAGACGGTGATAAGTCTCCTTCCGTAAATCTCCACACTTCTTGTGTGCGATGCTAAGTCTCCAAATGTTAACAGCTATTAATTGTCACCAGCAAGCTCAAAACTAAATAACAACCCTCCTCTAAAGCTAATGGTCTCGACGACTCATCCAACATACCGAGGGTTTGTGCTCTCGCTTATCTAATGCTTTGTCACATCCCTCGGCTCCATGGCGTCTCTAGACTCCAAATCGAGAAGACTCTTGATTAGTTAGTTAAAAAATAATATCTCCCAAACCATATTGTGCCTATTAAATAATATGTCTTATCTTCATCTTTCCAATATCAAATAATATCAACCCTCGATATGCCTATAAAAATAAATAGGAATTACTTCTCCTTATTTCCCATAGAAACAATATAGCCTTTGTTAATTCCTATCAACAATAATAATATGTCTTCTACATCTTTCATGCCTATAACAAATAATATAGGACTTATAAATATTTTCTCTCTCCACAATTCTGATTATATAATAGGGTTTCCATCTCCATAACACCTCTATGATCACCTTTGAACTTAATGTCATCCTCATCGACTTGATAATGGAACACTTCTACTTAGAGAGAACTCCGAAGCTTCATTGCCTATAGGACTTATACAATGCCTATATAGGCCTTTAATAATATTCACTCCCAAAATATGCCTATTACATAATATAATAGAACTTAATAATAAGGCCTAAAAAACTAGGGCTTACATATTTTTAGCTCCAAAATATGGGCCTTCATCATTTTTCAAAGGCCACCTTATATCTCCCTTTATAATATGCTTGGCCTTTATAATTTTCCTAAGGCCTCTTTACACCTCCCTTCCACTCAAATGCCTCTTTGGACTACTTGGGAGAGATCTATCATAGATCGGGAGGACCTAGTGCAATGCTCGAATTCAGCTTGAGTTGTGGAGGAGTTATTAAGGCCTTTATATAGGCTAAGGGCACCACATATTGTGTTGATAGGGCTTATCATGGATGTCATATCCCAACCAACTCATTGGAAAAGTTGGCTAGGCCGTTGCGTGATCGAGAGAGGAGATTGTGGTTAGAATCCCGCTCCTACCATTTTATTTTACACCACCTCGCTTATCCACTTCCGCCACATTATGACCTGAGCTTGACCCGTAGACATGCCCCAGCTATTTCCCACCAACATATTACGTCACTACCATGACCGTCATGTGTCTTGTGTCCACATCGTGGTTTTGGCTGACCTCTATGTTGATGCCGCATCATCCTCTCGAGAGTCTCATTTGGTGGTTTTTCCATGGGTTGGGGATAGTGTTTTATCCCACAGTGAGTAGTAGATGATTATGATAAGGCTTTAAAAATCCTTTATTTAACTTACTAATCATGGCTTAGAACACGTAGCCAAGATTTTAAAGGCCAAAGCAATAGCTCACCATATAGCTTGATGAGCTACTCTATCAACTCACCCTTGAAATGCTCGAACTAATCCATGCAATAAAATATCTCGATACATAGCTCCATGCACAACGTAGTTAAAAACTAGAACTCACCAATGTATATATCTCACCGAGCTAAATATAACTCACCCAAGTTGACTAATAGGAAAAAGTAGTGGGCATGCCACGTGGTGGCCTGAGGACCCACCACGTGGCATTTTTTTCGATCGATGAAGACGACCGATATCATGTGTCAAAAACTAGAGGCTAAAAACACCATATCGTACCTTCACACAATCTCTTTGCCACTTTATCATGACTTGTCGTTAGTTACTTTGGTTTCACCCTTGTGTTGATCTCAACTTCAACCGACCACCATTTTTTTATGTACGGACTCCATTTTCGGTGTTCAAATAGTCGTCAAAAATATCTCGAGTAATCTTTCGTGTTGTAGTGATCCTAGGAAGTTTAGGGAACATTGTGTCCCTGGATCACACCTCCCAAAAGGGAAAGTATTTTTGTCCCAAAACCTTACACCTTCTTTCTCTGGATCATGAACCCTATCACTGCTTTGTCTATGAAGAGATCTCTGCAGCCTGATATCATAGTCTCTAAACCGCTACTTCTCCATTATGTTACTTAGTTCAATATCGGGACATGTGGCATATACGCCACTATTCGACACCTCCTATTAATCCTTCTTGATTTGCACGAACTATGCCTCTACATAGAATGAATTTTGTGACACCAAGAAGACACTTTGCTTCACCCCACCGCATGGCCTCGGCCTCTACACAAGATCTTAAGAAGTGTCTAATGATGACTTACCCCGCTGCATGGATTTTTCCTCTACATTGTACAAGCCCCAATGATGATGACAATCAGGTACCATCTGTTGCACGGCCACAATGAGCCTCTACACAGAATGAAGATCGACTTGCAACCAGTGAGATCAATCAGTAGACACAAATAGCTAGCTAAAAAACTCCAAGCTTATAGATATGAATATCCAATCAGTAAATGTGATCTCTCAAAAACATGATTAGAAGATATTTTTTTTCCCTTAAAATGGTTTTTATACAACTTCCAAATACAAGTGTAAGGAAAATATTTCCTAATACATCATGTAAGATTAGTTGTAAAAATGCTCCATTTTTGGAGTCTTTGTACAATAAGCTTAAATACAAAATTTATAGGGAAAATAATTTCACATGATGAACCTGTCACGAAGATTTCTCGATTAGGTGGCTTATGTAGTTTTTCTTCTCCATTGCATCACAATGTGGATTGACCTCACCCTTTGGCGAGAAACTAAGTGTTTGTCTCCTCCTGCTATGGAAAAAATAACTCAACAAGGAAAAAATTATACTACATAACATGGTGTTAGTAAAATCACTAAAATAATTGTCCTCTAGGGGTATTACAAATACAAGTATAAGAGATTACAAACATTGTCCAAAATTTGGGTCTTTTACTAATGTACCCTGATTGGTTAGATGTATACAAACATTGCCCACAAGGGGTCTTATTAATACATTCTACCTAGAAAAATAACTTGCTTGTTTAATTATAATAATATCATTAAAATAAATGATAATTGAAATCCTTAAAATAATTGTTGAACAAAATATGTCAACTTTTATTACACCTTAGATTTCTTACCAGTTGTAGAATCCTCATTGTCATCTTAGGCTACCTCAATAAATGCCATGTGGATCGTCGAATGATCCCTCATCTACATATGAGATATAATGGAATAATCCAAACATAAATGTGAGAAAAATAATGAGGATGATAAACTTCTCCCTCAATCTATCCCACCAATCTAGACTCCACAAGTACAATCCGATGTCATTGATGTCAACTCAGCCGCACTGCTCAACCTCGAGAGAATGACGAGTTCATCGAAAAGAACAACCACCTCTCGACACTAACTTGATGCAAAAATGGACCAATTTTTTTCTTGACCACATACCCCTTTAGGCTTTAAATTCTTTTTCGAACTTACCCCATTAAAATCAAGTTTAAGCAATGCAAGAATTAAAACGCACTACACACACGGGTTGATAACGGAGTTCGGCATAATGTGTACATCTATGGGTTCATTAATAGAACCACTATATTATCCAATTCAATGACTAAAATTCTAATATAACAATCTAAGCATGATTATACTGAATACAAATGGAACAAGAAACTTTACACAAAGTAGTTATCCCTGGCATATTCAATCCAAGTATTCTATCCATGAAGACCTCAATGCCTCCTATGCATGGTGCTAAGTCTCCTTCCTAAAACTTTCATGCTTATGTTGTGTGGTGCTAAGTATCTAGATGTCAGCAGACATTAATTGTCACCAACAAGCTCAAAATTGAATAATGACCCTCCTCCGAAGATAACGGTCTGCTGACTCTTCCAACGTATTGAGTTTCGAGCTCTACTTCTTCTCTAATGCTATGTCACATCCCTCAATTCCATTGTGTCTCGGGATCCATCTTGAAAAGACTCTTGATCGATGAGTTAACAAATAATATCTCTCTGTAACCATATTGTGACTACTAAATATCTTCATCTTTCCGATAACAAAAATATGGCCCTCGATATGCCTATAAAAATAAATAGGAATTACTTCTCCATATTTCCCATAATAAATAATAGAGGCCTTTGGTAGTGCCTATCAACAATAATAATATGCCTTCTACATGTTTCATGCCCATAACAAATAATATAGGCCTTATATAATGCCTATAACAAATAATATAGGACATAGATATATTTTCTCTCTCCACAACGCCTATAATATAATAGTGCTTCCGTCTCCATAACGCCTCTACGATCACCTTCGAACTTCATGTCATCCTCCTCGGTTCACGCATGGAACACTTCTTCTTGGAGAGAACCCGAAGCTTCATTTCCTATAGGACTTATACAATGCCTATAATAGGCCTTTAATAATATTCACTCCAAAAATATGTCTATTAAATAATATAATAGGACTTAATAATAATGCCTATAAAAATAGGGCTTACATATTTTTAGCTCCAAAATATGGGCCTTCATCATTTTTCAAAGGCCACCTTATATCTCCCTTTATACTATGTTTGACATTTATAATTTTTCTAAGGCCTCTTTACACCTCCCTTCCACTCAAATGCCTCTTGGGCTACTTGGGAGAGATCTATAAAAGCTTGGGAGGAGCTAGTGCAATGCTCGAATTGAGCTTGTGTTGTGGAGTGTTAAAGGCATTTATATAGGCTAAGGGTGGCCACATATCATGTTGATATGGATTATTGTGGATGTCATATCCCAACCAATGTCTTGGTCGAGTTGGTTAGGCCACTTGCGCATGATCGGAGGGGAGATTGGTTTGAATCCCACTCCCGCCATTTTGTTTTACACCAGCCCGCTTATCCACCGCTGCCATACCGTGACTCAAGATCAACCCTACCATGTGCCTTGACCATTTCCCAATGACTGTTACGTCACTACCATGATCGCCATGTGTCTTGTGTCCACGTCATGGTTTTGGCCAACCTCTATCTTTGACGTCGAGTCATCCTCGAGAGTCCGTTTGGTGGTTTTTCTACAGGCTAGGGATAATTTTTTATCCCACATTTAGTGGCGAGATGGTTATGATAAGGCTTTAAATAGCCTTTATTTAACTTACTAACTATGGCTTAGGCCACGTAGCCAAGCTTTTACCGGCCAAAGAAATAGCTCACCATATAGCTCAATGAGCTACTCTATCAACTTGCCCTTGAAATGATCGAACTCATTTGTGCAATTAAATAGATCAATGCACAACTCGGTTAACAACTCGAACTCACCAATATATATATATCTCACCAAGATAAATATAACTCGCTTGAGTTGACTAATAGGAAAAAGTGGTGGCAAGCCACGTGGTGGCCTGAGGACCCACCATGTGGCATTTTTTTCTAATCACCGCGAACACAAATGATATCATGTGTCAAAGACCGGAGGCAAAAACCACCATATCGTACCTTCTCACGATATCTTTTCCACTTTATCATGACTTTTCATTATTTACACCAGTCTCGCCCTTGCGTTGACCTCAACTTTGACCAACCACCATTTGTATGTACAGACTACGTTGTCGGTGTTTAAATAGTCCCGGAAACCTCTCGAAGTAATCTTCCATTTTGTAGTGATCCTAGGAATTTTAGGGAACATTGTGTCCTCTTGATTCTCCTCTAGATCACACCACCCCAATGTAAAGGCTTTTTTCACAAAAATCTTACACCTTCGCTCTGGATCATGAACCATGTTATTTTCTATAAAGAGATTTCTATAGCTGAAATTGTAGTCTCTTAAATTCTACTTCTCCATTACATTACTTGGTTCGATATATGGGACATGTGGCATGCACACCACTATGCCGACACCTACTACTAATCCTTATTCTACTACATGAACTATGCCTCTACACAAAACAAATTTTGGTGTCACTGAAGAAGACACTTTTCTCCACCCCACTACACAACCTCGACCTCTACACAAAGATCGAGAAGTGTCTAATGGTGACTTAGCCCATTACACGGCTTCCTCCTCTACACGGTACAAGCCCTAATGATTATGGAAATCAGGTACCATCCTATTACATGGCCATAATGAGCCTCTACACAGAATGAAAATCGAGCTTCCACGAGTGAGCTCAACTATAAACACAAACAACTAACAAATCTCTAGGCTTATAGATATGATTATCTAAGCGTAATAAGTAACTCAAAAATATTATTAGGAGATATTATTTGTGCCCTTAAAAGGGTCTTTATACAACTTCCAAATACAAGTTTAAGGAAAATATTTCCTAATACATTATGCAAGATTAGTTGTAAAAATGCTCCATTTTTGGAGTCTTTGTACAATAAGCTTAAATACCAAATTTATAGAGAAAATAATTTTGCATGATGAACTGTCACGAAGATTTCTCCTATTAGGTGGCTTATGTATTTTTTTCTCCAATGCATTGTAATGTCGATTGACCTCACCCTTCGGCGAGAAACTAAGTGTTTCTCTCTCCCCTGCTGGAAAAATAAATCAACAAGGACAAAAGTATATTGCATAACACGGTTTTAGCAAAATCACTAAAATAATTGCCTCTCTAGGGGTCTTATAAATGCAAGTATAAGAGATTACAAACATTGCCCAAAATTTGGGTCTTTAACTAATGTGCCCTTATTGGTTAGATGTATACAAACATTTCCCATAAGGGGTCTTATTAATACATTATAGATAGCACAATAGTTTGTTGGTTTTATTATAATAAGATGATTAAAATAAATGATGCTCGAAAGCCTTAAATAATAGTTGGACAAAATATGTCAAATTTTATTACACCTTATATTTCTTACCAACTGTAGAATCCTCGGTGTCGGCCTAGGCTACCTCAATAGGTGCCCTATGGATCGTCAAATGATCCCTTATCTGCATATGAGATATAATGGAATAATCCAAATATAAATGTGATAAAAATATTGAGGATTATAAAAATGTCCCTCAATTTATCCCACCAATCTAGACTCCACAAGTACAAGCTAATGTCATCACTGTCAAATCATCCTACGCATTGCTTCAACTTGCTAGAGAAGAGCAGTATTCGCTTAAATCGGTAAGAACAACCAGCTCTGATACCAACTTGATCTGAAAATTGACTGATTTTTTTCTTGACCACGGACCCCTATAGGCTTTAAATTATTTTCCAAACTTACCCCATTAAAATCAACTTTAAGAAATGCAAGAATTAAAACATTGCACACATGTTGATAATAGATTTTGGAAGAATGCCTACATCTTTGGGTTTATTAATAGAACCGATATATTATCCACTTCAATGACTAGAATTCTAATATAAATTTACATTCTAAGCACAATAATACTAGATACAAATGGAACAAGAACCTTTACACCAAGTAGTTATCGTGGTTGATTCAATCTAGTATTATATCCATGAAGACCTCGACACCTCTGTTACACGGTGCTAATTCTCCTTCCAGAAAGCTCCATGCTTCTGTTGTATGGTACTAAGTCTCCAGATGTCAGCAAACATTAATTTTCACCAATGAGATAAAAAATGAATAATGACCCTCCTCGAACCTAATGGTTTGACAACTCATCCAACGTACTGAGGTTTCTTAGCTCTACTACTTCTCTGATGCTCTGTCACATCCCTCGGCTCCATGGCATCTCAGGGATCTAGCTTGAGAAGACTCTTGATCGGTGAGTTAACAAATAATAACTCCCAAAGCATATTGTGCCTATTAAATAATAGGTCTTATCTTCATCTTTTCGATAACAAATAATATCGGCCCTCGATATGCCTATAAAAATAAATAGGACTTACTTCTCCATATTGCCCATAACAAATAATATAGGCCTTTGGTAGTGCCTATAAACAATAATAATAGGCCTTCTACATATTTCATGCCTATAACAAATAATATAGGCCTTATATAATGCCTATAACAAATAATATAGGACTTATATATTTTTCTCTCTCCACAACGCCTATAATATAATAGGGCTTCCATCTCCATAATGCCTCTATGATCACCTTTGAACTTCATGTCGTCCTCCTCGCTCGGGCATGGAACACTTCTTCTTGAAGAGAACCCGAAGCTTCATTACCTATAGGACTTATGCAATGCCTATGTAGGCCTTTAATAATATTCGCTCTCAAAAAAATATGCATATTAAATAATATATTAGGACTTAATAATAATGTCTATAAAAATAGGGCTTTCATATTTTTAGCTCCAAAAGATGGGCCTTCATCATTTTTCAAGGGCCACCTTATATCTCCATTTATACTATGATCGGCCTTTATAATTTTCCTAAGGCATCTTTACACCTCCTTCCACTCAAATGCCTCTTCGGGCTACATGGGAGAGATATATCATAGCTCAGGAGGAGCTAGTGCAATGCTTGAATTGATCTTGTGTTGTCAAGGAGTGTCAAAGGCCTTTATATAGGCCAAGGAATCACACGAGATCATGTCGATAGAGCTTATCATGGACGTCATATCTCAACCAACTCACTTTGGTAGAGTTTTTGGGCATTGGGTGATCGAGGTGAGATTATGGTTTGAATCCCGCTCCCACCTTTTTTTTTCTACATTGGCTTACTTATCATTGTTTCCACCTTGTGACCCAAGCTCGACCCCTCCATGTGCCCCAATCATTTCCCACCGACTGTTATGTCACCGCCATGACCACCATGTGTCTTGTGTCCATGTCATAGTTTTGGCCGACCTTTGTGCTAACACCGAGTCATCTTCGAAGAGTCTCGTTTGGTGGTTTTTCCATGGGATAGAGATAATTTTTTATCCCACATTGACTAGAAGATGGTTATGATAAGGCTTTAAATAGCCTTTATTCAACTTACTAACTGTGCCTTAGGCCATGTAGCCAAGCTTTTACCAGCCAAAGCAATAGCTCGGAATATAGCTCAATGAGCTACTCTATCAACTCACCCTTCGCAATGCTCAAACGCATCCCCGCATTGAAATAGCTCGATGCACAACTTAGTTAACAACTCAAAATTGCCAATGTATATAGCTCGCTGAGCTAAATATAACTCACCTGAGTTGACTAATAGGGAAAAATGGTGGAAGGGCACGTGGTGGCTTGAGGACCCACCACGTGGAATTGTTTTTTTATCACTCACGAAGATGACCGATATCGTGTGTTGAAGACCAGAGGCCAAAAAAACCATATCATACCTTCACATGATCTCTTTGCCACTTTATTGTGACTTTTCATTATTTACACTTTGGTCTTGCCCTCGCATTGACCTTAACTTTGACCAACCATCGTTTGCACGTATGAACTCCATTTTCGGTGTTCAAATAGTCACCGGAAAGATCTCGAGAATAATCTTCCATGTTATAGTGATCCTAGGAAGTTTAGGGAACATTGTGTCCTCCATATTGTCCTCTGGATCACACCTCCCCAATGGGAAAGGATTTTTGTCCCAAAAATATTACACCTTCCGCTCCTGGATAATGAACCCTATAAATGTCTATGAAGAGATCTCTATAGCTGATACCGTAGTCTCTAAACTACTACTTCTCCATTACATTACTTAGTTTGATCTCTCGGGGCACGTGGGATGTATGCCACTATGTTGAAACCTCATGTTAATCCTTATTCTGTTGCATGGACTATACCTCTACACAATGAATTTTGGTGTCACATCGAAGAAGACACTCTACTCCACCTCATTGCTCAAATTCGGCCTCTACATGGTACTCGGAAGTGTCTAACGGTGACTTACCCCACCGCACGAATTCCTCCTCTACACAAGTACAAGCCCCAATGATGATGAAGATCAGGTACCATCCTATTGCATGGCCACATGAGCCTCTACATAGAATGAAGATCTAAGTTGCCACCAGTGAGCTCAATGTATACACAAACAATTGCAAAATCTCGAAGCTTATAGATATGAGTATCCAACTATAACTCTCTCTCAAAATATGATTAGAGATATTATTTGTTCCCTTAAAAGGGTCTTTATACTACTTCCAAATACAAGTGTAAGCAAAATATTTCCTAATGTGTCATGCAAGATTAGTTGTAAAAATGCTACATTTGGAGTCTTTCCAATAAGCTTAAATACCAATTTATAGATAAAATAGTTTCGCATGATGAACATGTCATGAAGAGTTATCCTATTATGTGGCTTATGTACTTTATATTCTCCACTACATCACAATGTGGATTGACCTCACCCTTCGGAGAGAAACTAAGTGTTTGTCTCCTCCCTGCTGGAAAAATAACTCAACAAGGAAAAAATTATAATACATAACATTGTGTTAGCAAAATCACCAAAATAATTTCCCTCTAGGGGTATTACAAATGCAAGTATAAGAGATTGCAAAAATTTCCCAAAATTTGGGTCTTTTACTAATGTTCCCTGATTGGTTAGATGTATACAAACATTACCCACAAGGGGTCTTATTATTACATTCTACCTAGCACAATATTTTATTGGTTTTATTATAATAATATCATTAAAATAAATTATACTCGAAAGCCTTAAACAATAGCTGAACAAAATATGTCAAATTTAATTACACCTTAGATTTCTTACTAGTTGTAAAATCCCTCGTGTAAAGGCCTAGGCTATCTCAATAGGTGCATTGTGGATGGTCGAACAATCCCTCATCTCGCATATGAGATATAATGGAATAATCCAAATATAAATGTGAGAAAAATACTTAGGATGATAAATTTGTCCCTCATTCTATCCGACCAGTCTAGACTCTACAAGTACAAGTTGAGGCCATCATTTTCAACACAACTTGCACTTTTCAACCTTTTCGGAGAATGGAAGGTTTCTTGTGACAAGAACAACCACCTCTTATAACAACTTGATCTCGAAAATTGATCGAATTTTTGTTTTTCGACCACAAACCCCTATAGGCTTTAATTTTTTTCCGAACTTACCCCATTAAAATCAACTTTAATCAATGCAAGAATTAAAACACACTACACATAGGTTGATAACGGAGTTCGGTAGAATGCCTACATCTCCGGGTTCATTAATAGAACCGATATATTATCCAATTCAACGACTGTAATTCTAATATAAAATTACAATCTAAGCATGATAATATTAAATACAAATGGAACAAGAACCTTTACATGAAGTAGCTATCCTAGCATATTCGATCCATTATTCTATCCATGAAGACCTAGACGCCTCCATTGCATAGTGTTAAGTCTCCTTCCAGAAACCTCCACGCTTCCATTATGCGGTGTTAAGTCTCCATATGTCAGCAGACATTAATTGTTGCCAACGAGCTGAAAAATGAATAATGACACTCCTCTGAATCTAACGGTCTAACGACTCATCCAACGTACTAAGGTTCTAATATCTACTTCTTCTCTGATGCTCTGTCACATCCCTCGACTCCATGGCATTTCCAGGCTCTAGCTTGAGAAGACTCTTAATCGATGAGTTAACAAATAATATCTCCCAAACCATATTGTGCCTATTAAATTATAGGTCTTATCTTCATCTTGCTGATAAAAAATAATATCTGCCCTCGATATGCCTATAAAAATAAATAGGACTTGCTTCTCCATATTGTTCATAACAAATAATATAGGCCTTTGGTAGTGCCTATCTACAATAATAATAGTCCTTCTACATCTTTCATGCCTATAACAAATAATAGGCCTTATATAATGCCTATAACGAGATAATATAGGACATATATTTTCTCTCCACAATGCCTATAATATAATAGGGCTTTTGTCTCCATAACGCCTCTACAATTGCCTTCAAACTTATGCATGTCATCCTCCTCGGCTATGGCATGGAACACTTCTTCTCAAAGAAAATTTGAAGCTTCGTTTCCTATAGGACTTATAGAATGCCTATATAGGCCTTTAATAATATCGCTCCAAAAATATGCTCGTTAAATAATATAATAGGACTTAATAATAATGCGTATAAAAATAGGACTTACATATTTTTAGCTCAAAAGATGTATCTTCATCATTTTTCAAAGGCCACCTTATATCTCCCTTTATACTATGTTAGTCCTTTATAAGTTTTCTAAGGCCTCTTTACACCTCCCTTCCACTCAAACACCTCTTCAGGCTACTTGGGAGAGATCTATCATAGCTCGAGAGGAGCTAGTGCAATGCTCAAATTAAGCTTGTGTTGTGGAGGAGTGTCGAAGGATGTTTTATATAGGCCAAGGGAAGCCGCAGATCATGTTTATAGGGTTAATCATGGACGTCATATCCCAACCAACTCGCTGACTTAGTTGGTTTTGCGCTGCACTGCATGATCGGAGGGGAGATTGCAGTTTGAATCCCGCTTGTGCTATTTTTTTTACATTGTCCCACTTATCCACTCGTCATGTTGTAACCTCGAGCTCGACCCATCCACGTGCCCCAACCATTTCCCACCGACCTACTACGTCAATGTCGCAATGTTGCCACATGTCTTGTGTCCACTTCATGGTTTTGGCTTACCTTTGTGATGATCTTTGAGTCATCCTCCTCAGAGTCCTATTTGGTGATTTTGTCGTGGGCTAGGGATAATTTTTTAACTAACGTTGAATGGAAAATGGTTATGATAAGGCTTTAAATATCCTTTATTCAACTTACTAAGCGTGGCCTGGGCCGTATAGCCAAGATTTTACCATCCAAAGCAATAGCTCGCCATATAACTCGATGAACTAATCTATCAACTCGCCCTTACAATGCTTGAACTCATCGTGTAATAAAATAGCTTGATACATAGCTTGATGGACATCTTGATTAACAACTTGAACTTTCCAATGTATGTAGCTCGCCAAGCTAAATATAACTCGCCTAAGTTGACTAATAGGGAAAATTAGTGGCCGAGGACCCACCACTTGGCATTTTTTTCTCGATCGGCCGCGAAGACAACCGATATTGTGTGTTGAATACCGGAGGCCAAAAACACCATCTCATACCTTTGCACTATCTCTTTGTCACTTTATCATGACTTTTCATTAGTTGCACCTTTGGTCTCTCCCTTGCGTTGACCTCAACTTTGACCAACCACAATTTACACGTACGGACTCCATTTTTGTGTTTAAATAGTCACCGAAAAGTGCACTAAGTAATATTTCATTCTCTAGTGTTCCTGGGAAGTTTAGGGAACATTTTTTCTTCTATATTGTCCTCTAGATCACAACTCCCTAATGGGAAAGGCTTTTTCCCCAAAATCTTACACCTTCCACTCTTGGATCATGAACTCACACCGTTTGTCTATGAAGAGATCTCTATAGCTGATACCGTAGTCTTTGAAGTTCCACTTCTCCATTACATTACTTTATTTGATCTCTACGGTACATGTGGCATATACACCACTATGCTGACACCTCCTGCTAATCCTTATTATGTTGCACGGACTATGCCTCTACACAAAATGAATTTTGGTGTCACTGAAGAAGACACTTTGATCCACCCCATTGTATGGCCTCGACCTCTACATGGTAATGAGAAGTTTCTAATGGCAACTTACCCCACTACATGGCTTACGCCTCTACATAGTACAAGCCCCAATGATGATGATGATTAGGTACCATCCTGTTGCATGGCCACAATGAGCCTTTACACAAAATGAAAATCGAGTTGTCTCCAATGAGGTTAACTTTATACACAAACAATCGACAAATCTCCAAGCTTATAGATATGAGTATCCAACTGTAACAGTCACTCAAAAATTTGATTAGGATATATTATTTGTGCCCTTAAAAGGGTCTTTATACAACTTCCAAATACAAGTGTAAGGAAAATATTTCCTAATACATCATGTAAGATTAGTTGTAAAAATGCTCCATTTGGAGTCTTTGTGTAATAAGCTTAAATACAAAATTTATAGAGAAAATAATTTCTCATGATGAACCTGTCGCGAACTTTGAGCTTAGCATGTTCAAAAACTTGGAAATCATGAATCCAAGGGAAAAGATGACCAATGTGTTCCTAATAAACTAGGGGTCATGATTCACAATGGCCTTGTAGTGATCAAGATTGGATAAGTAGAATAGAAAAAAAAAACCCTTGGCAAGATTTTGAACCCCCTCAAGTTTGACACCATGACTCGATCAATGATTGTGAACCCATTGTTTGAGAATAATCTCCGAGGGGGACATGACCAACAAAATATGCAACCAGAGTGAAAGATTCAAGCCAAGAGCAAGTCTTTTCAAATTGAGGTAAATCTAAAACAACATCAGGCTCAGTCATATGAGGATCATTACCTTCTTTGTAAACCTTTGGGAAAAACTTGAGCTCACTTCTTTCTCAAAGGCATATTTTGTTCAAGTTCCCGCCACCTAAACTTGCATCAAGAGATGCTTGAATGTTGGCCTCTACCATTAAAATAGGAAAGCGTCACCGCCCAAAGGGTGAAAAAAGTAATTAAGAGCAATAAACCACTAAATAAATGTCCCGCCTTGATCGAAAAAGGTGGTGTGATAGATGATTTTGTGTCGCGAGACTCAAGCATAACACTCAAACCCTAGTAGAGAACCCTAGCCATAAACCTCAAGAGATTTCTTTCCGCTTAATGATATTTTCCCTAATATATTTATGATAACAATTATAAAGTAAAGGGATAATTTATATGTAATTTTACTTTAAAACACTAAAAATCATCTATTCAAAAATTATTTATCATTAGATAATCATGTTTTGTGATATTTTTATGTGTTATTATGCAAACAATATATCTAAGTAATCATTCAATTTCCTTTAACTTTATAATTATCCTATAGGTTTTTCTTGGGAATGCATTCCCAAAAAGAGATGATAAGAATGTCTCATGTTAGATTACCACTTGTCTCACTCTAATAAATTTGTCTCGTGTTGTTAAACCGGTCATAACATACATATAAACAACTTTTTTTAGTGGTCGGAAAGTGTTTTTTTAATATTGTTGTTTGGTTAGTAAGATGATTTTTTTGTTGTATTTTGTGTAGCACTAGAATTCAAATGAAAGGGGAAGATTGAAGCAATGTCACATGGTAGTGACCACATGCTTGCGTAAGTGAATTTGGTTTCTTTTCATTTGACATCAACTCTCGTAACAACTCGTGATTGATGACATAATTGCTCAAACATTTTACTATTACAATTAGCAAGATAAGCAACATACTAATGTTTGGCAATGCCCTTTCACTCATGAAATCTTTCAAAAGAAGTGATGGAAGAGTCTTGTCCATCAATTTTAAAACTTTTTGGGAGTCAAATTTACCGTCGATGTGGCCCCTACCCTCCCCATTCTAGAATTCTATCGCATATGGTAACTTGCTTTTAAACCCTATTTTACATTTCCTTTTAACTTCTTGACCTAACCAAAGAAAAATTAAGATTTTAAAATATAAGAGAGCTTTATAAATACAAAAATAATTTTATTTTCTAATTTTCTTATCCAATTGTATCGTGTCATGCTTCAAATGCAAACATCGTGTATATATAAAATATTTACAACATTTAATCTTATTTTATTTTCTCAAAGTAGATTTACAATCTTATAATATATATACATGCATGCATGTATGTATGTATGTATGTATGTATGGACAATATTGAAAAGTTGTTGTCAATGAACAATCCACTTTATAAATTGAAGTGACATAGTGTATACTCTTAATGAAGACTTGTTGGATTTCCATGTACACCAATTAAAAATTTAAATTACCCGAGTCAAAAACAAGCTGATGTGGCCCTTCAATAGGAATTTAAAAGAATTACCTTGTTGTTAGATTCTCAACCTTTTGATGTGCCAACTCAAGTTCAAGCTACATAGCTCGAGAAACCAACGCAAAGTTATTGAACAACATAGAGCCAAAGGTATGCAGATCCGTGCTTGGATCCACTAGTTGAAAATTGGATATCATGCTTCCAAGAGCTTCTTCAAATTTCTTAGATCTAAGCATGTCAGGGAGAAAATTAAACCTATTCAATTGGCACACTCTTGGGTCACCTCTCTTACGGATATTTCTTTGGCCTTTTTGGATCATTACACCTTGGTTTTTCAGCCCCAAGAACTCGTTATCAAAATATCTCTCCTAGCGATTTGGGTAACTTCCATAAACGATACGGATCTAGGTTATTCATTGCAATGTTGCATGTTCTCAAGATCACTTGGCACATTCCCTTGGTTGCATTTTCCCTACGTGCCCCTTTATTTTATGTCCTTCCACTTTTCCTTGAGCCCACCTTCTATGCATTCACCTCCTTCCTAGTCGAGTTTCTTCCCTTCCCTCACGCGCCGCGTTCATTACTTTTCAATAGTTACGCCTTGACCATGCATTCTCTACTCACTAATTTGCCTCACTTTCCGTGCGCATCGCATGCGCACCCCCACCGTGCCTTCCTTTGTTTTCTTCGTATGCCCTTCCCTCACGCTCTACTATGCCAAGTCATCTTTTGACATGCTTGAGTGTGTCGTGCACAACCCGTTAAGTGCGCCAACAAGGCACTAAATCTTTGCAACAAATCAACAAGTGACACATGGCAGAAATGACAAGTATTCACACAATTGGCCATCATTTCAGCCAATCCACACGGGCACCACGTGTTTTATGTGTGCCAAAGACTCCGATAGCCATATCTTACGCTACAGAGAGATCAAATCGGTGCATGCCTAGACTTGTCAGAGAGCTTCTGACATCAGCTACACTACTAGAAATTCAAATTCAAAATTTGGTGTATTTGAGTACGTGAGAAATGGAAAAACATCTTTCGAACATTAATGATCGAGATCTAATTGCTCCAACTACCGATTTGGTATAATCCACCCTCCTTTTTCTTTAAACATGTCAAACAAGCATGGGGAAGTGTATTTCATAGATCTACGGGAAGATTTGCAGGCATTGAATACTTCTTGTTGGTGGTTGTGTTTCAAATTTGGATTTTCCCTCCTTCTTCCCTTCTTCCTCCATGGATTCATCTATAAATGTAAGAGTGAGGCTCATTTGTTTCGTTGGACACTCTGGATCCTTACGCATTTTTCTAAGGATTCCATATTTTCGTATTTTGAGTTGCAGGCTCTTGCATGTGGATATCAGCCCCTTCATCATTATAGCAGCTCTCTGTGTATTTTTGGAAGTAATAGAAGCATCATTTTGTGACTATTCTCTATCCTAACATTTTTAAAATCCTTCTTCTTACCTATTATTTTGCGTTTTGTGTTGGTTGTGTTATTTTAGGTCCCTTAGTTCCATATTTAGTTGTGTTCCATTCAAACTATCTCGGTGAATATGTGTTTCTTTGCTACTTGTGCCTAGCCTCATTTCACGCATTTCCTTCGTTTTTCTCAAAAGAGATAGTGTTCATCCCTCTTTTCTCGTGCCATCACCTTTTAATGTAGTTTCCTTTCATGTAATTATTCTACCCTTGGTCGATTGGCATTATTAACTTAGTTTCCCCTTTTCGGCACTAAGACTAAGAGTAGCGTAGCAGTAGAAATAGATAGAGGAACCAGCCTTTCTCGTAGATCTGTCCCAAGCTCGCAAGGTCACACAACTTGGGGATGGTTCCATTATGGTCTCAAACACCTCGGCCCTTACGAGATCTGAGATGCAGGTGTATGTTTGAGAAACCAACAGTTTATGGCACACCCGGTGGGAGAAGCATTGAAAGCTCAAATTTCATATCTCTAAGTTTTAGTGTGTGGACTTAGTGTTTCAGTATTTGGAGGCTCATTTCAACACATCTGGCAACTCCCAATATTTTTAAGATCTCTGTTTCAGTAGTCCTAAGTTCCTTTCATGAGAAGAGTGCATACAAGAAGAAGTGCAGTAGCTAAATATTCTTTTGAGTACCTCCAGCTATCCTCGAGAAGAGTTTGTTCTAGAAGGCCCATGTGCACATCTCTATCTCCAAAGGCGCCATGCCCACTCAACTCCTCAAAACAGATAGCCTACGCACCCTATAATGGCACATCAAGTAACCCCCTCTATTACGAAACTTTCCAAACTTTGTTGGAGGGATTCCTTTATCTTGACTATACAACATGATATGCCAAATGGCACACTTAAGAGTATTCCATACTTTATGGGTGAGAATCAAGTTACCCCTCAGGAGCATATCCAGGATATAGCAAACATGTGTTCACTCTATCTGATCACACATGATGATTTATCAATCGGGATGCTCGCAGCCTCTTTCAAAGGTAAATCTCTTCAATGGTAGCGAGGTTTGAGACTTGGATCTATCACCACCTGGGATGAGCTAGGAACAACTCTTTGTAATTACTTTGAAGAAAATTTAGATCACCTGTCTCTAATAGATAAATTGATAGTGACAAGGAGGGAACCTAATGAGTAGATGACTGATTTCAACATTAGATTTTAGAAGACTTGGGATAGGATCCCTCTTGTGGTGAGACCTACAACTCAACATGCTTTCCTGTATTATCTAAAGGTGCTCAATAGTAATATCTCAGTCATGATCCAATCCATGGGAGGTAGGACTTTACCAGTTGCTTATAGTATTGCATAGTAAGGGCATAAAATAGTCTTATTCAGGATGGAAAGCTAGCCCCTAGACTACCTATGTCATTGTTCCCAGAAATTTCGCAAGCACCCCAGCCTTCTATGGCCCCTATTCCTCGCCTAAGCAAAGCACACGGCCAGTTTCTCGAACATCCTACTCTCCAGTGTAGTAGAAGGAGGATGAAGAATTGAAGGCCTTGATCAGTAATTTATCAAACAAGGTCATATCATTAGAAAAGAAACAGGTGCATGGCCAAAGTAATCATCCTTGGTAGAATCAATATGGAAATCAAAGATACGCACCCAACCAGCGAGAATGATAGATGGCGGTCTTATGCACATCTTCCCTTGCAAGTTTTCCCTTCCGTGCCTTCTCTTCTAGAACCCGGTCTGAGTCGAGTGCTTGTTCCATTCAAGAAAACTAGGCACAAGAGTCGAATGGTGCTTCCTTCAACATGCCTCATATTCAATATCATTGTGCTAATGTTGTGCGCACCCAAGCCTTCATGATCTAGAATTCTTTAGCCTGTGAACCCATGAAGTAGATAATCCGAGAAATTCCGAAGTTCCCCAGAGAAAAATTTGATGTTCTTTGGCATTGAGGACTTCTATACAATCAACCAAGCTGTAGAAGATACAAACAAACCGTGTGCTAAATTTGTGGACAACACAAGATATAAGAAAATAATGTTAGAGTTAGGCACGCAAGTTACAACCCTAGCAACGCAAGTAGATCCTTTGAAGAAGAAATAATTAGACAAGGCATCTTCTATTAAAAGTGCTCAAATCCCTATGCAGGAGGCCCCACGTAAAGCACCTTCTAAAGCAGCATGTGCCCCTCCTTTGGTAGGTCAATCCTCTATTTCAGCTAAAATTCAAGCTTTTACACCGAATAGTCAAGAAGGGATGTTATTCCCCAAATACACAAGATGGGGGCCTTCCATTACCATTGTTGACCAAATGAAGAGAATAAACATAAATGTCACTATGTGGGATGCCCTGACCATTCCATCTCAGCGGGATCTTTTGCATGAAGCTCTAACGCAACTCCCACGCGTTGATCAGGTTATACGAAGCCATGGGCTTCACGTCAAAAATCTGCTAAAAAGAGGAGAAACAAGTAAGTAAAGTTTTTAAAACCCTACCCTTCTATATGTCCTTGATTATAGGCAAACACCTAGTATATAACGTCATGATTGACTCGGGTGCTAGTACTTATGTTATGCCTAAGAAAATAGTTGATGTCTTAGGTCTGAAATATAGCCCTTTGTCTAAAGGAGTCCTGCAACTTTATGGCTCAATTGTCACTACCTTAAGAGTCATCAAGGATCTTGAGCTAACCCTCCATGCATGTCCAAGCTTAACAATTACTCAAGATGTGTCAATCATTGATCTACCTCCTTTGTTTTCCCTATGTCTATCAAAAGAATTTCTTGATAAAGTGGGTGGTTACTTGTCTTTTGATTGGTCTCATATGTTACTCAAGACAAGGTATGGTACCCGGTTTACCATACAAGCTGAGCCTATATTTTCCTATCATGTAGAGTCATATGTCCCATCTCCTCTCTAAGCCAACTGTTTAATCCAAGAAGAACAAACTTTAGTTCCTGAAGAGCAATCTCTTCCACCCCCTATTCCTGACCTAGTGCTTGAAGAATGGGAGGAAACACACCATAAATTTTATCCCTATGATGAGGAACTGGAAGCTTATGAAACTATGCTTGGTACTTATTACATTCTAGAAGAAAATGGTATGATTCCATGCGTGCTCAAGAAAGACAAAGTTCAAACTGGTCTATGGAAGTTATACTTTGAAAGATCGAGTGGCATGTAAACGACACGAGAGCAGGAGTGGTTCTCATCTCCCCTAAGGATGAAAAATTCTTCTTCGCACATGCATTTGCGGTTTGCATGCTCTAACAATGTGGCAGAGTATGAAGTGCTGGTGCATGGCTTACTCATTGTTGAGAAGAAGAAAATTAAGGTACTGCAGATCTTTGGGGACACGAATTGATCATCCACTAGGTTACCAACAAGTGCCAAACAAATAATAAGCTTCTCAAAGCTTATAAATACAGATTTTGGGACCTCCTTGAGAGCTTTGATGCTCTTAATTTGTAAGTGGTTCTACACATCATGAACAAGGAAGTTGACCAGATGGCCGCACTAGGTTCACAGTTCTCTCCTGCTGAGGACTTTATCAAAGGAAACACTCAGCACATCAAAATGGTGATCAGGCCATCCATTCTAGATAACAACACTAGCTAGCAAATGTTTAAATGTTGATGCAGATCGCCTAGTTTTTCCGAATGAAGTTGAATTCTCATTAAGTATGCAAGCTAACTTGCATGACAGCTATGGTGACCAAGTGATATAGCTGAAGACAAATAAGTTGCCTAAAGGGCTGGTCACCTTAGAACAAATTTTTATCCCTGATGATGAGTTCAAGGGTGAAGAAAGGTACATATGCACCGCACAAGAAGACTGATCCTCTGTCACCATTGCATGCATGGGAAAGAGTGGTTGCTCAACATGACTTGTGCGCATGAAGAAAAATAGGTCTTCATCTCTCTCTGTCAAAAATATAGTGACATCTTCTCATGGGAGTATGAAGACCTCAAATTTTTTGATCAAAGTGTCACCCAACACTCCATCGACCTTGATTCTCGTATCAAGACCATCAAAGTGAAACAGTGGCCACTTAATCCAAAGATAGATCCCCTCATGAGGAAGGAATTATCCAAACTCATTGAGGAAAAAATATTTTTCCCATCGAATACTCTACTACGGGTCACAAATCTGGTTCGTGCACAACAAGAATGGTGAAATCAGATATTGTGTTGATTTCAAAGACTTGAATAAAGCATCTCTAAAGGATCATTATCCTTTGCCTTCAATGGAGTAGATTCTTCAGTAGAAGCGAGGTTGGCATGCAAAGATTCTCCATGATATATGGGTACTTAGGTTTCAACTAGATGTGGTCAAGGAAGAGGATCAATTCAAAATGGCATTTACAACTAAGTGGGGAACATATGCATATCAGAAAATGCCCTTTGGTCTATCAAATGTAGGTGCCACATTTCAGCGCGTTATGGATATTTCCTTCAAAGGTTATATCAATGAGTTATCCTCATTTACTTTGATGACATAACAATCTTCTCAAAGCATAGCGCAGATCATATGGCGCACTTGGAGAAAGTTTTGAGAGATGCAGAGATTCGGGGTATCTCTTAACCCCAAGAAGTGTAATTTTGTAGTAGCACAAGGCAAGCTTTTAGACCACATTGTTTCAAAGGATGGCATCACAATTGATCCTGAACAAGTTTCAACCATTCTATCTCTTTCCCTTTTGGTGCACAAAAAGGCCCTACAGTCCTTCCTTGGCAAGATCAATTTTGTTAGTTGTTTTATCCCTAACTTTGTAGGATTGGTTCAGCCCATCACATTGATGTTCAAGAAGGAAAAATCCTTCAGATGGACGATAAAAGGAAGATAAAGCTTCAACAAGATCAAGCCAGAGATTACTTGCACGCCAACACTTATCAATCTAGATTATTCAAAGAATTTCATCCTTTATGCTTATGGCACTGATGCAAGTATTGTTGCTATCTTAACACAAGAAAATGAACAAGGGGTGGAACAACTAGTGGCTTTCTTCAACTAGAAGTGAAGGATTATGAGCTAAAATACGAGTCACATGGAGAAACATGTCTTCTCCATCATGCATGCGCTTAAAAATTCAAAAGTATGCTCGCCACCAATCATATCAGGGTGTTAGTCTCCCACTCTTCTATCAGATACTTCATCATGGGAGTAGAAATCAGTGAGAAAAGAGTAATATGGGTGACCAAAATCATGGAATATGATGTGATTATTAAGGCCACAAAGTTGGTAAGAGGTAACGCACTTTGTAAGTAGATTGTTGAGGATGCACAGACTAAACCTGAAACTTCATTATTTTTGGATGAAGACCTTCCACGTGTAGAGCTTGAATAGAATACAAACCCTAGCATGCGAGACTGGATGAAGGAAATGATCACATTCCTTTATGAGGGCGCGTACCCTCCTATTTTAAACAAAGAAAAGAGAAGACATTTGAGGTTACAATCTATCCCTTATGTGTTGATTGATGGACTTCTCTTCAGAAGAAATTTTGATGGCGTGTTGTTAAGATGTATCAATGGCACGCAAACTGATAAAGTGTTAGCAAAATTTCATGATGGATTCTCTAGTGGACACTTCTCTGCCAAAACTACAGCAATAAAGATCATAATGGTAGGTATCTTCTGGCCTACCCTGTTTGCAGATGCACACAAGTGGGTCACAAAATGCAAGGAATGCACTTTCTTTGCAAGAAAGAAAATATTGGCAGTGCTTCCCCTCGACCAATCCAAGTGGATCAGCCTTTTGCACAATGGGGGCTTGACTTCATAGGCATGATCAATCTACCTTCAAACGTTGGACATAAGTGGTTGTTGATAGCTACAGATTAATTTACCAAATGGATAGAAGTTTTCACGCTTAAGGAATCAACCGAGGTAGTCATACTTGACTTTCTTGAAGGTATATTTACAAGGTTTGGCGTTCCTCAAACCATTACCTATGATAATGCAAAGGCCTTCCTTGGTGCTAAAATCATTGATTGGGCTCTAAGTCTGGGCATTTACCTAAAGACTTATTCCAACTATTACCCTCAAGGAAATGGTCTGGAAGAATCAACAAATAAGAACCGATCGAGAATCATGAAGTGTACTGATGAACATCAGCCAAAGACAAAGTGGCATAAAAATTCTCACGTGTGCTCTGGGAAGATAGAATCACAATAAAAAGGCAATACGAACTTTGTCTTACAAGTTTGTCTATGGCAAGGAAGTTACCCTTCCTTTGACACTAGAGCTGAATTCATTTACGCTTCCCCAACAACTAGAATTTGAAGGTGTAGACCAAAGAGAGATCGAATGGCATAGCTGGTTAATCTTGAAGAACTCAGAACTCTATCATGATTAAGTTAGAATAAGCACCAGTGAGTAACAAAGAAATGGTTTGACAAAACGCTAGGCCTCAAGCTTTCAAATTTGGGGACTTGGTTCTAAAATGGGATGTCGACAAAGCTAAATTGGGAAGTCATTCAAAGTTTGATGCGCTTTAGAGTGGCCTATACATCATCGGTTCTGTAAAGAATCTAACTCTTTCGAGTTAACTCATCTTGATGGAGGCACGCTACAAATCCTAGTAAATGGGATTTATCTCAAACCCTTCCATTAGGTTTTTGCATCATGTTGTATATATTAGAGTAGTTTCAATTTCTCCAAGTGCATTGCTTGAACATTTTTTGTTTGTACATAGTTATTTCTTCTCACGTGCTTCCTACGCATGCTCTTTTGTTGCTTTCCGTAACACAAAGTCTCTCTCAATAGTTGCAAGATTCAGAAAATATTCAAGAGATGATCCTCAAATGACTGCAAGGGCAGCTTATGATTTCATAAATGGACTCCATGCCCAATGGATGCTTCAGGCTACTGATCTCCTTCATCTAGCAGGCAGATGGCCCTGAAAGTCACCAAAATTGTTATCTAAATATCTCTCCTAGAAATTTGGGTAACTTGCATACACATTCTGGCTCTAGGTTATTCATTGCAATGTTGTGTGCACTCAAGATCACTTGGCACATTCCCTTGGTCGTAGTTTCCCTGCATGCCCCTTTCCTTTCTCTCCTTCCACTTTTCCCTTACACCCACCTTCTATGCATTTGCCTCCTTTTTAGTTAGTTTCTTCCCTTCCCTCGCGTGCCACGCCTATAATTTGTAATAGTTGCACCTTGACCATGCATTCTCTTCTTACCAGTTTGCCTCACTTCCCGCACACATCGTGCGCGCCCTTGTTGTGCATTCCTCTATTTTATCCGTACATCCTTCCCTCATGCCCTATCGTGATAGGTCATATTTTGACATGCTTGATTGTGCCGCACACAACCAAGCAAGCGTGCCAATAGGGCGTCGAATCCTTGCAACAAATTAGCAAGTGACATGTGGTAGAAATGACAAGTATTCACATAGTTGGCCATCATTTCATCAAATCCACACTCGCAACGTGTTTTGTGTGTGCCAAAAACTCGACAGACCCTATCTTCTACTACAGATCTCGAGATCGGCACATGCCTAGACTTGTCGAGAGAGCTTCGACATCAGCTACTGATGCTTAGAAATTTAAATTCAAAATTTGGCATATCTAGTAGGTGAGAAATGGGAAAACATCTTTTTGAACATTAATGAGAAGATCTGATTTCTCCAACCACCCGATTTGGTATGATCCACCCTCCTTTTTCTTCAACATGTCAAACAGGCATGGGGAAGCATATTTCATAGGTCTTTAAGTGGATTTACAGGCATTGAATGCTTCTTGTTGGTGGTTGTGTTTCAAATTCAGATTTTCCCTCCTTCCCTTCTTCCTCCATGGATTCATCTATAAATTTAAGAGCAAGGCTCATTTGTTATGTTGGACACTCTATATCCTTACGTGTTTTTCTAAGGACTTCATATTTTCTATATTTTGAGTTGTAGACCTCTATGTTTGGCTCTTGCATGTGGATATCGGCCTCCTTCATCATTGTAATAGCTCTGTGCATTTCTGGAAGTAATAGAAGCATCGTTTTGTGACTATTCTTTGTCCTAACGTGTTTGAATTCCTTCTTCTTGCATTTTCTTTTACGTTGTGTGTTGGTTGTGTTATTTCAAGTCCCTTGTAGTTCCATATTTAGTTGTGTTCCATGAAAACGATTTGGTGAATACGTGTTTCATTGTGCTACTCATGCCTAGCCTCCTTTCACGCATTTCCCTTCATTTTTCTTAGAAAAGATAGTGCTCATCCCTCTTTTTGGTGCTACCACCTTTTAGTATAGTTTCCTTTCATGTAATTCTTCTACCCCTAGTACCTTGGCATTATTATCTTAGTTTCCCCTTTTCAAAGACTAGGAGTAAGCAGAGCAGTAGAAATAGATAGAAGAACCACATTCTCCGGAGATCCGTCCCAAGCTCGCAAGGTCCCACAACTTGGGGATGGTTCCATTGTGGTCTCAAACACCTCAGCCCTTATGAGATTCAAGACACAAGTGCATGTTTGAGAAACCAACAGAACCTTGGTTGAAAGTAAAATTTCTTTTCAAGCAATGCGTTGAAGCGGTCCCATGTAAGTTGAGTCAACGGGATAGGATACATTATGACGCTTCTATTTGTATGGAATAACTTCATGGTGTTCTCTTTTGTCTTCTTGATGACAAATCTCCAAGTTTAGATGGTTTCCGTGTGAATTTGACAAAGTTTCTCGGCCTTTTATTTGTCAGGACTTACTCAAAGTTTATCAAGAGGTGTTGTAGAACCAATCTCTAGGTAGTATTATCAACAAAGGCAATATTAAATTCATTCCTAAAGTTGGGAACCCAGAGTCTATTACTAATTATAGACCCATCACCCTTCTCAATGTGTCTTATAAAATTCTGGAGAAAGCTCGGCTCTTCGTATTAATCCTCTACTTCCTAAAATTGTGTGACCTGAACAGATTGGTTTTTTCAAAGGTCGGTATATTTTGGATAATATCATAGCTATTTCAGAAGGTATGGAATGGGCCCGAACTTCTCTCGCAATGTGTGGTTTTCTAAAAAAATGATTTCAAGAAGGCCTATGACTGTATTGAATGGCATTTCATCCTTTTTATGCTTCGGGATTTGAGATTTTGAAACTTCCTTAATATTGTGCAGACTCTTTTTGTCGAGGCCTCTTCCTGGGTAAGTGTAGCAAGTTGGGGGACTAAAAAGTGGACATCAAATCTCTAATTTTACGAACCACGATCATGGTTTTACAAACCGTGATCCCGATCTATTTTGTCAAGTTTCGGAAATTCCCGAACCTAAGACCGAGATCGTAGTTTTAAAACATGATCTTAGTTTATAAACCGTGATCACGGTTCTAAACCGCAATCATGGTCCCTCGATACTAAAAAAAATAGTGTGACCACGATTTTTCCCCACCATTTTCTCCAAACCGTGCATTTTTTTCCATTGTTGACACTCACACTTTGCATTACCCTTCTAAATTGTAATTTTTTCTTTTGGATCACAATAATTTACACGATGTTGCCGAGACAAAGAGGTAAGCCCTCATTTTTATCAATTTTCTTGCATTTTAGGTTTTTGTGGTTTTCATGGGTTTTTAATCTTTTTTTTATGTATAAAATTTATTTGTTTTGTCAGTTACTTGGCAAGCTGTTAATCCTCCAATTCCTCCAAACATTCCTCCACTTCCTCAAAACCCTCCAAATATTCCTCCACCTCCTCAAAACCCTCCTCTCGAACGTTCCTCCACCTCCTATGGCTCCTACCATCCCCATAGAACCACTAAGAACCCAAGGTGATATCATTACAAAAATATGAGAAAATAAAATTTCCATTTAGAACCTTATTCACACTATCAGACAAAATCATTCCACAAATCCAGTCGCATGACTTTAGCCAACACACTTCAAACATTGATTGGTGAAGTTGACTCTGCAAAAAAACCAAATAGATAGATGGAATACTTTTAGAGCTGATTGTAGGCATTGGTATGCAAACAAATTATCACATGTGGCCGTGAAATTTAAAAAATTGGAAAAGACCGCATTTGTGCACTATTTATGGACCCCATAACCAATGCCCCCTCACAACTAATTACAACTGGTTCCCTATCCATTGGTGTCACAATGACCAGATTAAGAACAATTTTTGGGACCGATGGTGGATGGTTTTTGATTATCCACCATGCAACAAAAATGAGGTTCCTCTTTATTTTTTGAAGAAATTGTATTGTGAGTTTGTGCTTAATGAGGTCCCCAATTATTTTGACTTTTCTAGGTTTTACAGTCAAGGAGGTGGCTCTGCACATACTAGACCAAGTGCACGTATTATAGTTGGTCAACCTAGGATGTCCCACACCCAAAAACCCCCACATCATTCAGTTATCCCTCCTACAGTGAAGGAGGTTATGGAGATCGACACACTGCATGTGTTGAGGTCTCTCATTGACACTCTAGCCCAACATAGTAGCCAGATTGCATCTAGTGATGTTGGTGGAGGCATCAGTTCTAGCACACCACACCACTGCAGGTCATGTGGTGTTGTATGCACTATGGGTGAGACATCCTTTGTTGGGTCACATGATATCTTTTTTACAGATGAGATGATGGTAGATGTTTTTGAAGTGTTTCAAATCTCCCTAGTACTTCAAAAGTAAATGTCACATAAATAATATATATATAAATGTTTATTTCATTTGAGATTTTAATATATATACTTGATTACGTCATACTTGTGTAAAAACTAATATTTTTTATTTTAAACAGCAAGAGTCGGTCAAGGACACATCCGGTGTGGACATCCTAGCTATTGCAGCCCATGTTACAGTGTGTGCAAATGTAAGTTTCAAGTTACTTACATTTCAAAGTTCATTTGATTGCACGTTTATTATTAAATACACATTAATGTTCGTGTATGTGTTTCACGTGTACATACATATTAATATGTTTATCTTTTTAAGAAGAATCTAGGTAGGACATCATCTGTTTTTGGGAACCGAGGCCTGCTGAATGCCTCATGTTACTTTTACGCAAGTTAGTTTCACATATTTTACTAGTTAATGTTCAAGATTGTTTAAATATTATTAACATACATATCTATACGTGTTCTATAATTTAATATATATGCATGAGCCTTAGTTCCTTACACCATTCTCCTAGATAGTTTTCAATTAATGTTGATCTACATGTTGTTTTTACAACTTATGACTACCGCATAGACTCCTCCCTTTATGCAAATTGTGGAGGTTGTTGTTGATGTTTCCATAGCGTCTGTAGATCCACTCACACAGGTACAATTTTTCAAATTTGTTAAATTTTGGATGAATGTTTTCTTACTAAATCTACAATATCAAATTGTACATGAAATATTTAATTTGAACTATTTATTTGTATGTAGCCTAGTACGAGTCAGAGTGCACTACCACGACCCCTAGACACTCCCCCTCGTGAGTCTACCCTTGACCTTGTAGAGTGTCAATGAAAAATTGATAGGGATCATGAGATTGCGGTAAGATTTCACATGCATTAAAATTTCTAAGTTTCTAAATTATGAATGTATTTTCAATATATCCACTTCTTAAAAAATTGGGTGTTAAAAAATTGATATTTATGAATGTTCAAAGCTAAGTTGCAGGCTTTGACACGCTAGGACTAGACGGATGAAATCCGTAGTGCCATCTTCCTCTACTACATCCATAGGCCGTGGTATGTTTCTACTAGCAGGGCCAAGAGAGGGAGGATGTTTCATGATTCTTCATAGGATGTATAAATATATATGCCATCTGGACATGTGATACATACATTTTTGTATGCCTATATATGGCTTGATATATATGATCTTGTGTTGGACATTCCATGGAGACGTGTATACAGTCTTATGTGACCGTGTGGTCCTATATATATGGCACACTTAGTTTGATACATTATTCTTATATTTTCATAGACGTGGCACTGGCTCGAACGCATGTGCATGTATTCCATGTGTACTAGATATATTATATATATGTGGATTTTGTTCCTGGACCACTATGATATAATTTTTATGATGTTCTTGTGATCTCATGTGTTGATATTTTTCTATACTGATATTTGACATATGATCATATTTGATGATGTGTGACATTTTTGTATATACATGTGACTTGATGAAGTATGATGATGTGTGACAACATGATTTCATTAAATGACATGTACTGTGATGATGTATTGACATGTACTGTGATGATGTAATGACATGATCTGACATCTTTGTTGCACTCTTTCTAGACCACACACACACACACACACACATGCTTCATAATCATCTTTGTTTCTCTTTTTGGTGGATGAAGATAGGAAGTTTGCACATAACAATGTGTCCATTCAAGTGATATGACATCATAATCATCTTTGTTTCACTTTGTCACACATATGAAATGTCTTTGTAATTTCATATATATGCTTCATGTAATCATGTCTTTGTTTCTCTTCATATGCTTCATGTAATCATGTCTTTATTTCTCTTTATATGCTTCATGCACAATCATGTCTTTGTTGTGACCTTATTCAATCTCCTTGAAGGCTTGTCATATATGAAGTTCACTATTGGTGTGGTGAATAATAAATCTTGTGCTTTGGAAGATTTCATAACAATGGACATTCTTGATATGTAATCATAATCTCTCTCTCTCTCTCTCTCTCTCTCTCTCTCTCTCTCTCTCTCTCTCTCTCTCTCTCTCTCTCTCTCATATATTTCATGTAATCGGTGTCTTTATTTCTCTTTACATGTGGTGGATGAAGATAGGATATTCTAAATTCAACCGTTCACACAACATGGTAGTGTGTTTACCTTGTTACAATCTCCTTGATGTGACCTTATTCAATTCAAATGATAGGGCATTATTTTCAGGCCATACAAATAATTATTCACATAAGCTTATCAGAACAGGGAGATATTCACATTTTATGATATACTTGTTCAAGTTTCTAACACCACAACTATGTGTCACCTTCAATAATAGGAATAAAATCCAAACTTAATAATTAATTACATTAAAACATATCTATATGACACCCTATTTGGATATGCATTACAACACCAAATTGAAAGGGAATATTTATTATCGATTTCCAATCTTCATTTCTTTATCAATGAATGGTGTTATGTCCTTCTTATAGTCAGCAATTTAGCACAGAGCCTAGAGTCTCCTTGACTTTTTCAAGACTTGGTATTTCTCCCCCCACATGGAAATCCATCTCCATGTACTTATTGGTTTACAATATAAAATTACTTGGGTGTTTTTTCAATTGAATGTAGTTACACATGAGATGCTCATTCCACCTAATACTTAGTGGAGACTCCAACTACGTCTTGACTGCATGAAGGCTTATTCTAAAACAAATATTAGTGACTACATCCATTTTTCCATACTTGTAAGATTGAAAATATTGAAACTATTTTTAGAGGGAAATGAGAAAATGGAAACAACCATACTAGGACACATGCTAAGAAGCCAAGAACGGAGCCGAGTAGTGAGAATTCATGCCCCGGGATGACAAGGGAGTGGACTCTAGGTAGGCCCAATTCGGAGTCAAACCACCCAATCTGGAGCCAAGAACCCTTTCCCTATTGATCCAAATTCACATTTTTAGTGCAAACTTCTGGTGGTCACAACTTGGCACTTGGTCATTCAAACTCGAGAATCATTTCAGCAAAAACTTGAGCAAAGGAGGCCTCTAATCACACCCAATAATTTAGGGTTGTGGCATTCCTTGAGCCTTTGTGGCATAATTGTTTGCAAACTACCTTTTCTAGGCAATCCTAGGCAATGAACGGAGCCGAGTAGTGAGAATTCATGCCTCGGGATGTTGTGGGAGAAACATTCCACCACCATCGCATCCGGTTGGGGGTATACGTCTTCAAGTGCTATGGTAGGCTCTAAGGAGGCCTGGTTTGGAGTCGAACCACCCGATCCCGAGCCATAGGCCCCTTCCCTACATTTTAAACGCAAACTTTTGGTGCTCACAACTTAGCACTCGGTCATCCAAACCAAGAACCATCTAAGCCAAAACTTACACAATGGATGCCTCTAATCGCACCCAATAATTCAAGGTCGTGGCATTCCTTGAGCCTTCGTGGCATAATTTTTTGCAAACTACCTTTTCTAGGCAATCCTAGGCAATGAACAGAGCCGAGTAGTGAGAAGTCATGCCTTGAGACATCATGGGAGAGAACTACCACTACCAAAGCAGTGCATCCGGTTGGGGGTATATGCCTTCGAGATGCTATGGCAAGCTCTAAGGAGGCCCGGTTTAAAGTCGAGACCACCCAATCCAGAGCCAAGAACCCATTCCCTATTGATCTCAATTCATGTTTTCAGCGCAAACTTCGACGATCACAACTTGGCGCTCGGTCATCCAAACCGAGAACCATTTGAGCCAAAAATTGAGTGAAGGAGGCCTCTAATCACACCCAAGAATTCATGCTCGTATAATTAATTGAGCCTTCATGGCATAATTGTTTGTAAACTATCTTTTCTACGCAAGTCTAGGTAATAAATGAAGTCAAGTAGTGAGAAGTCATGCCCCGGGACATCGTGGGAGCAAACTTCCACCGCCAATGCATCTGGTTAGGGGTATATGCCTTTGGGTGCTATGGCGGGCTCCAAAGAGGCCCATTTCGAGTTGGACTACCCGATCCAGAGCCAAGAACTCATTCCCTATTGATCCCAATTCATGTTTTCAGTGAAAAATTTTGATGATCACGACTTGGCACTCGGTCATCCAAACCAAGAAGTGTTTGAGCCAAAAATTCAGTGAAGAAGGCCTCTAATCACACCCAAGAATTTAGGGTCATGGCATAATTGTTTGCAAACTACCTTTTCTAGGTAGTCCTAGGCAATGAATGGAGCCAAGTAGCGAGAAGTCATGCTTTGGGACGTTGTGGGAGTGAACTGCCACTACCATCACATCCGGTAGGGGGAGTATATGCCTATTAGAGCAGGTATTTACCTTAGCTCATGTTCACTTAGGTACTTTATTTACCTTTTATTGTATTTATCCTCACCCACTTATGTGTGTGGATATTTCTTTTATCTTATTTATATACTAGGGGATATTATCTAGTTGTTAGGTATAGTTATTTCCTTGATCTATGGTATTGACTAGTTCTTTTCTTGATCTATGGTATTAACTAGATCCCCGATGTCTAATTCTTTCCTAAATCTTTGGTCTTAACTAGTTCTTTGATGACTAATTCTTTCCTTGATTTAGGGCTTGATCTATAACCTTGATCTGGTTCTTATATTGTTATTCCTTTCCTATATAAGCAAGGCCCATTCTCATTGTAGTTCATTGAGTTCCATAATAATATATGATATTGTTTCTCATTTGTTTGCAAAGGTTTATGTAAATTTATTCTGGTGACTTTCTTTCATCTTATTGATTGTGGTGTTTGATTAGCATCTGAGTTCTTTGCTTGGTACGATCTGGTTATCATTCCTTTTATGGTATCAAATAAGGAAATTGTTGTTGACATCCATCTAGCCTTCCATTGGAACCGGAAGGTGGGAAAACCCTTAGATCGACTGTAAACTCGACCATTTCTGGAGGTAGTCATTTTTTTAGTTTTTTTATTGTTACTGAGACATGCGCAGTTCACCTCAGAATCTGTGTCAGTCAGAGTAAAACCCAAAAAATCAATTTATGGGTTTTCTCATGTTTTTCGAGATCTAGACTGGGTATTTTTTGTTTGTGACACACCTTTTTTGAGATACGTGAAACATGTTGTTTTTGAAGGGTGTTTCTTTCCTTTTTTGGGCAGGCGCCCGAGAGATGTTGTGCATGTTTTACCAATTCAAGAAATTCTGCAGGTTGTTACTTTTGGAAGTGCAGGTCATGATCTACATAGTCCCAAACTAGCAAGTTTGCTTGTGATTCCTACTTATATGTGATTAACTCTAGCCCCCTTTAATTTTATTTGTGTGGTGAAGGCAAGAGCATTTTATTTTGTTTCAGTGGCAACTAAGATAAATAATAGAGCATAAACTTGTAAAGCTTATATTTTTTGATCGGCAACTCGGCTTTTTGACTGTCATTTTTTGTAAAGGTGTTTGTTTTTTCATTCTCTTTCCATTGGAAATATTTATTTTGAGAATCGCACTATAATTTTAAAGTGTCATATTGTAACACGCACTCATTATAAAGTGTCAAATATGGAGGGGTGTTGTAATCACTTGTGGACGCAATTTGATTGAGCCCAACATCCTAAACTTTTGGGAGTTACATTCTTGTATCTATCATGGATTATGAGAATGATATGCTTTTCTCCGAAGTGTGTGAACTTCAGGAGGATATTGTAAAATTTGTGGAAGAAAATAGATTGCTTAAGAAGTGAAATTCTCTTCTACAAGCACTCATTCATGATAAGGATACACTAATACACTCCTTGCAACAAAAACTTGCTATCCTGCAACATTGCCATCATATTGTGGATAGTCATATCCATGCTCCTAGTCCACTTGCAACTATTGCTCTTGTACCCATTGACCTTGATCTATCAATTTTGAGCTTGCTTCTACTCCTGATGCTCCTAAGCCTATTAGGCTTATTACTACATGTTCTTCTCGCATATGTGCCTATTGCAGTTACACATGTTGTGTATCCTAATTTTTCTCACATGCATGGCTCTTTTGAGAAGCATACCACTACATTCGGTTCTCGCATGCTCCGTTCTATGGGTTTCACTAGTGGAGGTATTGACAGACATTCATAGGGTATTATTTCCCATATTCCACATGTTAAGTGGAATTCTCACCATGGCATTGGTTTTCAAGTAGGTACTTCATTGGGATCACACATTGACAGATCTCATATTTTTTTTTGCTCGGCTCTTTCCAAGGATCTTGAGAAACACATGATTTTTGTACCTTCACTCAAGCTTGATAAACCTAAGTTTTCAACTGTCAAACATGATCAACCTGACACACATTTTGATATTCCTTTGCATGCACCCATTATCTATTTTACACCAAGTCATATGCAGACATCTTCTTCATCCATCCGTGTTGATTTGGGGTGGATATTTGATCACTCATGGCAGCGACATAGGAATTCATTGAGAGGACTCTACAAGCGTGGCTCCTCCACCATTCAGCATCTTGCTCCACTTTCTATACCTTATACATTTTAATGCTCCTTGTTTTGAGCATTTTTCTTTAGCAGGTGTAGTGTATCTCTCTTATTTGTTGAGATATTTTGTATCTATATTTTCGACACTTTTGGCATGTTGACAGTCTCTCTTGTGGGGAGATATTCTGGTGAAGCCCAGTGTTAGTTTCTTAGTGTTCGAGTAGTTTTTTTGACAAATCATACAGATTTGTAGCATCACTTCACCCATTCAACACTATGGGAGGGTGTGGTGTTGATCTTGTTTCTTCGGGTTTTGTGTCCTTTCCTTGTTACCTTGGATTTTCTTGGATTGTGACACTCTGGATTTTGTGTCCTTTCCTTGTTTCTTTCGCTATTGTTCTTGGATTGTGGCACACCTATTTGCAACAGTTGATCAAATTATGTTTGGTGTTTTTTTGCACTTTTGACATCACTTTGTTGACAGTCTCTTTGTATGGATCTATTCTGGTGAAGCCCAGTGTCATTTTTTTTAGTTTTGTGATCGAGCAATGGATTCAAACCATAGTGCACACTAAAATTCTTCAACATTGTACAATTTTTTTGAGCCGAGCTTCTTGGGATGCCTTGTAGTGGGTTTTTTCTCTCTCTACTTTGTTGTTACTAGTTTTGGGTACCTTGCGATGTCCCTTTTTCCCAGTTATTGTACATGAGTACCTCATCAGACCTAGTTTTCGGGACTCATACTGTGGTTATGCCACTTTTATTTTGGGCCCCTAGCTTCACTTGAGGGGGTGTTAGAGTAGGTATTTACCTTAGCTCATGTTCACCTAAGTACTTTATTTACCTTTATTGTATTTATCCTCACCCACTTATGTGTGTGGATATTTCTTTTATCTTATTTAGATATTAGGGGGATATTATCTAGTTGTTAGGTATAGTTCTTTCCTTGATCTATGGTATTGAATAGTTCTTTCCTTGATCTATGGTATTGCCTAGATCTTTGATGTCTAATTCTTTCCTAAATCTATGGTCTTGACTAGTTCTTTAATGACTAGTTCTTTCCTTGATTTAGGGCTTGATATATAACCTTAACTAGTTCTTAGATTGTTATTCCTTGCATATATAAGTAAGGCCCATTCTCATTGTATTTCATTGAGTTCCATAATAATATATGATATTGTTGCTCATTTGTTTGTAAAAGTTTATGTAAAGTTATTCTGGCGTATTACTTTCATCTTATTGATCGTGGTGTTTGATTAGCATATGAGTTCTTAGCTTGGTACGATATGGTTATCATTCCTTTTAACACCTTCAAGTGCTATAGTGGGCTCCAAGTAGGCCCGGTTTGAAGTCAAACCACCGATCCAGAGCCAAGAACCATTTCCTATTGATCCCAATTCACGTTTCTAAGTGCAAACTTCTAGCGGTCATAACTTGGCGCTTGTTCATCCAAACCGATAACCATATGAGCCAAAACTTACATGACAGAGGCCTCTAATCACACCCAAGAATTCGTGGTCATGGCATACCTTAAGCATTCATGGCATAATTATTTGCAAACTACCTTTTCTAGGTAGTCATAGGCAATGAATGAAGTCAAATAGTGAGAAGTCATACCTCGGGACATCGTAGAATAAAAGCGCCACCGCCAACGCATCTGTTTGGGGGGCTGCATAACCTTTGGGTGTTATAACAGCTCCAAGTAGGCCCGGTTCGGAGTTGGACCAACCGATCCCGAGCCAAGAACCCATTCCCTATTGATCCCAATTCACTTTTTCAAAGTCGCAAAATTTTGGTGATCCTACAACTTGGCACTCAGTCATCCAAACTAAGAACCATCTAAGACAAAACTTGAGCGAAGGAGGCCTCTAATCGTACCTAAGAAATCAGGGTCGTCGCATTCCTTGAGCCTTCGTGGTATAATTTTTGTAAACTACCTTTTCTAAGAAGTCCTAGGCAATGAACAAAGATGAGTAGTGAGAAGTCATGCCCGGGATGTCGTGAGAGAAAACTACCACCACTAGCGCATCTAGTTGGGGGGGTATACACCTTCAAAAAGCTATGGACCGGCTCTAGGTAGGACCGGTTAGAGTCGGACACCAACATTCTTGGAAAAATGGTTTAAAGGGGAAATCAAACACCAAAGCAAGAATCAAAGCACGGAGATTGGGACTGAGTTGCTCAAAAGAAAAACCACCAACGGGGATTCTACTTTTGACAAGAGGAATGCTTGTTGAACGAGCTCTTCTATTTCTTCCTGTTGAAGGGAAGGGAAAACTCTGTTGTTCCAAAAGCTGAAACTAAGAATCTTCAATACCACGGGCCCTTCTCCCATGAGTAAAACGTGGAGTCGCCAGATCAAAGGATGATCAATAAATGATTATGGAACTGGAATACGTCAAGAAACAATATCCCCATAAGCCGCAAAAAACTATTGGTCATCAAAAAGGACTTCAAGAAGAACAACAGTCAGGGGACAAGAAGTCCCTCCTCTTTAGTGGGAGAGGTTCCCTTATTCAAAAGCAAAACTTATTTACATATGTACAGAGCATAGTTTTACTACGGAACTTGGATATCATGAAAGCATTTTTAATAGATCATCAATCACAAAAGTACAGAGGAATGAAGACGTGGAAATGAGCAGAAAAGCATTCTCCAGAATTATAGATGACAAAATAATTCCTTATGCGTGCCAGAATATAATGAATTGGAATGAGACCATTTGTACTCAAATTAATGAGATGCAATTTGAAAAGACACACAGTTCCATAAATAACATCTACAAGAATACAAAGCTTCTTAGCATAATGCAGACAAATGATCTAACAATATTCAACAGATAGCTTGTGAATAAAAGAATCAGATGAACAAAGAAAGAAGATCCTTTTGTATTGATTGCTTTACTATTTCTTACACTTTCAAAAATAAGCCAAGTTCCCCCCTCAAAATGGTGAAGAGAGGCCACTATATAGTTTTACAAATCAGTTACTCTTGGTAACTACCTTTTTAAATAATGTTTAGTTAAAGGGCTGCTTAACACAAAACCCCAACTAATTACAATAAATCCGAGATGAGGAAAGAAAAAAGGAGAAAATTCAGAGAAGAAGACAAGTGTTCATGATTGAGAAGGGCCCACTGATTTGAGGATCCGCTGTCTAAACCTTTTTAACACCTCTGCTATGTCTCTGCCACGTGGGACCGATGTGTTGGCAGTGGACTGGGTCCAAAATCCGAGGCACTTCTCCATCTCTTTGTCGAATTTGACGTGTGTATGATAATCTTTATTTGCTTCTTCAATAGCAGACTAGAGAGAGCAGATTTCCTTCATCTTTTCCTTGGAGACAGAATCCTCTTTGAACAAATTATCTTTGACAAAAGCTCTGAATTGAGCTTTGATTTCTTGCAAGGAGAGAGGCACACCAGAGGTCTCATCATGGAGGTGGCAATGTATATCCTTGAAAGCAGATACCACCAAAGTCTTGAAGGCCTCACCCTTCTGCCAGCTATTTCTCAATTCTCCCAAAGCTTCCTCCAACACCTTGATTTTCCATTCCACACTGTATACCCATGATTTTGACAAGTTATCTTTTGCATCATCGAAGACCTTGCTTGCCATTAAAATATTTTCATCAGCCTGTCCCATAAGGCGAAGGTCTACTATACAGCTGCTCCAGAGTTTGAGCTCTTTATCTATATTTCCAATGGTGGAGGAGAGTTTCTGTTGCAGATTAGTTACCTTCTCATTGAGTTTGAAGGATTCACCAATGAAATTCAATCTTGCGATGAGCATATCATCCACCATGGCCTCCATAGCCCTTCCATAGATGGAATATCTATGTATATCTTTGATACTCTGGACTTCTTCTTGGCTGAGGATCATAGGTGGTGGAAGAGTAGTCAATGGGGTGGGGTCTAAAACTTTATCTTTGGACAACAGTGACTTGATGAAACTTGCAAGAACCTGAGCTTGCTCTTCCAAATGCTCTATTGTTTGTTGCCCTTTTTCCACTCTTCCAATGACTCTGGTGATTGTTTCTTGAAGATTATGAATCTCACCTTCAGGGGTGGATTCTCCCATGGGGATCCTTGAGAGCTCTAGATCAGATTCTTGCAAATCCTATTCTGGCTTGTCAACCTTGGGTTTGGCTATCTCTAGGAATTGTTGGCCTTGAGCATCGGATACTATTCGTGAGGTGGTCTTGGCCTTCTTGGCAGGAGTAGGAGGGGTAGTACCCAATAAGGCCGCCACAACATCAAAATTGGGTCCCGAGATTCGAGAGGAAGACTTTCTCTTCCTACTATCAACGAAAGGTTGTACCCATGCAAAAGAAGAGGAGGAAGAAGAAGGCGGGGCAAGAGGACCAAGAGAAAGAGAAATCATGGCACTCAAAGTGTGCACTGCTGTTGCCTCTAGTTGAGATATGAGTGGGGCACTCGGGGCTTCTGGTACAGAGGAGTCAATGGTGTATGCTTTGAACTTCTTTCTCCTTATCCATTGGGGCTTTTGGAGTGCTTATAGAGACTGGCACTTCACTATCCTCACTTTCACTGAGAACAATGATGTTCTCTGGTCCTGAGGGCAATTATGAATGCTTCATCAGGGGATCTTCTTCAACAGGCTCCTTCTTGACTTCTTTGATTTTCTTCTGATATACTTGGGTGGATGAGGAAGGAGTGGAGGATGTAGGACCTTTAGTTGACGAGGCAGGAGGGGTCATGCAGGTGCTTCCGAACTGGGTGTCAATGCCTCCTTTCTTGGTGTTGAAGTATCCTTGGAGGAGGATTCTCCTTGAATGCCTTCTAAACTCACGAACTCTCCTGTCAAACTAGATTTTGGTTCTTACTAGGACAGGGGCTAAGATTTCAGCCAGATCATCCTTCTCCTTTTTGAACCAATCCAAATCCTCCAAGGGAGTGTGTTTGACCAAGTTGTCATATTCATATGAAAACAGGTTGGAATTATCATCCTGAAGCCCTTCAGGAACTTGGTACAAGTTAAGCTCTTGGATCAGTTGGAGAGAAAACCTGCCATAGTGTCTCCTCCTTGCCTCTAAATCATCAGCACAATCAACCCAATAGTCTTTTGTGTTTGCCATATGATGGTAATTGATTATGAGGTTCTACTCAATAAATTTCTTCAAGTCAAAACAAGTTCTTGGCTTGAAGAAATGGACAGTGATGGGAGCCAGGGCTCTCTCTATGTTTTGTGCATCTAGAGTCATCTTGCAGGTGTAGTTTCCCAAAGATATAGGGAAGTGCAGGCCAGTGATTTTCTTATCCCTGCAGGTTCTATGTAACTTGTCCAATTGCCTACATATCTCGATCAAGGCCATTTTATCGTTGCAGAACATAGGAAGCTTGAGAGGGGTGCTCTCATAGCCTGCAAGCCTGATATAGGAGAATTTTTTGAACTGAATGAAGTAGGCACCGTACTTTGATATTAGGTTCATGGCTTCATCAGAGAACCTCCTCACCGTGTCGCTCTCCAGAAGTCTTACAATGTACATGGTGAAAGCATCATTCACCCTCCTAAAGTTGTGATTGCTAGTGTCCAAGGTGAATTGAGGACAAGTAAGCATATATAGGGTCACCTTTATGAGCATCAATGTATGTGAATCCAAACCATTGCCTTAATGTTGCTAGGGTATACATCAGATATGAAGTCATGTAAAACTTCTTTGTTTTTTGTACATTGGATAGCTACTCTACTGCTAGGTTCATGTTGATGATTTCTGCCTAGTTGATATTCTGAGTTCCTTCGCACACCATGTTGATAAGTGGGCACATCCAAAAATGGAACTCATTGGTAGAGGGTAAGCCCATGACCCGAGCTAGTAGGATTATAAAATCTGATAGCTCCTCATTAAAATCGGCACGAAACAGAGTTTTGGATAGACGAGACGCCCCCTTTTTAGGGTTTTTAAGCCAAGACTTCGCCACCCTCGCCTTGTATTTTTCACTGTCCTGGTCGAAGAGGGCCTGCGCCTGGTTCTGAGAGATTACTATAGAATTGTCCATTTCAGGAATCCTTAGGGTAGTGCCAATGGTGGCAACATCGAGCTTGGCAATGAGTTCCCATGCACATTCATTAGTTTGCTTGAGTCGGGATTGAAATGAGTACCATAGGTGAGTACCATATCTGCACATTGCACTAAGATTGGGAAACCAAGCGGCGAATGCCAAGCCACTATCATGAATAATTTGTGCCATAGGAGAGGGGTTTGAGTCTGTCATCCTAGTCCAGAAATCTCCAAATTCTAGGTGACAAACTTCACTGTCCCCTATATCGAGAACAGCAAACTCGAGCGGTGAAACTTACTCCTGACCTTGGAATTTAATCTTCATGTTGATAGTGATTTGAAAAACAAATTCACAATCTGAACTCTTGATGGAATTACAAGGGAATCGGGTATGTGCACAGAAATTTTGATTGCGAGGGTATGAGCAATTGATAGCAAGAAAGTAGTGTGCAAAAATGTGTAGAGGAAGAGAATAGTCATTTAGGAGAGAGAAATATAATAAATGTGCATTAAATACGCATCTACCAACTTAAAAACAAGATATTCAAGAAGAGCGGGAAAAATTAGCCCAGATGGCCTTTGGTTCATTTGGGACACGTGGGACGTGAAAGAGCGATTCGGCCGATGCATGTGACGTGGGGACAAGATGCACAAATGTTCACGAGACATGAGGGATGAAAGTATGTGAAGTGCGCGATATGGCCAAAGCGAGAAAGGTGAACAACGATTTGTGAGTGAACTTGGAACATTTGGAACAAAAAGTTCGACGGGCCCGCAAGAGAACAAATTTTGGGTAAAGTGGCCGATCGGCAAAACAGGAGCCCAAATGAACTTGGGACACATGGGACAAAAATGTCCGACAAACCCACAAATCACACAAAATTACTCAAAAACATAGTTTTTTCGACTTCTCGACTTTTCCCTTTACCAGAACAAGAAAAGGCATTAACTCAAAAAAATTCAATTTTGAACTTCTCAAAAGAGGGGAATTTTGAGAGGACAACAGCTTGGCTCCTTCTGGGGATGACTTGGCTAAAGTCCAAAAAAATGAGACAAGGTAAGAACTCTCAGAAAATCTAGGGGAAGCAGATCAATACCTTATCCATTGGGCCACGGAGTCAAAAGCAAACCAATACAGAAGACAACACCCCAAACAAACACACCAAAAAAAGGAAAAGGAAGGGGAAACACACACACACGCTATACAAAATATACAAAGGACTTCCTAATCACCTATGACTTAAAAATTTCTAAGTATTGCCCACTATAAGGAAGTGGGAGGGAAGAACCATCCATATAATCAAGGTAAAAAGAATTCTCACCAGCAAAGTGCCTGATCTTGAAAGGTCCGAGCCAAAGAGAATCAAACTTGCCATGGCTACCATGAGGTTCATGCCTTTTATCCCACAACAAAACAATGTCTCCAACTTTGAAATCCCTGGATCTGGCTTTTTTATCAAACAAGGCCTTTACTTTCTGTTGGTGAGCAGATATTCTATCAGCGACCTTCAACCTATCCTCATTCAATTTGTGAAGGTACATGATCCTTTTATCCAAAGAATCATTGAAACTGGTGTCTTCAATGGCCTTCATTAAATGCAAGGCTGGTAGTTCCACTGTTATGGGCAATTGAGCTTCCACTCCATATACTACCTGAAAAGGAGACATCCCAATGGCTCTTTTAGGTGTGATCCTATCTACCCAAAGAGCATCATAAAGTTTCTTGTGCCAGTTCCTCTAAGATTCATTAACTAGCTTCCTTATTATAGCCACCAGATTTTGTTTGTCGATTCTACTTATCCATTCCCCTGAGGATAATAATCCGAGGAGTGAGCTAGGGAGATGCCATATCCATAACAAAAATCCATCATCTCAGTTGAAGAAAAATTTGAAGCATTATCTGTCACTATTTTGTTTGGTACACCAAACCTCACCAAGATGTTTTCTTTGATAAAACTGCATACTACTTCTGAAGTAGTACTCTTCACTGGAATGGCTTCTACCCATTTAGTAAAATAATCTATGGCAGTTAATACATGGGTGTGACCAGCACTAGAAGAGGGATTAAGTGTTCCAATGAAATCTAAACCCCATTGTTGAAAAGGCTCTTCGATCACAACTGGTTTAAGGGGCAAAGAAGCCAACTTGGGTCTACCCACGAAGGTTTGACAAGCTTCGCATTTATCAATCCACTTTGATGCATCTTTGAACAAGGTAGGCCAATAATATCCTACACGAAGAATATTATGAGCAGTGACAGTTGATGAGTAGTGCCCTCCACATGCTTGATTATGAAAATCCAAAAGTAGCTTCCTCTGCTGTTCCTTGTCCACACATTTTAGAAATCTTCCATCCAACCCACGCTTAAACAAGGCATTTTCCCACAACACATATTGGGCTGATCTTAGCTTAACAGCTCTCCTCTCTTTGGCAGTCAAATGAGAGGGACATTCTCCATATGTGAGAAAGTGTGTGATATCAGCATACCATTCATCAATTGAGCCAAGAAATAGAACGGTAGGGAGATCAACTTTATCCTCTAGTAACTCATGTCTAGCTCCCTCAGCGATGAGTTCACACAGGCCTTTTCCATGGACGAGCTTGGTTGGTTTGATGTCAATGTCATATTCTTGAACCTTGGCCACCCAGTTTCCTCTCTTGGATCCAAACTCTTGTTGTGTGAGAATGGACTTGATGGTTGTATCAGGTACAAATATTGTGGAGTGAGAGTTAAGAATGTAAAAATGAAACTGCTTGATAGCTTTAACCACTGCGAAAGCATGTTTCTCCATTATGGTATATTTTAACTCATGATTTTTAAGAATGTAGCTCATAAATGCAATTGGGAGTCATGATTATTAGAATATTCTTGAGTCAAAAAAACAGCAGCTGGTATTATCTGTGGCATAGCAATAGATAATAAAATCTTTACTGAAATCTGGACATGCTAAGACGGGAGTTTTAGCAATAGCCCTTTTAATACCTTCAAAGGCTTCTTTACCTTCAGGAGACCAGCCAAACATCTGTTTTCCCTTCATCATTTGAGAGATATTCAAGGTTAGCTCTATGAAATTAGGGATGAATCTTCTCAGGAAGTTAATCTTACCAAAGAAAGAATGCACTCCCTTCTTGCTGGTTGGAAGGGGAATCTGCTGAATAGCTTGAACTCGCTCAGGATCAATTTTTATACCATCTTTAGAGACAACATGCCCTAACAATTTTCCCTCTGTGACACAGAAGATAGATTTCTTAGGATTTAAAGAGATCCCATGTTTTCTACATTTCAGAAGAACCATTTCCAGGTGCTGAAAATGATCTGCCCTTACTTTGGAAAATACAGTCAAGTCATCAAGGTACACGACAATACACTTCCCTTTTAAACTTCCAAAGGCCAAGTCCATAGCTCTCTGGAAAGTGGCACCAGCATTAATGAGCCCAAAAGGCATCCTTTTGTAGGCAAAGGTACCCCAAGGGGTAGTGAAGGCCATCTTGTGTTGATCTGTGGTATTAACTTCTACCTGATTATATCCTGAGAAGCCATCAAGCATAGACAACATTTCAGATCCCGTTACATAGCTTGTAAGACTTGATCCATCATGGGCAAAGGATAGTTGTCCTTTAAAGAAGCTTGATTCAGATTTCTAAAGTCAACACAGATATGAATCTCACCATTTTTCTTTCTAACAGGCACAATGTTGGCAATCCATGTTGAATGGTGGATAGGAAAAATGATTTTGGCTTTTAATAACTTCTGTATTTCTTGAAAAATAGTATCAACTATCTTAGGATTGTATTGCCTTTGTTTCTGCCTGAAAGGCTTAATCCCAGGTTTGAGAGGGATGAAATGTTGCATCTCCTTGGGTTGAAAAGCTTTTAAATCCTCATAAGAATAAGCAAGAACATCTTTATACTCCCTTAAAAGATTAATTACTTTCTTCTTTTCTTCTCGGTGTGTAACATTTTCCAATGTTCACGAGTTTAGGGTCAATAGAACTCCCAATATTAGTTTTATCATACTCAGCTGATTGTTGTGATCCAGTAGAAGCTTTAGACTTCACATACCTATCATGCTTGTCAAACAATTCTTCTAAACTCACCAGTCCCTTTGGAATCTTGTTCCCTTTGAGTTTGATACATCCATCTTGATCCATCTCTTCTTCATTGACATCTTCTTTATTGGAAGGCACACTTTCACGAGGCAAATTTTCACTTCCTTCAAAGTACAACTGTTCAAAGTTATCCCTGAGTTCTAAGAAAGAAAGCAAATGTTGATCATCATTGAAAACTTGCCAGTTACTTGCATTATCAGGTACACTGGGCCTATGGATCATTTCAATGGTAAACCTATCTTGAGAAAAGTTAGGATGAGGTATCAACAATGATCCTGAGACTGCTAGTGAATCAGCCCTGGTGTTCTTCTCCCTAGGCACTGCTTCAATGGAGAAGGCGTCAAGAAATTTGATGGAGTCCCACACCTGATTCCTGTAATGTTTCAACCTTCTATTCTTTACCTGGAAAAGGTTTCTAACCTGCTTAACAATCAGCTCCACGTCTCCGCGAGCTAGAAGATTCTTCACACCCTTTTCTTTTGCCACATGAAGCCCAAGAATGAGAGCTTCATACTCTGTTGTATTATTAGTATTTTCAAATTGTAACTTGAATGAGAGAGGACAAACCTTTCCCTCAGGAGATGATAATACTACACCAGCTCCAGAACCAGCTGAGGAACAACTTCCATCAAACTCTAATATCCAAACACCATTAGGATCCCCAAGTGATCTTTTGGGAATTTGGATCTCCTCACGAGACATAATCATATAGTTTCCATGCCCCATATCCTCATAAAGTATTTGTGCTTTGGGATCATCTATTTTTTGTACAATATACTCAGATTGCTTCTCAGGAAACAACTTCTTCATTTTCCCATTAACAGGTATGAGGGCATGTGACCAATCCATTTGAATTTCTCCTCCCACATCTTTACAGAAGTTCCTACTTAGCAACATTCCATATGAAGGAGGAATGTCTGCTACTAGGATAGTAGCCAAAACCTTCTTCTCAGGCAAAGCAGCAAAAGCTACTTGTGCATCCTTAATTCTTCCGACTAGGGGTACTTCCTTACTCTCCATAGAATAACAAGACCCGTAAGTGCATGTGAGAGTTAGGCCTAAGGCATGGGCTACTTTGGCAGGCATTACATTGTCTGATGCCCCGAGTCTATGACGTAATTGTTGAGTCTATGGCCTACTATAAGGAGGGTTACATAGAATGGTTTGATCTTGTCATTAGGTGAGGTGATGAGGCTACCAGATTGGGTTGTGGTGCAGAAGATGGAGTGGGTAAGAGGCCTTTAGAGGTAGTTTTGGAATGGGAATTGACAAAGTGAACCATTTTGGCAAAATCCTTGGGGTGGGTTTGATAGTACTCAGCCTCTGAGATTTGAACCTTGGTCTTTTTCAGGTGATCAATGATATCGAAAGACCCAGAAGTGGATGAACTATCCTCGCTTGGAACCCTAGGCTTATCGGTCTTAGGAGTTGAAAAAGAAGTAACTTTAGTAGCATAATTGACAGGAATCACCTTGGGTGTGGACGTAATGGGGATAGGAAATCCTCTTTTTGCAATTACAGGAGGATAGTCATTGGATGTTCCTTGGATCTTTTGGCCGGCTGCATCACTTTCTCCTTTTTGTTTGTCTACTCTCGAGTCATGACAACGTATGATTCGCTATTCATGTCCGCCACTACTTCATCATAATCATCTTCTTCATCAACACCTTCAGTAGTGAAGAAATTAACTCGAGATCCCTCAAGTTCCTCTGCTTCTTCATCAACCTCTTCAACAAATTCTTCACAATCTTCACTGACCTCTTCATCATCCGGTTCTTCAACTTCACAGGTTGCGTTAACAGGGACTTTAATAGGAGGTCCTTCAAGTGATAGTCTTGTTTGAGAAGTAGGAAAATGATTTCTGGGCTGAAAATTCCTCCTTGGAACATCTGCATAGGGGGCATGCTGAGCTAATTGTTTCTTAATGGCGATGAGATCATTTGCAAGTTTTTGTACTAGTGGATCAGTATTAGGCCCAGGAGTGGAAGAGGAGGAAGAAGAAGACCTAGATTTAGAAGGATCTCTTCTAAACTTCCCTGACATGATTAAATCATCTTCGACACTAACATAAAGAGTTTGATCTTCGGCCAATGTTGCAAGATTAGCTCTTCTCAATGTAACTAACTTCCGGCAATTGGGCATTCACGAAGAAGCATTTTTGAATTTGATCTATAGGTTGAGTATCAGGTGGGATTTTGTTAATCAACTTGTTGAATCAAGCTACAAATTCTCTCATGGGCTCTTGTGGTTCCTTCTTTATTTGAGAAATTTGGGCCAGCAAAGCATGCACATCTTCCGCCAGTTTGAAACGATTCTCAAACCTTTCTCTCATTGTGTTCTAGCTAGTGATAGCTCCGGCTGGAAGGTGATAGAACCAATCAGCCGCATTATCTTGTAAAGTTTCAACAAAAAGCCTTACTGAGACATCTTCATGTTCAACTCCCAGAACTCCACATGCAACTATAAAGGCTACAATATGCTCATCAAGATGTACCTTACCATCACCTCTGAATTTGGGAAAGTTCTTCCGGTTACCTCTGGGTAACTCATGCAAAGGCTGAGGAAGGGCGAGAGGCCCAACATGATTACCCCAAGGCAATGGTACCACCATTCTTGGAAAAATGGTTTGAAGGGGAACTGAAACACCAACAAGAATCAGAGCATGGAGATTAGGACTGAGTTGCTCAAGAAAAACCACCCACGGGGTTCTACTTTTGACAGGAGGAATGCTTGTTGAACGAGCTCTTCTATTTCTTCCTGTTGAAGGGAAGGGAAAACTCTGTTGTTCCAAAAGCTGAAACTGAGAATCTTCAATACCACGGGCCCTTCTCCCGTGAGTAAAACGTGGAGTCGCCAGATCAAAGGATGATCGATAAATGATTATGGAACTGGAATACGTCAAGAAACAATATCCCCAGTGGAGTCGCAAAAACTGTTGGTCGTCAAAAAGGAATTCAAGAAGAACAACAGTCAGGGGACAAGAATTCCCTCCTCTTTTAGTGGGAGAGGTTCCCTTATTCAAAATCAAAACTTATTTACATATGTACAGAGCATAGTTTTACCATGGAACTTGGATATCATGAAAGCGTTTTTAATAGATCATCAATCACAAAAGTATAGAGGAATGAAGATGTGGAAATGAGTAGAAAAGCATTCTCCAGAATTATAGATGACAAAATAATTCCTTATGTGTGCTTAATATAATGAATTGGAATGAGACCATTTGTACTCGAATTAATGAGATGCAATTTGAAAAGACACATAGTTCCATAAATAACATCTACAAGAATACAAAGCTTCTTAGCATAATGTAGAAAAATGATCTAACAATATTCAATAGATAGCTTGTGAATAAAAGAATCAGATGAACAAAGAAAGAAGATCCTTTTGTATTGATTGCTTTACTATTTCTTACACTTTCAAAAATAAGCCAAGTTTCCCCCTCAAAATGGCGAAGAGAGGCCACTATATAGTTTTACAAATCAGTTACTCTTGGTAACTACCTTTTTAAATAATGTTTAGTTAAAGGGCTGCTTAACACAAAACCCCAACTAATTACAATAAATCCGAGATGAGGAAAGAAAGAAGGGAGAAAAGTCAGGAGAAGAAGACAAGTGTTCATGATTGAGAAGGGCCCACTGATTTGAGGATCCATTGTCTAAACCTTTTTAACGCCTCGCTATGTCTCGCCACGTGGGACCGATGTGTGGTAGTGGACTCGGGTCCAAAATCGAGGCACTTCTCCATCTCTTTGTCGAATTCGACGTGTGTATGATAATCTTTATTTGCTTCTTCAATAGCAGACTAGAGAGAGAAGATTTCCTTCATTTTCCTGAAGATTAATCCTCTTTGAACAAATTATCTTTGACAAAAGCTCTTAATTGATCTTTGATTTCTTGCAAGGAGAGAGGCACACCAAAGGTCTCATCGTGGAGGTGGCAATGTATATCCTGAAAGCAGAGATACCACCAAAGGTCTTCAAGGCCTCACCCTTCGCCAATTATTTCTCAATTCTCCCAAAGCTTCCTCCAAAGACCTTGATTTTCCATTCCACATCAGTATACCCATGATTTTGACAAGTTATCTTTTGCATCATCGAAGACCTTGCTTGCCATTAAAATATTTTCATCAGCCTGTCCCATAAGGCGAAGGTCTACTATACAGTTGCTCCAGAGTTTGAGCTCTTTATCTATATTTCCAATGGTGGAGGAGAGTCTCTGTTGCAGATTAGTTACCTTCTCATTGAGTTTGAAGGCTTCACCAATGAAATTCAATCCTGTGATGAGCATATCATCCACCATGGCCTCCATAGCCCTTCCATAGATGGAATATCTATGTATATCTTTGATACTCTGGACTTCTTCTTGGCTGAGGATCACAGGTGGTGGAAGAGTAGTCAATGGGGTGGGGTCTAAAACTTTATCTTTGGACAACAAAGTGACTTGATGAAACCTGCAAGAACCTGAGCCTGCTCTTCCAACTGCTCTATTGTTTGTTGCCCTTTTTCCACTCTTCCAATGACTCTGGTGATTGTTTCTTGAAGATTGTGAATCTCACCTTCAGGGGTGGATTCTCCCATGGGGATCCTTGAGAGCTCTAGATCAGATGCTTGCAAATCCTATTCTGGCTTATCAACCTTGGGCTTGGCTATCTCCAGGAATTGCTGGCCTTGAGCATCGGATACTATTCGTGAGGTGGTCTTGGCCTTCTTGGCAGGAGTAGGAGGGTAGTACCCAATAAGGCCGCCACAAAGATCAAAATTGGGTCCCGAGATTCGAGAGGAATACTTTCTCTTCCTACTATCAACGAAAGGTTGTACCCATGCAAAAGAAGAGGAGGAAGAAGAAGGTGGGGCAAGAGGACCAAGAGAAAGAGAACTCATGGCACTCAAAGTGTGCACTATTGTTGCCTCTAGTTGAGATATGAGTGGGGCACTGGGCTTCTGGTACAGAGGAGTCAATGGTGTTTGGAAGCTCAGTGCTTTGAACTTCTTTTTCCTTATCCGTTGGGGCTTCTGGAGTGCTTATAGAGACTGGCACTTCACTATCCTTGCTTTCACTGAGAACAATGATGTTCTCTGGTCCTGAGGGCAATTCTGAATGCTTCATCAGGGGATCTTCTTCACATAGGCTCCTTCTTGACTTCTTTGATTTTCTTCTGATATACTTGGGTGGATGAGGAAGGAGTGGAGGATGTAGGACCTTTAGTTGACGAGGTAGGAGGGGTCTATGTAGAGGTGCTTCCGAACTGGGTGTCAATGCCTCCTTTCTTGGTGTTGAAGTATCCTTGGAGGAGGATTCTCCTAAATGCCTTCTAAACTCACGAACTCTCCTGTCAAACCAGATTTTGGTTCTTACTAGGACAGGGGCTAAGATTTCAGCCAGATCATCCTTCTCCTTTTTGAACCAATCCAAATCCTCCAAGGGAGTGTGTTTGACCAAGTTGTCATATTCATATGAAAACAAGTTGGAATTATCATCCTGAAGCCCTTCAGGAACTTGGTACAAGTTAAGCTCTTGGATCAGTTGGAGAGAAAACCTGCCATAGTGTCTCCTCCTTGCCTCAAAATCATCAGCACAGTCAGCCCAATAGTCTTCTGTGTCTGCCATATGATGGTAATTGATTCTGAGGTTCTACTCAATAAATTTCTTCAAGTCAAAACAAGTTCTTGGCCTGAAGAAATGGACAGTGATGGGAGCCAGGGCTCTCTCTATGTTTTGTGCATCTAGAGCCGTCTTTGCAGTGTAGTTTCCCAAAGATATAGGGAAGTGCAAAGCAGTGATTTTCTTATCCCTGCAGGTTCTGTGTAACTTGTCCAATTGCCTGCATATCTCGATCAAGGCCATTTTATCGTTGCAGAACATAGGAAGCTTGAGAGGGGTGCTCTCATAGCCTGCAAGCCTGATATAGGAGAATTTTCTAAACTGAATGAAGTAGGCACCGTACTTTGATATTAGGTTCATGGCTTCATCAGAGAACCTCCTCGCCGTGTCACTCTCCAGAAGTCTTACAATGTACATGGTGAAAGCATCATTCACCCTCCTAAAGTTACGATTGCTAGTGTCCAAGGTGAATTGAGGACAAGTAAGCATATATAGGGTCACCTTTATGAGCATCAATGTATGTGAATCCAAACCATTGCCTTGATGCTACTAGGGTATACATCAGATATGAAGTCATGTAAAACTTCTTTTTTTGTTGTACATTGGATAGCTTCTCTGCTAGGTTCATGCTGATGATTTCTACCCAGTTGATATTCTGAGTTCCTTCGCACACCATGTTGATAAGTGGGCACATCCAGAAATGGAACTCATTGGTAGAGGGTAAGCCCATGACCCGAGCTAGTAGGATTATAAAATCTGACAGCTCCTCATTAAAATCGGCACGAAACAGAGCTTTGGACAGACGGGATGCCCCCTTTTTAGGGTTTTTAAGCCAAGACTTCGCCACCCTCGCCTTGTATTTTTCATTGTCCTGGTCGAAGAGGGCTTGCTCCTGGTTCTGAGAGATTACTATAGAATTTTCCATTTCAGGAATCCTTAGGGCAATGCCAATGGTGGCAACATCGAGCTTGGCAATGAGCTCCCCATGCACATTCGTTAGTTCGCTTGAGTCGGGATTGAAATGAGTACCGTAGGCGAGTACCGTATCTGCACATTGCACTAAGATTGGGAAACCAGTGGCGAATGCCAAGCCACTATCGTGAATCATTTGTGCCATAGGAGAGGGGTTTGAGTCTGTCATCCTAGTCCAGAAATCTCCAAAGTCCAGGTGATGAACTTCACTATCCCCTATATCGGGAATGGCAGACTCGAGCGGTGAAACTTGCTCCTGACCTTGGAATTTAATCTTCATGTTGATAGTGATTTGAAAAACAAAGTCACAGTCTAAACTCTTGATGGAATTATAGGGGAATCGGGTATGTGCATAGAAATTTTGATTGCGAGGGTATGAGCAATTGATAACAAGAAAGCAGTGTGTAAAAATGCGTAGGGGAAGAGCTTATTAAATAGCCGTTTAGGAGAGAGAAATATAATAAATGTGCATTAAATATGCATCTACCAACTTAAAAAGCAAGATATTCGGGAAGAGTGGGAAAAATTAGCCCAGATGGCCTTTGGTTCATTTGGGACACGTGGGACGTGAAAGAGCGATTCGGCCGATGCGGGTGACACAGGGGACAAGATGCACAAATGTTCACGGGACATGAGGGATGAAAGTACGTGAAGTGCGCGATGCAGCCGAAGCGGGTGAAAGGTGAACAACGAGTCCTGAGCGAACTTGGAACATTTGGAACAAAAAGTTCCGACGGGCCCGCAAGAGAACAAATTTTCAGGTAAAGTGGTTGATCGGCGAACAGGAGCCCAAATGAACTTGGGACACATGGGACAAAAATGTCCGACAGACCCGCAAATCACACAAAATGACTCAAAAACGTAGTTTTTCGACTTCTTGACTTTTCCCTTTACCAGAACAACAGAAAAGGCATTAACTCAAAAAAATTCAATTTTGAACTTCTCAAAAGAGGGGGAATTTTGAGAGGACAACAAAGAAATTTTTAATGGCTACAATCAAAGCCAAGTTCCAATAACTAGCACTGACCATGTAGGGTACTCAATATCTTCGCCATCTATAACAGGAGAAGACAACTTCTTTCTTTCCTTGATGCAACGACATAAGAAATAGTATGTTCCTTCTTCATTGTCTTCTGTCACAATAACTGCTAACATATGTCCTACAAAAAAATAGAGGTTTCAACTCAAATTTAAATTACATATTAATTCTAATGGACATAACTCAATACAAAAATTGTAAATAACCATTTACCTTGTCGTACCAAAATTGAAATGTCGTCGCAGTCCTTGGATGTTGCAACTTCATTTGGAGAAACAAATCGTGATGTCTGTGGAATTTGATAACTGGGAAGCAAAGTTAGAGGCCTACAAATCCATCCATCCATCCACCCATTCTTGTGAATCACACTCATCAATGGAAAATTCGATATAAGATGCACAAAAACATGCCAACTTTCTTGTCCATATGGTCCACGAAGTAGCGTTTGAGCTACAAAATGAGTGTAGATCAATGGACCCTGTGAGTGTCATACAATCCTCGTAGTTAGAAATTTTTTGTTCCTCTATCAACCAAAAATATCTACGAACTGTGGAATTTTCTTGAGAACCAGGGGCCATGTTGTTAATACACCATTTCACTATGCTCAGATCTTTTAATTTAGCACCATCTTTATACTTCAACTCTTCTCTTCGCAAGAGATCTTTTCACACATGCCCCCGCACCGTCATGCTCTCCTTTTCCATGTCCAAATTTCAATGAAACTCCAAATATGTTGTACAATCATCTCGACATGCATCCTACTCATTCAATAATACATTCGTGCATTCTTAAACCGAGACGTGTAATTATCTCGACCATATATAATGTTGATTGAAGCAGATGTCCCTATCGACAAGTTTTCATAAAATAACTTGAAACACCTCGCACAAATTCAATAGAATGAGTTTGATCATCACCGATATAAAAGTGGTACTCTCTTAAAAAATCGATCATTCTCTCACTGATCAAGAGAATGTATAAATGTTATATACATAAAAATGGAAAACTCGTTGAGTTGTAATATTGCGATCAACCTCCATTTTTTGTCGCAGTAATGTGTAATTCTCTACAAAATTGACCACCTTTGAAATAATAATACCAATAGGAAATGTGTTCTTACATACCTTGAATTGTTCATCCAACCATAAAGTTTTGTGTGTATGCCTAACATACGCATAAACAATTTCATCTTTAAATTTTCTCATAAATTGAAAAAAGTATATGTTCACGTAACTAGCTCACACCATTTAGACTTATTTCTATCTTTCAATTAGTATGGTACTGATTTATATTTATTAAACCCAACTATATCATGCCATATTGCACCTTAAATTTCCTCATGGATACAACTTTTCAATTTAGGTAATCTGCCACACGTACCACAACTTCCATCTAAACAATACTGACTATAAAAAATTTGTCCAACTTCTCTTTCACAAAATATCGTAGGAATGAAATCCTTGGAAGATATTGGTAGAACTTGAACACCACATTCTAGTAACATAGTTTCATAATATAAATAAGAACGAATACGTCAAAAATTATCATAATGCATCGCAAATTCAACATGTTGCCTACAACAACAAGTAGTGCGAGTGTGGTTGATTTTCACATAGAATGGTTTCAACATTTCAAAAAATATTGACTAATTTTAATTTTTAGATGTTCATGTTCAAACTTATGAAAAAATTGAGTTTGAGTCATATAAGAAATGTTTTGGATGTGGTTCACAATTAGTAGAGCCAACTCTTTTTTACAACAGCTCTTGTATTAGGTGAAACTCTAGTGTTACCATGCCAAAATTGAACAACTTCTCTTATAACATCATATATATCTTTGTCTTTATGTGGTCCTCTATCATAAAATGCCCAAAAATCAGCGTTATTGGGTAATGAAGGATATTACGTCTTTCAATTACTTTCATTAGAGTTTTTCGATTAACTTTCAACACTCAACTTGTTTGCCTAATCAAACACTTTTTTGTTGATTCACTTACAACTCTAGTAGCAAGTACACGACGCATGACATTACTATCCTCAGGTGTCTCTCGACACCAACAATGTGATATGCATCATGTAAATTTTCAAGATTGCAGAGGTTTGACCACATATATTAGATGTTGTCAATCCTAAGGTGTTTAATGTAGGTCTCATTTTATTTAATTTTATCAAACTAACAATTGACATCTTTGGGAATCATTTAAAATTTCAAAATGATTATCCCAAATTTCATAGGCTTTTCTTCTGATTTTCTGCTCGTAAAGTTTGTCATAATTGGTTTCAAAATGTTCTCATCAATTTCAATAAAATAATTAGGTCTCTTTCAAAATCCTAGGAGGTGTTTTTGCCAAATTTTGGTTATCTACGGTTTCAAAATGAATTTCTTGATTCACATTTTCATTGTCTCCTTCAATTTCAACATCAACTACATCACGAGTATTTAATTCATCTTCATCACGAGTATTTAATTCATCTTCAACATTGATAATAAAAACATTACTTGGTTCCTCATTGCTTACAATAGTAGGGGTTGAAGATGAACCTCTTCTTAATTCATGAAGTTTCCGCATTCGCTCTAAATTTTGCAATCTTTTTACCTCTAATTCCTTTGGTGTTTTTTTACTTATTGATTTCCTTTTTTAACTTTGTTTCGTGTCTCCCATGATGTTTCAATCAATGTAGGACAACTCCAAACGATGTAGGGCACCTTAAAAATAGTAAAAAATAGCTTCCGATGACAAGAAAAAATGCGAGAAGGTGGCGAATTTCATAGAAATGCGCATACCATGTCGAGAATAAAAGCACATGGTGAATTGGATGTTGGGATTCATGTAAATATGATTCTAAGAACCGTAATCACGGTTTATAAACCATGATCACAGGTTCTTTTACTAATAGGTCAATTTAGAACCGTGATCACGGTCCTAATTGTATCATCAAATCTAACCCTCAAGGCTCGGGAAATCTCTGTTTTCCCGAACTTGAGCTTTGGGAGGTCATTATGGCGTGTGAAAGGCCAAAAACATCAAATTTTCTCTTCCACGAACTTGAACCATGCCGAAAAATCAAAAACATGTCACAAAAATGGTACCATCGTGTAGGGGAGACTGTTAGCTTCATAGAAATATTGATTTTAAAGTGAATAGAATATGATAAATATCATTTTATAATTTTTTACTAATAGTAAGTCTTTAAGACACTTTTTCCCATGAATGTTCATGTCTACGTTTAAGACTGCAACTTTTGTTTCACTTGTCAGAATGTGATAAAACCTATACCATCCCAACCGTGGCAAAATTATATACACGTTCAAAAAAAAGTATTTGATTTCGATATTTTTTGATGAAGTTATGGTGGGAAAATGGAAAGTGCTCCATTTTCTTTATGTTTTCAAACCACTTTCATGGAAAAAATCATTTAAAAAATATTGCTCAAAAAAAATACAAAATAAAATGTATCGCTATTTAATAGACATCGACATCCAACTTTTCACCAAAGGAAAAAAATATATAAAGTTTTGGTCATCCAAATCGTGGGCAAACGAACTACAATCTTATAGGCTTTTTCCAAAAAAATACCAAGTCATTAAATTTTGAGTGTTTAATATAGCTAAACTTGTCCGTTTTTTTTTTTTTTTTAAATAGTAGTTTAGAAACTAGATTCTGGATGCTACGATTTATATTTATATAAATTTTTCTAATTTTGAGTGAATGCATCGCTAATATTCCCTACAAGTTGATATTTCGTTGTTATTTGCAATATGACATCCACATATGACCCCTTTTTCGCCCCCCTACCTTACCGCACTTACCCTCTTGCTCTCTATTAATGGTCACCAATCGTCTGCTATAGGGTTATATCGTTTCATACGACAAGGGTGCCCTCTTTCTCTATCCCTCTTTATTTTTTTGCGAGATGCGCTTGGCTACCTTATTGCCAACAGAGTTGATCAAGGGCGTATTCGAGGTTTTATCTCCCAGATCATAAAACCCAGCTCGTTAATGGGCACTTTGTCAATGACTCCTTTCTCACCCTTGTTGAATTGGAGCAGAACATCCAAGAGACCTTCTCTTGTGTTGACATTTTCTGCAAAGCCTTAAGATCTAATGTTCAGTTTGTTAAATCTTTGGTTTTCCGCCAAAGCTCCTGGCCCATACTGGATTGGTTAGCGCTTACCCGTGGAAATGGATTCAATGAGGAGAAAGATTTCAGTTTGTGGAGATCCCTTTGACTTTGATAGTGAATCATCCACTCTATGGCAATTTGTGCTTGAGCAAGTTGAGCGTAAAGTGAAAAATGGGTCTCTCAAACTTTGTTACTCGGGCTGGGAAATTCCAAGTTTGCACTAAGATTATGGTCGCTTTACTCAAGTTTATTATGTTGCTTGTTGGTGTCCATCTCGAGATTCCTTTGACAAATTGGCCAAGCTCTTAAGATATTTTCTTTGGTCAAGTTACAGGTAGGGAGGCTTTCATCGAGTTGCTTGGGATATTTGCACTCTTCCTAGGGATCAAGGTGGTATGGGTGTCATTGATGTTTATAGGAAGAGTATCTCCCTTTGTGCTAAATGGGTGATACAATGTATTCATGGTAACAAGGCCTAACAAATTATTCTAAGACATCACATTTCATCAAGTTCTCCTTATGGTAAAAATGTTGGAAAAATATTGGCTTTCATACCTTATTAATTACAAGAGTGCTAGTCAAAATACCTGGTACTTTTGTTGTGAAAAGCATCTGGAAAGCTTTGAATCTGTGAAGCATTTGATGAGATGGGTTGGTGATGGCTTCAGATCTGGTCTCTCCTTCAATGATCATAATATATGGTGGTCGCCTATTTTCTCTGACAACTTACCACTAGTTGAATCACCGAGTGCATTAAGGCAAAGTGAGGTTGTTTCGAAAAGGGATTTCTACCATAAGAGATTTGGTCTCCAATAGAGATTGGCTTCCTTGGCCAGAGTTGAAGAAGAATTTCCAATTAGCCAATTCAGACCTCCCTTCTATTTTGAGAATTCAATCTCTTATGCCTAGATGTCATGTTGCACAAGCTTGGGCTTCAACCACCTCTTGCTTGGTGGAAAGATTGGAGATGGAATGTGGATATTTCACTGTTGAAATATGACTTCAAGTCATCTACTCTTTGTTTTCTCCTATTTCTCCTGGTCTTGATAAGCTTAATTCCCGATGGAACTTGCACTCATCTCCTTCCACTTGGCTTTGACGTCTCCATCGGGCTTGGAATCCCTTATTTTATCCTAAGGTCTTCCGTTGGGGAATGGTTAAGCCACATCGGCATTCCCAACCCCAAATGCCTTTGTTGTGGTCGCCTGAGTCTTTTAAACATGTTTTCTAGTTTTGCCCCCATGCTCAAAGTGCTTCACATGGATCCATTCCTCTTCCAACCTTTATCACTCGAAACTTTTTGATTGGAAATCTATTTTGTTTGGGGATTATCTCAATGCCCCGCATACATTGTTTCCATTTGGCATTTTTTCCATTTTGTTATTCTCTTTCAGCTATGGAAGGCTAGGAATAATGCCTTGTTTCAGCACTGTGAGCCCTCTATGGAGCTTTCTATTAATGAGAAGGTGACAATTTTGTTTTCTGTATGTTTGTAGATCCAAGCCCAAGCTTAGAAAGTAGTGTTGGAGTTTGCTCATCTCCAGTAGTTGTTGGATCATTGGGGTAGCACACCTTGTATCTTAAGTCGGGTTCCCCGATGATGATGATCGACGCCCTCTGCCTCCTCCGCCACCATCCGGACATCGCGGCGCGCAGAAGCCATACTCAGAGTGATCGACCTTCTCCATCTTTGCCGCTCGCCTTGACCCCTCTTCTTTGGCCTCGGTTGGAGCCCTCGTGCGCATGGTAAAGCAGTGCCAATTCTTCGAACTAAGGGTCTCCGCCTAGGTAGCGCCTCACCGACAGCCGCCTCCACCGGAATGGGGAATCATGGTGCCGCTTAGTGTTCAGATGCAGGACCAAGATGGTTGGATGATCAGCCTCCCTTTTGACGAGCCTCGCACACTTGGCTTCTTTCCGCCAAGGGATGATCTGCCTCCGCCTCCAAGTGTTGTTGCTCCATGTGCTTAAGTTTTCTATGATATAATGCTTCCGGCCCGCCTCGTGGCTGTTTTTGTTGCTTCTCTCGGCTTTTTGACTACCTTCGTGATATTTGTTGTATTGCCCTCTGGGCATTGTCTATCTTGAGGTCATGATCATTTTTGGTCACCCCCTTACTATGTAACACTTTGTATTATCTTGTTTATAATATAAAGGTGGTTCCAATAGTAAAAGTTTAAATTAAGTCATTTAAAAATCTCAATCAAAATTCATAAAAATGTAGAAAATTTACTAAAATTAATATTCTTATCACCATTAATTGAGATAAATATAATGAACTTTTAGGTTTTACAAATGAGAATTCATTCCCTGAATTCTCATTTATAGTTTATATATAAAATATTATATATATATATATATATATATAATTTGCATTTGCATTTATTGAAAATCTCCCACCACCCTTCCCAATATCGCCCTATCTATTAATCTCTTACACCTCTAAAACTGCAGGTGCAGGTGCAGGTATATATATATATATATATATAAACATAAACTTATTGATCCTACAACTCTCGAAATCCTCCTTGATTACCTCAATAATATTATTCAAAGTATATTTAACACGGAAAACATTGGTTAATAAAAGAAAGGAAGGGTGAAACCGAGGATGTGGATGGCACCTATTGACTTTCATGATATATACAATGAGCGGTACGTACGAGATACAAAACTCTGATTGCATTTGCATATACCTACCATTCTCACAAATGGTAGTTTGGATTTGCACATGCTTACTGTCACAATTTTTTTACCATGCATAGAGCCCACATACCTTATATTTTTATATGAGTTTCCCAGGGAGCAACAGAGCATTCCACAGGCTGTGTGGAGAAGCGAGTTTTGTCATAGCAGTAATCATACACCATGTACTTGCTTCTCACCCACCTGTAATCTTTCTTCTGCTTATCATTCAGACTCCATGCAACCGGCTCATCCCACCATTTCTCTGTTTCTGCAGTCGTAGAGTTGCAGGCAGGGTATGAATCCTCCCATTTGCAGCCCACAGCATGGAATTTCTTGTAAGAAGAAACAAATGGAGCTGATGCCCAGTTTGTTTTCTCCAATCCACCTCTGGTGGCCCAGTCATCTGCATTCCAAATGCTTGAAAACATGTACATCCCCTGCTCCCTTGGAAACACATGGGTAGTTGCCTTGGTGTGCCTATGCACTCTCACTGGAATTTGGTCTGCAAAAACCTGCAACCCCAACAATTTCAGCCTAAATCAAGAAATCACATTTAAAGAAGACCAGTAACAATAAAGCATTAGAGACATACACAATCTGATGAGTGTTCCAGAGGATGGAGTAGGTGTGAAAATCCTCAGTGGGATCAAACCAGAGAATATGCCTCTGCTCCCTTCCACCAGTGCCCTTGGCATAAATGTTGGTCTGCAGGGCATATGGCTCTCCACTTCTGTTTCCCAGAAATTCAAAGTCGAGTTCATCCCTGTTCATTTCATTATTAGAAGACATCTGCACCCACCCCCATCATTTACACATTGTTAAACCATTTTATTCAAACAGTGCAGAAAACAATTTTTAGTTTCACAACATGAAACATCAAAAACATACATAATAAGCAGTGACCACTCCTGCAGAGTCCCCCGGCACCAGCTTAAGTTTCATGCTGAACCATCCGAATCTGTACTTATGCTTCGACTGGAAGCCAGATCCTGCACACAATACTTATTCAGTCCCCTTGAAAACCAGAACAGCTTCTTTACACAGAGAAATGAACTAAGAAACCCAGTGACTAACCTGATTTCTGATCAAGAGATAGGTGCCATACATGACCATTTTCAGAGGTCCTCACATGGTCCTCTGCCCACATTACCTTAAAGTTGTCATCAAACACCTTTGCATCCCCGTCATCATTCTCACAAATCACAGGGCCAATACAACCCAAAACCAACAAGACCACCATCACCAAACCTATAATCTTCATGCTTGTGACTGATAAACCACAAAGCTCGTCTGCTTCTTGACAAATATGATAAAAGCATGGGCTATAAATAGGGCTGGCGATCCACCGCTCACTTCAGTCTTCACGGGAGTGGAATGACGTGGCGCCATACTCGATGGATTCTGAGCCAGCTAATATTGATGTGAAACTCCACTGTAGTAGTAATAAATAGAAATGGGCGAAGAGAAGCAGGACACTCTACTTTAGCATTACCCAAATGCATTATTATATTCATGAATGTTTTTCAGAGATTCTGTACAAAGCGACTGGCTTCATCAAAACCTCTCTCCCTTATGATGAAGAGGGCCCTCGTGTTTTAGGGATTTGGACAGTCCAAGGAAGAAGAAGCACCGAATTTGCCAATGGGTTAAGCCTTATCGATTCAATTATAGAGACTATTCATTGGAGGGCGAATCTGAATCATAGACAGGGATAATAATAGCCACCAATCCATGATTATCTTACCTAGTGTGGCGCACATATGATAAATTGGTAATGGAGGCCTTTTGATTATCCACCGCCTACACTAGCCGTTGGAATCTCATGTAAATTCAGAAAATATGGTACCTAATCGAGGCCTTTTGATTATCCACCTCCCTCCTAGGAAGTAGAATCTTGGCGTAATATCTAGAGGGAGAGACATGGCTTTCACTCTTCATATTAATGCTAAGCAATACACATTTGAATATGTACAAGACCATTGGACAGTTTAGAGTCATCAATAGATTACACAGTGACTTAAGATCGCCTCGATCAATATTTTGTCTTGACATTTATGGCGACTGTACGCACTTACATATGCTATAAATTTTATACGTAATTTGGCTAAAATTGCTTTCGTTGTCCTAACACACAAAGTTGTGGAGTGGTTTTCCTTTACACTCTATTCAATATTGGAAGCGATTTAACTCTCTTCTTTATGTGGAAGAGGGTCTTTTCCTGTTCGAGACCAACTTGCCTGGTTATTTAGACATGTACACTTGTTCCACGCTATCAACATCGTGCTTGCAAAAAAACAACAATGGCCACGTATATTTTCTATCACATGCAGGAATACATTGGTATAAAAAGTGGAGTAGGTGACCGTGGAAACAAGGCCTCTAGCTCGCGGCAACCCTTATTAAATTTTTTTCAATATTCTCAATCGTTTTTGTTATAGTTAAATGGTTGTTACTGATTTTAGTTAGGTTTCCCAAAATTTTGATGAAAAATAACCACAAAATAGCTTGTGTGGGGTTTAAATTTGCGTTTTGATTTTGAGGCTGGTAAGCAAGACATTTAAGAAATGGGATTTTAGCATTTTATTTGCATTATGAGACAAAATGTAGATAGAAAATTGTTGTTGGAGTGGTTTTGCTGGTGTTTTGATGTAATTTGTTAATAGAATCAGTTCTCATGTGTTTCTATTTGGGTTCCAATTGAAATTTGGAGGCATGAACTAACAACTAGCACTAGACTAATATTGTTTGAGTTTGTCATGTTTTGTCAATCATGTCTCTTTATAATAGGCATGTCATGTCATGTCATGTCATGTCTTAGGTCACTATGGATCCATTAGGTGTTGGGTTGTGTGTCATTATCATGTGCTACTCATCCTATCATTTCTATGTTATCTTGTTGAATTTTGCTAGAATAATTTCATGATATATTTTATTCTTTTGATGATAAATTGACATTACCTTTGCATTGGTTTGATCTTACAACTTTTACACATTTTTGGTGCTTAAATACTAAATTTATGATGAACATTATCACAACATGTTTACTCTTGTGAGCATACACACTATTGGATATTACACCACTTCATCTTTGTAATGAAATTACTTGGATATATCTAATTATTGTCAATAATATAACTTGAAGAACACCAAAATTATAGATAAATTAGGATAATATGAAAGTATAATACTCAACCACTTCGAGGAGCAACCTCCAAACCAGATAATAAGGCTCAAGTGTTCAATATGATGATCATCTACTACTTCTAACTCCTATATATATACCCTACTATGTTATGAAATGCACCAAGGAAAACCTACTAAACATATGAAAGCATAAATAAATATGACATGACATGAGAAGAGATTATGTTAGCCACAAGCCGGCTATCCATATCCATATATATGACCTAGGGTTAAGGGCGTAGCATGACCCTCTAATTTAAAGCAACATTGTCCCCAATGTTGGTAATCTCTAGATATTGTTGCGAGAATGATTCATCTTCCTATTGTTAGCATAATGTATTACATTTTTGAATTAAACCGAACTAGTCGGTTACCCTCCTATAGTTAGTTAGTCGGTTCAATGTCGGTTCCACCACTTAGGCAAGATTGTCCATTCATCGAACCGCTTCAACCGCTCTATCTGTGTATATATCTCGCATGATTTTGAATATTTTAATCAAGGAATTCAGATCTTTTTGTTATCATATTTTCCTTCATTAGTATCAAATCTTTTCTCGCATTGTCTCATTTATGTCGGTGGTATCGAGCACAACGTGAGTTTGGAGAAATCTTCCTTGCCCGTGTGGAGACTCCGTTAAAGTCCTCTTGGATGTGGCGAGAAAAATTGAAGTGCAACGACTTGCGGTTGAATATTGGTACTTAGAAATCTACACTAGAAGATTGGTGTTTGAAAAACTAATTAGAGACCTATGTTTTCATTGGAGCATCCTTTGTTGGCGTGGACAAAACCATGCGCGAAGATCTATTGTTGGAGCGACCTATTTGGCGTGGAGTTTTTTTTGGCGTTCGAACATGCCTAAGATCTCCTTTATCTTTGGCATCCACATCGGCATGCAAACCTTCATGAAAAGTGGCAATTCATTGTCCTTTGGCGATTTCTTTTGCATCATTTGAACGCGAGGAACCAGATATTTGTGGTGTCGTTGGTGAAGCCGGATATTTCATTTTCAACCTCCTCCATTTTAGCATTCACTTTGCTAGAGGTCAAGTACTACCAATATTTTCGTCACCCTCCTCCATTCTAGCAGAAATCACTTTGCTATAGGTCGAATTTGTTCAATCAAAATCAAACCCCTCTTCCATCTTAACATTCACATTGCTAAGGGTCGGTTGCTCAAATATTTCAAACCCATCTTCCATCTTAGCATGGAACTTACTAAGGGTCGAGCTACCTTTAAATTTTCTCGCTAAAATCTCTTCCAAATTAGCATTCACTTTGTTAACAGTTGAGTGATCTATCAAACCTCTCTTCATTCCTTCCCTCATTTAAAAATGGTGGGAACAAGACACCGCACAAATGGTCCCTTTGAAAGACAAGATGAAAATCCTTTCCATATTAGCTCCGATGAAGAGGAAAAAAACCAACTAAAAAATATTTCCTTCGAAGACCAAGCGAAGGTCAAAGACCTTTGCGAAGAAATAAAGACAATTTTTTCTTTGTTTTTTTAGAAATGAGAGCAAAACTACCTTCCGATTTCAACGACGGCATTTTGAAAAATTTGCAAGGTGAAACCAAATTGTTAATCGTACAACCTAGCAAAGACAATACTCTACGCAAAGTCAAATGTCAATTTACACCCCTAGGAGAAAGTATCTCTAGTATCTTTCAAAAATTAGCAAAGGCTAAAACGATAAGATATCCAATTACAAAACCCTTTGTTGAAGGGGAACCTAAGCCATGTTGGTACAAACTTAGTACATATTGTGACTTTCATCAAACATAGAGATGCATGTGATTTAAGCATTACGCCCAATAGTAATTGACGAAGAATTCATTTCTATAAAGATCAACGATGAAGCTATCAAAAATGAAAACACATCAACTACCACAACTTATAATGAAGAGTTGAACATTGTCCCAAATCTTATCAGTAGACACATAAATTCCACTTTTGCAATCTTATTGCTAAAAGCACACAAATCACTCTCATTCTTACCATTTCCATTATAATTAGTGATTTCCACTAATTAACTAATGTTTCTTATCATTTTTGTCAATTAACAACGCATTGTTGATTACCTATCCTCTTTCGCATTCAAGATGCCACTTTACAACAAATCGTAAGTCAAAATCCTCTTCCAAACAGACAATTAGCGATTATTAGCTAATTAAGCCTATTTTACTCTTGTTTTGGTCAATATACCCTATTATTGGCTTAAACCCCTCTTCCAACCACTCAAAATCACCCCACTTCCCTCCACAACATCTCAGCAAGCTTCAAAATCTTATCCTAGCCTCCTAATTGACCCTAAGTGGTTGATTAAGGTTCATCGCATCCTAATCACTTGTTAATTCACTAATCATGATTAGTAATCATTAATTAGGATTAGTAATTCTTAATCTACTTTGTACTTTTAGTCCCACATGCACCAAGATGCAATTTTTCCTCAAAGGAAAAACTATAACAAGGACTAACCACATGCCTTCAAACTTTACACCATGCTTTGATTTGCATATCATATAAGAAATATGATTAATAGCCAAGCTCAATCCTTGCCTCAAGTCTTCAATGGGGTTAGTATATGAGTATCCAATATGATCTTGTAGTCATTGTTGGAGAGACCATCTCACCTTCCTTGGAGTAATTTGATTGCTCCTAGATCTATTTAGGTCTAAGTTAGTTAGCAATTGAATATTAAGTAGGCATGTTTTAACTAAGATAGATTGATATATCATGTTAGTTCTTTCAAGCATTCCATTAAGTTTTAATCATTGATGTAACTATTGTTAGATTCAATAAGTATTTGTTAATTAGACTAGGCAGTGTTAGTCTTGTTAGTTTAGCTTTGCTTGGAACTTTTAGTAGTTTTCACTTATACATAATAAAAATCAACAATATCATGATGACAAAGGTCAATTATCTCTAAATCAAAACCAATCAATTTCTCCTCCGGATGTTCTTGTGCTAGTTCAATAAAAATTGAACGTGTTTCATAAATGAACTTCAAATGTCAAGAGAGAACTTGGACTCACTTTAAGACTCCTTTTTACGGTTGATAGACATGAATAATCTAAATAAGAGGGTCCATCATCAAACACCGCTGAGCTTGATTCTATTCTTTCAATGTTGGCTCCTATGCCCAATATCTATAGTCTTGTTGTAGAGACACAACAAGTTTAGACACTTGCAACAATGCAACATCCCATGTTCATAATACATCACACAATAAATCTTGCAAGAATATCTTCACTGATGATTCCTATGTATCAAGACATCCACATGCGTACACTCTACGAGGTGCACATACCTAGGAATATCCTCATACAACCATTCCAAGCTTTAATCACAAATCTATCGTCAAAAAAATTAATCCACTGCCTTCAAGGAGAAACATTGAATAATTACTCTCTACAACCTATAAGGATCCTCAGGTGTACATATGGGGATCAATCCTTCTTTCATCACGTCTTTCTACTCATAGGTGAATATTAATTTCAAAGTATTCTCTGCATTGAAAAATTACCTTTAAAATCACATAGGTTTTTTTATCTCATCGAAGACTTATCCAATCACTCCTTTGACTTGGATCTCATCCGCCCAAAATGCATACATCGAGACTTATCAAATCTTTCGATTCCCTCCATTGACTTGGATCTCGTCCACCCAAGTCTTGTAAATTTGGACTCATTGAAATTGTTCATTCACTTTGTTGACTTGGACCTCGTCCGCCCAAGTCTCATACATCTAGACTCATCAAATCATAGATTCATTGAAAACCCTTCTAGTTACTCGTTAACTTGGAACCCATCCACCCAAGTCTCATAAATCAGAACCATGCAACTTTAATAAACATGGGCTTATTGCACGGGTACTCTCCACACTCGGGGAGTTTGTTTACATGGTCAAATCATTTTTAACAAAAATATAATTGTTTCATTCATTCGAAGATATCACAATCATAACATTAGCACTTCTTCACATTCTTCACCTATCGACACAAGTTATACTTGTTCCTATTTGGGCATCGTGTATCTCATCCCCGTTATGGTTTCTACCATTCTACATCTTTTTCCTATGGTTTTGTCTAGAAGCTTACTTGACGGTAACTCCTCCTTTCAAATAAGATCTCTCTTTAAAAAAGCACTAGAAACTTCCTAAATCTTTTGACTATCCATCTATGTCTAAGGTGTTGAACCCTTGTGCCCTACTAATTGGATGAGGCTAATACTTGGGAGTAAAACGTTCATTCCCAAAAAAAAAAAAACAAAATATCAACATAAAAGGAAAAATCAATATAAAGTACAAAAAAATATCAATCATTACACCTCTCATCCTTCACAGTCTTCAGTGGTGAGTCCATACTTTTAAATAGTAGTGCGAGACCTGGGAATGAGGCATGTATCCTTACTCACCTACGTTTTTTTTGGTGTTGAACCCTTACCTATTACTAATGGTATGGGGTAGAATGTAGGGGATCCTTTAAAAAAATCGCACAAAATAAAGCCTTCAAAAAAATTGAATCAAAAACATCCCAAGAAGTCGCTTAAATGTTAAGAGGGACAACAATTCCTTTAACCGGATCTTGTCAATCAGTTTGTCATCAATGGATCTAATTCTAGTTAAAACATATAAAGTGAAATCATCTTGGAAATCGGTCATGTAATCTTCACTAGGGATGAACTACATTTTCCCACATGGATCATTATTACACCTTGTGTCTTAGCATCCATCATCTTCATTTTCATATCACTATTCTCCTAGTTCTCATGTCCTTCATGGCTATTAGTGATGAGCCCTCACATCTTCCTAGTTGTGTGGAGTCACAAGTGGAGTGAGACATCCTATCACTATATCATCTACATTATGCCAATGGAATGAAATGCTTACAATTGTTTGAACATGAGTTCGAGACGGTGCGCCCTTTCCCGAGTAAAACAAAAACAAAAACATTCAAATTTGTTTTCAAATCCAAAAACATTCAATATGTTTAAAAATCCAAAAAAATACAAATATGTTTAAAAATAAAAACATTCAAATATGTTTAAAACTCCAAAAACATTCAAATATGTTTAAAAATTAAAAAAACATTTAAATATGTTTCAAAATAAAAACATTCAAATATGTTTACAAAAACCAAAAACAATATAAAACTATCAACAAACAAAACATTCAGAAAATGTTTGGTAAAATCTCAGCAACTAAATAATACAATTCAACAATATTGCCATTTGACGGCAATCCTCATGATTGTTCTAGATCATCTTCCGATAATCACTTTTCTTGCCCATGGTGTATATCTATGCTCGAGACAATCAATTATTTACCCTTTCACAATATAACTTTTCTTGGGGCACACTTGGATTTCACAATTTAATCCACTACAAATCACACTTCAATGGGATTTGACAAGAGTTATTTTTGGAGTATCTAAGCATCACTCCGCTTTTCGGCCCGATTCAATCCTCTTGCTTTCTAACCTATCGCTTGGGGGCATTCATATCTGTCTAATTCTTCAATGTGGAACACATTAGGAGTATTATTATTGAAAAATTGTGTTGTATTGTTGTGATTTGTCAACATTGTGACGATGCTTTTGTTTTTTGTTAGTTTGTTATTTTGTTGTACTTTGTTATTGTAGACCAATTGCAAAAAAGTTATTAGCATCTCAGTTCACATATAACTTTGGTGTAGTTAATTCTTGTTCATATTGGGTTTATTTGACATGTTTGTTTTGTGTCTTTGGACCACTTGTACGTATTGTGTTTTCATCCTAGTTTATTAAATAAGCCATGGTGTGTTTTTCTTTTGTTGTGTAATTAGGTTTGTTTACATTTCTTTGTATTTGTGCTAATTGCAGTACGTCGCTCCTCTTCTTTGATCAATTTTTTTCTCAAAACTTCACAAAAAAAAATTAAAAATTAAAAATCATAAATGGGTAAAGTTTTGAGCAAATGCTTAAAGCTTACAAAGATGAATGTGAAGGATTGAACCTCATATTTATAGCTGAACGAAAGGCCATGGATTGTGGATTGAGGTTTGAATGAGTTGCAAGGAGATGAATGCATTTTCGTGAATTAACAAGTTGATTTGGTCTGTGCGGTTGGATGGTTTGAATATCCATTTAAGGGGCAATGAATATTTAGTTGGCTTTTACTTTTATTCAAGAAGGTGGTCAGACGTGAATGTTTCGCTTCCACCTTTGTAGGGTTCTAGAACTTGATTGGAGTGAGCTAGTTCAACTTGAGTGAGTTGGATGGTGAAGTGGAGATGAGTGGAGGGTAAGTGGATAATTAGTTATTTATTTATTCAAATAGCTAATTAAATTAGCCAAGGGATGTTAGTGTATGATTAGATCATGATAGAATTAATTAAATTAATTCTATAGGGATGTGGGTGAATTCTAATGAAATGTGAGAGGGTAGTGGTCCAAAATGCATTCTAGAACTGATTTGGCATATTATGCAAAGGATAAGGATAATTAGGAATGACTAGAAATATGTATGTATTTTTACGGTGTCTATAATTATTATCATAATTTTTATTATTATTTTAATTTTAATTTCTATTAATCATGAGAAAACTCTATTTAAATGCAATCATAGGACAAGACACCAAGGATACGAAATGGCATCGGTGATGTCATCAAGGACATGGTAATTACATTTACAAGTTCAAATAATGCCTAGTGAAAACCCCAACCATTACCCAAAGAACCATCTCAAAGTGGGACCAACAGGAAAACATTTTGAAATGCTATGCCTCTCTTGAGCGGGGAGGAAACTCAAATTTGTTAGCTCATGCAAATGTTATCTTGTAATGAAACACGTCGACTTGTTTGGAGTTTAATACAATCATGTCAATCCGAAAATGGGGCACACACCCTCACCGACCAAGGGTATTGGGGTGGGGCACTACATGCACTATCATTCTAGGACCATGTTTTGGCTACTCTCAATCCCACTATTTGGGGAATCTTTGTAAACACAAAATCACACACACTTTGGGTAATTATATAGTCCTGATTACATACTACTATTCATGTGATTCCGAAGTAAGAAAGTACCAATTAACTTATGTCTTTAGCCACCTTTCTTTTCTATTTGTTACCACTTTTGGTCTTGCACCCTTACTTGCTCGGTTGCTTTTTTCTGACTTGGCATTTATCATCCTGGACACCAGTGTCTAGCCAGGACGTGAGTGTCGCGCCCTCATCCCCCCTCTGGGCACCCCGACCCTTTTGTACTTTGTTCACATCTTTTGGGTCCTTTCTAGCCATTTAAGCATCTTATCTTTTTGGTAGTCGGCCTTTTCGGGGTTAATTACAAAATTCAAGCAAAGGAATCATATAAATATAAAGTTATGTGATCATAATAAAGGACCAAACACTAAGCATTAGCTATCACCACCTAAGGTTGCATCCATCAAGTATCTAAGATCTCTATTGCATCCATCTAACACCATTCAAGGGACACAAAGGTTAGTTATTCTACATACACTTCATAGGAGGGAAGTTTATTCTATTCCATGCACACATCTATTACATTTCTTTACATCTAGCTTATTTGCTCGCTATTAAGTGTGAGACGTAGAAGAGCTACCTAGGGCACAATTTCATACACACATAGAACTACCGTGGCTCGAGATGTAGTACGATGCTCGATCGTAAGTTCGCCATTGTGACAACCGAGACAGCCTAACCCCTCATTCTCGCATCTTTCTTTTTAGAATTTGATGTCTCTTTAAGGGTTTTGTAGGTCAATACTTCATTGCAGGTTTCCAACAACTTCGGTGATCACTATGCAACCTCATAGGGACCAAAGGCAAACAACAATGAATACCTCGCGACCACTCAGAGAAGGTTTCGAGCATTCCCTGAGACTCATGCGCCGAGCACGGTGTCTAGGGCATTCGCAGGCACCCCTATCCCTCTCCAGGTGCCCCAGTGCAACTTATTCTCAAGATCTGCTTTTTCTGATCTTCGGTGCGACAGTTAGTGCTTCGTATTTTCTACTTTTCTAACTTTGTATACCTCCGGGATTTCTGTGAATCAACTAAGGCTTCTTACCCTCTCTTTACACTTAGGATTCTCACTTTATTGCTTAGTTTTCTTGGGTTAATTTATGTACTTAATTTGTTGCATTTATTTATTATTACAATAACATCGATTAGGCATATATATATTTTCACATTTTATCTTAATCAAATACTCTAACGTATGGACAAACATAGGAGGCATCCACCCTAATGCGCTTTCGGTAACACCCATAGTTCCATCTACATGATTATCTTCATGTGAAAATTTATGGGTTGTGTAGTGTAAGGTAATCCTTTATCGACCCTATGCTTGGAAGATAATATCTTACTATGTTTACATCATAACTTTATTTTCATATCGTAAATATATAGCAATCTCTTTCTTTTAATATATATGATTTTCGTTTATTTTCATCTCATCTCTAGACCTCATGTCTTAAATCTTCATTTCCTCATATGGAAGCAACACAAATGATACACAACATACTTTGTTTGGTCTCAACGCGAGACACTCAAATAACTTCAAATATTACTTAGATTATGAGACACAACTAGGTGTATTTATTTCTATCTTATCTATTCTAGATTTTAGTAATATCTTGAATATGGAGTTATATATGGACACCGATTCACTTGCATATTTCTATATGTTTTAGGGGGCACAAGTGATTATATCCTAGACATAGGAGTACATATGCTTATCTCTTGGTCTTATGGAACCCTCGTTATGGAGATCAAGTGATCTTTATTTCCTTTTAACTTCCAACTTATTATTGTTCACTTCATAACTTCAAGAACTCCTACCATATAACGAGGTGACCAAAACAAAACAGTCTTGGTAAGTGCTTATTTATTTTATTTTGATATGCATGCGTGCACACATATCAAAGTGGGCCATTAATATGATGATAAGTGTCTACAATAGAAGTCGAGTGCTAGAGCTTACATATTTTACTTTGATATGCATGCACACACACATATCAAAGTGGGGCATTATTATGACGATAGTTGTCCACAATCGAAATCGAGGATTGGTACTAGTGGTTTGTAATGTCTTTAAGTTGTTAACAATTAAAATCCGACCTTAAACATGATGACCATTTGACCATCATAAAGAAATTGGAATCTTAGATTTGACATCCATTTGACCATTACTTAAAAGTTTTATTTTTGTTTAAGGAGTGAACTAAAAGTGCTAACTTGGCCATACAATGGAGTTTGGAGTCCCCTCCCTCCTCCCCCTCTCGAGATATGGATACGAATGTTTTTCTTTCCATTGGTCATAGGACCACCATGGGTTAATAATGTGTTGTGGCATTATTGGCATAAGCAATTTGTTAAAGGAATGGTCTAAGGTGGATATTCAACCCACCATGCAAGTTATGTGTTTTAAATTTTATTAAAATTAAGATGCATGGCAATTTGAAAATGGTTGTTAAGGTTTAAGGTTTAAGCCACTACATGGAAGGTCAATTAATGGAGTTCTATTGGGAATTAATCACGGGCAAGTATCCTTGGGAATTATTAGCTTCTTGGAGAAGCTAAGACATGAAAGTATATGCATTGTTTCATTTTTTTCTTTTTTTTTTTTGTTTTGAGCTCTGCATGGATCTTTGCATGAGGTTTTGATGGAAATCAGTTTTGAGATATTGTGCATGGTGAATTTACTATTGTTAATCTCTGTTAAACATGGAATTTTTTTCATTTAAATATGATGTTGCAATATTTCATGGTGTTTGGAAGCATTCAAATTGGAAGATTTCACAAGATTGGAGGTAAAAGTACATACATGGATTTCATTCTCTCACTCTTGTTGTTATGTTAATGATATACAATTTAAGATTTAGGTTCAGATCATTTTAGCAATCTAGAAAATAAAATTAAAAAGTTTTTGATACAGCTTTTATTTTAGAGCATTGTTGCTTTTATTTTACATACGTTTTTGGTTTTTCATGCTTGTGAAAGTATTAGCTTCTTGGAGAAGCTAAGACATGAAAGTATATGCATTGTTTCATTTTTCTTTTTTTTTTGTTTTGAGCTCTGCATGGATCTTTGCATGAGGTTTTGATGGAAATCAGTTTTGAGATATTGTGCATGGTGAATTTACTATTGTTAATGTTAAACATGGAATTTTTTTCATTTAAATATGATGTTGCAATATTTCATGGTGTTTGGAAGCATTCAAATTGGAAGATTTCACAAGATTGGAGGTAAAAGTACATACATGGATTTCATTCTCTCACTCTTGTTGTTATGTTAATGATATACAATTTAAGATTTAGGTTCGAGATCATTTTAGCAATCTAGAAAATAAAATTAAAAAAGTTTTGATACAGCGATTTTATTTTAGAGCATTGTTGCTTTTATTTTACATACGTTTTTTGGTTTTTCATGCTTGTGTGAGAGCTTGCATTTGCATATGTTTTGATCTTAATATGAAACATGAGAAATGAATAAGGAATCATTGGAAGGTGTTTTGGGTTTTGGATCATTATAGTTTGAATTTGAATACGTTTTTGGGATCATTGTTGTTGAAAACTATATACATTTTTGGGAAGCATTGTTTGGAAAATCTAGTAGATGAACTCATTTGTCGGTTTATTATGAGAGATCTGGGTAAATAGATTAAGGATATAGTTATGGAATAAAAATGATTTGATAGTTTAATATTCTTTTAAAGCATGGTTGTTATCAATCATTCCTTGAACATGTTTTATTTTCAAGAGGAATTTAAAAATAGAAACATTTTGGTACATGGTTATTGTGAGGAGTTTGAAAATGGATACACGCATAAATATACATATATATACGTTAAATGAAGAGATCTCTCTCTCTCTCTCTCTCTCTCTCTAGATAAATGTATTTAAAATATCTGTTCTAGTATATACACATTGAAATTGTAATATTTTAAAGAAAAATAAAACTGACATCATAATTATTCCATCACTTATTGATCAACTTCTTATTTTTTCAACAAGACTATAGGAATATTAATATGGATTGATTACTGGAATAATACAAAATACGTTTTAAAACATCATATGAGAATAATACTAATATCTTATATACTAATTTCAACCAATAATTAAATTTATAGAAATAAGATATATAAAATTGAATTAAATTTTCAAAATATTTAAAACATTAAATATTAGAAAATTACCCACCTCAAAATGATGTGGAAAGCAGATACTTTTATAATATATCAGTGGTACAATTTTTTAAAATTATTGCACAACCATTCAAACAAAGGATGGTCTGGATTCGCAAATGCTTACTCTCACACGAAAACAATTTTTCTACACATGCATAGATTGTATGAACTTATATTTTATCTCAGTAGATTGCAGAAGATCGATCACAGAGGATATCAGTTTAGTCCCAGGGAGCAACAGAGCATTCCACAGGCTGTGTAGAGAAGCGAGTTTTGTCATAGCAGTAATTATACACCATGTAATTGCTTCTCACCCATCTGTAATCTTTCTTCTGCTTATCATTCAGACTCCATGCAACCGGCTCATCCCACCATTTCTCTGTTTCTGCAGTTGTAGAGTTGCAGGCAGGATATGAATCTTCCCATTTGCAGCCCACAGCATGGAATTTCTTGTAAGAAGAAACAAATGGAGCCAATGCCCAGTTTGTTTTCTCCAATCCACCCCTGGTGGCCCAGTCATCTGCATTCCAAATGCTTGAAAACATGTACATCCCCTGCTCTCTTGGAAACACATGGGTAGTTGCCTTGGTGTGCCTATGCACTCTCACTGGAATTTGGTCTGCAAAAAACCTGCAACCCTAACAATTTCAGCCTAAATCATGAAATCACATTTAAAGAAGACAGGTAACATTAAAGCATTAGAAACATACCTGATGTGATGATAGTTCCTGAGGATGGAGTAGGTGTGAAAATCCTCAGTAGGATCAAACCAGAGAATATGCCTCTGCTCCCTTCCACCAGTGCCCTTAGCATAGATGTTGGTCTGCAGGGCATATGGCTCTCCGCTTCTGTTTCCCAGAAATTCAAAGTCGAGTTCATCCCTGTTCATTTCATTGTTAGAAGACATCTGCACCCACTGACATCATTTACACATTGTTAAACCATTTTTATTCAAACAATGCAGCAAACAATTTTTAGTTCCAAAACATGGAACATCAAAAACATACATAATAAGCAGTGACCACTCCTGCAGAGTCCCCTGGCACCAGCTTAAGCTTCATGCTGAACCATCCGAATTTGTACTTATGCTTCGACTGGAACCCAGATCCTGCACACAATACTTATTCAATCCCCTTGGAAAGAAGGACAGTTTCTACAAACAAGATTACACAGAGACAGAACTTAAAAAAGCTAGTAACTCACCTGATTGCTGATCAAGAGAGAGGTGCCATACATGACCATTTTCAGAGGTCTTGACATGGTCCTCTGCCCACATTACCTTAAAATTGTCATCAAACACCTTAGCAGCCCCATCATCATTCTCACAAATCACAGAGGCAACACAGCCCAAAACCAACAAGACCACCGTCACCAAACCCATGATCTTCATGCTTTGTGACTGATAAATCACAAATCTTTCCTACTTGTTGACAAGAATAATGAGAGTATGGTGTATAAATAGGGCTGGTGATCCACCGCTCCCAATCCTAGAGTTAGTATATTCACGGGAGTGGAGTGATGTGGCCCATGGCCCCCATACTCGATGCATTCTGAGCCAGCTAATATTGATGTGAAATTCCACTGTAGGAATAAATAGAAATGGGCAAATAGAGGCAGGACACTCTACTTACTTTAGCATTACCCAAATGCATTATCTTTTTCAGAGATTCTGCACAAAGCGATTGTCTGCATCGAACTCCTTCTCTCGCTTATGATGGAGAGGGGCCCTGCCTGCCTGCCAAGGGAGAAGAAGCAGTGAATATGCCAATGGTTCAAGCTTTTATCAATTCAATAATTGAGATAATTCCTTGGAGAGAGAAACTGAGCTTTAGACAGGGACAATAATAGCTAGGAGGTACCTATCCATGCTTTTGACAGACCAGTGGCGCTCACACCGAGGCCTCTTGATTATCCACATCAGACTAGCCGTTAGAGTTATGGGGGTACATGGAGTTTCTATGTAAACGTCAAAAATATGCAGAGTAAGTAGGCAGTAGGATTTTGACATCGCCCCTGATGTTGTGATATTATGAAAATATGCAGAGTAAGTATGCAGTAGGATCTTGACATCTCTTTATACTTTTGATGTGATGAAAATATAAAGAGATCACACTCCTTGACATGTAATTCGTACTGTTAGCTTGACCAGAAAGTTGTAGCTTATATATTTCATTTAAAATATATACCGGATTGTTCTTGAGAGGCAAAGCAACCATCATGACTAACATTTTGTCTAATCAATGGAATAAATACACTTCAAAAAAAAAAAATTTGCAAGTGAAGTTTAATTTAACTTTTTTATGAGGTAGTTGATATTTTGGACTGTAAATATAAATCAAGCATTTTTTTGGGTAAATTATTTTGTTTTTTTGTCTCTATTTATTAAATAATAAATACATTTCTTAAAAAAAAAAAAACAACAAAATGTATTGATTTTGAGAAATCTATTTTATTTCAGATTTTTATTTATTGAAAAGTTTTATATTGATTTGTCATTTTCTTTACAATTTATTATTGTATTTAAACTTTACACATAAAAATCTTAAATTACTTGGCTAGTTAATTGTTATGGTGGGATTAGCGTGTTTATATATTTATAAATCATTTAAGTTAGGTTTTTCTTAATACACGATTTTTATATTGTATGATTTTTAATTTGTTTTTTTTTGTCTTGTGTATTTTTCAAGAGCTTTGACCTTATATTTATTTCTTGTGATGAGTTTTTGTTCTCTTATCTTCTTTGTTCTTTCATTTTTGTAAATAATTTTTCTATTCCATTTTTCTCTCTTGTTTCATTGTTTATGATGTTCGGATTTTTTCCAAAATCATAATTACACGGTTCTTGTATACCAAGTACCATACTTGCATATGGTTTGACCCCTATTTTTATTGCTACTTCTACCCCTTGTTTGTGAATTCTCTAGGGTTTGCGTGCGTTTTTGTATTCTTTTCTTGTCTATTATGATCCACATGTAGCCTTGCATCATGCCTCATCGAAGCTCATAGCTTTGCAAGTCTCCTCACTTCTCTTGCAAATTTAGGCTCTACACCTTCATGGCATCTCTAAGAAGGATACGGTCTCATGGTAGTACATAACAATGATGTAGTCCTACATCCCGATGACCGACTTCCTTCACAACCTCAAGTGGAACTATTTGCATCATTTCTTACTTGTTTGCATCTTGACCAACACTTGGCATCATTCCTTACATCTCGGATACTTGCTTCACAACCCACACAATTTATATAATCTTGTGCTACATTTCACGACTTATACAAACTTGCACAAACCTGTTCCTTGTTCCACACAACTTCTTAAATGTTGTAATCCTATATGACATTTGCATCCTACCTCGGTAGATCCCTCACACATCATCACACTTGTGCCTTACTTGTTCATATTCCAAAGTGTCACTAAGAATATATGTTGAACTATTTTACTCAAAATTCGCTTCCTAGCACCTTGATATCAACGGGCATGTTAGATGGCACATCCTACATGAGAATATATTAGAACATCCTTATGGTATGACATGTGTCAAATTCTAGTTGTCTTGTGAATAAGGAAGATGGAATGATTGTAATTCTTTCCAACAATCATCATTAGTTATACCTATTATTCTCAATCGTATACATGTATTGTAACCACTATGATGGAGCACATAGATACACACACTCATCAAAGATTGAACTTGCGAACCACGCAAGACATGCAAATAGTTTTTATTAGTTCTTTTCCTACATTCAATCATCTATTTGTAGTCCTTTACAATAGTCTAGAAATTCAATAATGATGCATTCCTCTTCTTATACAAGAGCATGATTTCTAATTCTTGATATTTATTTATACACAATTATATTTCCTATTTACCATTTTTGAATAGAAGTCACATTTTTTATGTAAATAAGTATTTTGCTACATTGTTGTGTGTTTCATTCATTTCACTCAATAACCCGTGCACGGTCTTATAATCCTTGTTGTTCCATGTAGTTAGGATTGTCCCCTACACATGGTCATCATCTCCATAGTGTAGATCATTTTTATCGAGCATATGTTTAAACCTTTTTATGCTTATAAATACACGAGTGTAGTGACATAAAGAAGGACAAAAGGTTGGTTTGGTTTGCACCTACCGGAAAGAATGTTATAACAAGATTAAGAATATCGACACCTAGAGAAAACCTAGGGTAGTTTCATAAGGCCAAAATATCATTAAGGAAACTTTATAAAAATGACACGATAAACTCTTTGTCGAGTTCCACAAGTTGATGCTTCAACTCAACCTTATGGGAGCACCCTCTATCTCCCAATCATCTCATATCCGGTTTTAACATTAGAATCCTTACAAGGTCCAAGTTAACCTCAATATAGAAGTGTTTGAAGGAAATATTGACATTGTGGAATTTGATAAGTGGTTGTACCAATGTGAGGCCTATCGAGCCAAAAATTGTTGTAGAACCTGGATAATGTGCCAAATTGAGGCCTACTTCTTAGTAAAAACTTCACTAACAAAGTGAATATTAACCGCAAAGTTGAATATGTCTATTTTATTGTCCATAGGTGGGATACATTTAATGCACAATGTGACAAAGAGTTTGATCCCATTCAAATTTGGGATGATTTTATCTATGTTATGTAGAAGTACTACCATATCATACATTATGAGGATAAATACATGAAGTTTTAAAATTTGTGATGTTTGTAAGGAGCATATGATTGTCTACTACACCAATGAGTTATACGACTATATTTCATGCTTGCATGACAACCTCTTAGAAAAACATAAGGTGTTGAAGTACATCAATGAACTCGCACCTTATTTGTAGACTAATATGGATTTCTTAATTCTAACTCCTTTTATCAATCATACCTCAAAATTTCAAATATTGAAGCTAATCTCAATATGAATCATTTATTGACATCTCTATCTAATGACATATACAATATACATCCCATGAAAATGTAACATCTCAAGTCCCCGTGTAAAATAAGTACAACACGTCATGTATAAGTGAGTAACCTAAGAAGACCACCCAAAAGAATCATAAGACTTTTAGACCTTCCAACTCATACAAAAAAGAAGAATATGTAGGATGAAAATTATTTCCTTCGACATCACTCACACACACATCATGATTCTAAATACCATACACAAGAATCAATGATTAAGCAATCTGCATCATGTGTCACACAAACAAATGCCATCGATCTAGATAATTTTTGTTTGAGAACCAACACTAATTCCACCAATGATTTTGATTATTGAGTGTCTCTTCCACACAAATTTTTGGATCAAAGGACAACCTATCTATGTCATCATCAATATTGGGATTCAAAAGAGCATCATCTCTTAATACAAAACTCAATGTTTTGCACTTCCTACTATCATGCATCATCTCCCATACTCACTTGGATGGCTCCGAGTTAGGAAAATATATCTAGGTTCAAGGAGGTAATGTAATTTTTAGTATAAAGTCAAACCAATGGAGGAGAATGTCACTTGTGATATTATACCTCTTGATTTTTTCAACATATTGTTGGTAAGACCCTACATATATATGATTCTGATGCTATGTATATCATACAAAGCCACAAAGATGGGTTGTTTAGGCCAAAGATTTATTTTTCAATCTCTTTGAGTCTTCCCCAACAACCAAGGTCACATTTATCTCTTCCAAACAATGTCAAAAGATTATCTCACACACACAAAAATTCATTTTGTTCATTTTCCATCCATAAACACCTACATGTGAGAGAAAGAGAGAATTAGTAATACACGCCATGCTAACATCATCAAAACAAAAACAAATCAAAAAGTTACTAAATCAACACAATGAATTCTTTGTAGAAATAAAAGGCCTTCCAACATAATGCGTAGTAAAAACTTCATTGATTTTTTCCTTAGATTCACCCTTCCAAAAAAAATCACTATACAAAAAGTCAATTAGGGAGAATCATGAAGTATGAAGCCAAATATAAGAGCTCATTAGTCGGGACACAATTAGGCATGACTCTTCACCTACTGAAGCCTAATAGTTCTATCATCCAAGAAATATGAGACATGGTGACTACGTAGAATATCACACTTTCAAAAAAATCACAATAAAGAATCGTTATCCATGACCATGCATTGAAAACCTCCTAGATCAGTTCCCGCGGTGAAAAATAATTCACTTATATTGACCTAAAGTCTAGTTACCATCAAGTCCTAGTCCATCTTAAAGACATCCGGAAGAAAATTTTCAAGACATGGGAAGGATTGTATGATTTATGCACTTGATGGACAAATTACAATATCTTGCTCCTTATACAGGAGCAGCTTTAGCCGAATATTTCATGTATAAAGAACAACATACATCAATAATTTATGATGATCTCTCCAAACAAGCACAAGCTTATCGACAAATGTCTCTTCATCCCTTCCTCAATTTCTTCATCATCATCTACTTGGATGAATTTCCTATCTTTAATAAGACTTGGGAGGATCATGTGGAGCACATCGCATGCATCCTGGGACACATTACACAACACAAGTTATAGGAAAAATTTATAAAGTGTACATTTGGCATAATACACATTCAATACATGGGCTACTCATTTTCCATGAAAGGATACATATAAATCTATATAATATCAAAATGATTCAAGGTTGGTGGCGGACCACTCTACACAATGTCATATAGTTGCAAAGATTTATTTTACTTTTGAATTTTTACCCCAAGTTTGTCCTTGGTTTCTTGCACATATCCTAACCTCTCAGCTATATAATGCGTACAAATCCAAGTTTGATTGGACTCTAACCAATAACATTATTTTTAAGTAATTCCTTTGCACAGTGCATGTTCTTGTAGTGTCGAACATTACAATCTCTCTTGTAGATTCACACTAATACATTAGACTATACGCACAACATGATACTCATGTAGCATGGAATAGATAATATAACACTAAGATAATTTTAGTGTAAAGGAGAAAAGGTACCCCACCTATAAAACAAAATTGTAAACTATTGTGTTAATAGTTAAGTAATGACAACACTACATCTTGAACAAGGAGACAATTATTCATTCTAATCATAAGACACTTCAACAACCTCTCGCAAATACAAAATAAATTGAAGAATGTGTGACACATGAAGTGGATGAATTACCTTTAGTAGTTCCATCTCATGACCAATCATAAAATGTGAATGGATAATAATGTATCAGATTTCCTTATCCAACTATTGTTACATGAGTTATCATCGAATGTTGGACACATGTAACTCCAACTTTTTAGATTGGGTATCCCTATACTTAATCGACAAGGAATTCATAAATTCCTATACCACTCTTTTGAAGGGTGAAAATTTTCAAGAGTTATACATAGATAAAAAAGTATTTACATGTTTTTCCACCACTATGTACATGATGGCACACCTTTCAAGAGAATCATTTTGGAGGTACACTATGAAAATCCATTGAGAAATTTTGGAATAGCAAAGACTCTTCTAACATTAAAATCACACTTCTATTAGCCACACATGTGCATAGACGTGTGAGTACTATATTATGCATTGCATTCCTTATTACATTTCCAAACCAATGAACATGAATCTGGGCTCGCAAAGCATGTCGTAGTTTCATTCAAGACATGATAATTTATCCACAAAGATTTCATGACTAGACTATCTATGAAAAAGTGGAAAATTTTTACACCCTAATTAAATTATTTGATTGTTATGGGTGTGGATAACAATAAGAAGGATGTAAGGGTTTATAACACATGAATTATTGTAATATAATTAACTTCCAACATTAATCATTCATAATTATAATAATGCATAATTTTTACATGAAACAACTGATAAATGATAGGTACTTGCTCAAATATGTGAGACGAGAAAGAAACTTAATTGTATAGGGAGGATTTGGATGTGTAGGATGATGGAACAAGAAGATCATAAATTGGAAGTGCTTTAATGAAATTTATGGAGATGTAAAATCAAAAGGGGTAGGACCATACAACTATCAGATATCAATGGTGGAAATTTATGGTCCCGACCTAGAAATATATGCTCTTAGATGATATGAAATTGTGGATCTAAAACTTTATGTTTTCTTTTATTTTCGGAAATGGCCTTCATAAAATGTTTCCCTTTCTTACACAACATTAGAATGACTTGTAATCACCTAAAATAGAATAGAAAATCTATAAACTTACAAACCTAGAAACCTCTTCATTAGAGCATTAGCAAACTAAAAGGAGAAAACATACATGTGTGTGGTTGAGGCTATACTACCCTTGGTAGTCAGACTCCTAGCTATTGAACCAATCCAAGTATTGCACTACATGCCTTCATGTGGGATTAAGCCTCATTTAGTTATCCTAGGTTATTATGCACATGTGAATAACTAACCAACCCCCTAGGGGTTCCCTCATGTCTCTTAACACCAATATAGTGGGATAATTTTATAGTATAGAATGTACCTAACATGGTAGTAGTGTGATGTGGTGTGCTTTAGCTATGTGACCTAACCCTTTGTTCCTTGAAACCCTTAAATAATGCTTGGAATGATCTTGGTTTTGATAAAACATGGATTTATGGCCTTTACATGTTTGGAAACCAAGGAACATAGACTCTTTGACCTAGTTGAGTGATTCAAACCCACAAGTAGGGGTTGCTTTAAATTATGTGCAACTGATTTGAACAAATTTAGGAACCCTTTGAGTTCTTTTGGAATGATATTTATAATATGGTATTGCGCAAGAGTGATGGGTGAGTTATAAAGTGACATTGAATTTCTTATATAGCCTTTGCAAGTGAAACATTCTAATAAGGCCAACCCTAAGAAGATGAAAATGATTTTAAAAAGATATTCAAATTGAAAATAGAGTCGAGAATTAAAAATACATGACCGTATAGTTCGGCCAAGGCCGAACCCCACATCTTAATCCATTTGTACATTCTTGGAATTAAAAGAGAAAATAAATCCATGAAGTTTGGACATGAAGCACATAGGTTATTTATTACTTCGATCAGATAATATTTCTAGAATTGATGATAGAGAAGATTATAAATATATAATCAAGTCACAAAAGAGATAGAATGACAAACCGATTGGATTCGAACATGACAATTTGTCTTAGCTAGGGAGCATGATAAAACTTGACATTACACAAAGACAAATTACCAAATTTTAGTGTCTACACCAACACAATGTAATGTTTGTTATAATGGATAAGTTTTGAAGATGGCCATCATGGTTCCTCATTGGAAAGATATTAAGGAATAAGGAGTTGCTTGTGTTTTCCTTACCTAGATATGCGGGTCCACTTTGGAATCCCAACATCCATCATATTTGATGAGCTTATTCTTATTTTTCTCGGTCATTCATAGAAAACACTATGATAATTGATGGGTACGTAGTTGGATCAATAGATGTAATTTTATCCTTAGATATGTGGATAAACATAAGTTTTCAACCGTACTTTATTTCATCATCTTCTCATGTAAAATAATGTGCATGCTCGCACTTGGCAAAAAGTATAACTTACTTTACATCCAACATGCCTACAACAAATTTCTTCGTATTTCTCTAGGGCATAGTCTATTCCAACCATGTTTTGGATTCCATTAAGTGAAACCTCCGGAGATATCCTACCATGTATGAATCGACATTAAGTTTGTGCATAGTTAAAGGAAATAGGAAAAACAAAGATTTTTTCACCACATAAAAATTTCAAAGTGTATTTTCTCTCTCTCAACATAAGTACAAATAGTGCCATGCTTTGCACATTTTGACCCCATGTATTCCAAGTTAGCAATAAATTTTGGTCACACATTTAAAACAAATGCTTTAATGGTTCATTAAAAATATAAAGTCTCTTCTCTATGGTTTTTACACCATTCTCCATGAATCGATGAGATTGCCATTGTTCTTGATATGCCTTCATAATTTGGCATGGAATAATTCTTTAATGTGGATATTTTCAAGCCTTACTTTCTACCGATTATTGATCCAAAATGACATACCATCCTATTGATTTAGACATTGAAACATTTGTACCTATAGATAAGGACCGAGTATCAAACCGATGGACACATGCACCGAAATGTCACTCACCAATATTTTTGAATAGTCAATTTTGGGCAGTCTTTACCACTTGAGATTACACCATTGTCGAAGTTAGGTTCAACACCTCAATGAAACATTAAAATACCTTAAAAGTGTGGGGCAATGGATCCTTTAATGTCGATCTCCAAAGGAAATGTTGGTTCCTTGTAGATGGTATTGAGAGGATATTAATGACTTGTCTTGAGTGATGGAGTCATGGTGAAGTCTGTTGAGTTCCTCAAGATCATAATGCTACCATTAGGGTGTATTAGGCCTAATTGAGAAGTATTGTATTGTTTATGTTGTAAGGCTTATTCGACCTATAAGGTCCCTTTATGTAACTTATATGAATGTGTAGAGTGTGTATTCATGTTGTTTAATGACCAAACTTGTATGGTCTAATAGTCTTTACCGACCTAGAGTGTTTTGTGGCATGAGTCATGTATAAAAGTAAGTTGTATTTGCTCATTTGAGACAATCAAGTTGTATGGAGGTTTGAGTAAGTGAGAGGAAGTGTGTGAAGAGGTCATAGGGCTCTAGATTATAGAAGAGAAGAAGCATGATAAGTTGAGAATATCAAAGGAAGAAGCTACTAGGTCACTTGACCTAATTTGCACTATAAGGTGCATATGTGAAGCAAGAGAAGAATGTATGTTTTGAGGATTGTATGAGAATGAGTGATGCTTGAGAAGAGATGAGGTCTTAAGGACCATGTGAGAAGGGAAGAGGTAGTGTCATGATGATCTAGCAAGGGCAGAGAGTGTGAACATCCATGTCATATGATCTAATCAGTACATATGAGTGCATACATGAGCTAAGAAGGATAGAGAGCGTTTTTAGAGGGTTTTGAGTGAAGAGGGCTGAAAAAATGATCACAATCAGTTGGTTGAGCAACAAGGACATTAAGTGATCTTCATATCAGGTGGCTAAGTGGGTTCTTGGTCATCTTGGGGGGTTTTAGCCTCCTTGTAGAGTGGGTGCTCTACTAAATAGGGGTTGGTGCTCCTTGTGGGGTTGGTGCCTCACTAAAGTTGTAGGGGTTGGTTATCCTTTTGAAGTGGGTGTTTCACTAAAGAAATATCTTCTGTTGTGTAATATACACAGGAGTCCTTTGTCTTGTGTAATATATGCAGACATTAAGTGGGTTTTCTTCCCCTTCCCCCCTCAGTCATTGTGCTTCCAACAATGTTCCCTTGCACATTCAAGTGACCACCAACAACATTAGGATCAAAATGGTTCTTGTGGATAATGATTCAAGATTAAAAATTTGTAGTGAGTCTTTTCATTTCGCAACTAGGCACTAAAAGAAAAGCCTTGCAAAGTCATATACGATCATTAAGTGTTTTGACAATTAATCAAGAAAGGCTCTTGGAGTGATTACATTAAATATATCACTTTGACTCGACTTGTATCTACAAAATGTAAGTTATCTCAAATGATCAAAGAATTCTAACTATGGAATGTCAAGTTATCTCAAATGATCAAAGAAGGAAAATGAAAGAAAGGCTTTTTACAAATTCATCATGAACATGCACTCCATTTTCTTAGATGTTGGGAATGTGGAGTTCATGTTCTTGATATGGAGGTCAACAAAGGTGGAATTAGGGAGAAAGTTATAAGGTGTCAATTCAACAATAAATCAATGCATAAACACTCCAAAAACATGTAATTTAATAACTAATAAATGCAAGGGCCTCTTTTAGGTGTTCGTAATCTCATAGACATTAATTTAAAAATGTTTAGTAAGGAAAGTTTTTTTAATATTCGAAAATGAGATTGCTTAACACTTGGGCGCCATTTATGTGGAAGAGGGATAGTTAAATTTTCTCACTAGGTGTTACTAAGAAAATTTAGGAGTGATTTTTCTACAAAGATAGTCCCACAAGTGTATAATATTTTTGAGAAGGTAACAAAAATATGACATGCGAAAAATTATAAGAATGTCGATTTAGATTGCTCTTACTTCATTATTATTTTGAAAAGAAAGATACGAAACCTAAGTAATTGTAAGCATTTGGTCCCACAAAGTGTAAATTTTTGTGAGAAGTTAAACATACAAAATAATAAGAATGTGGATTTGAACTTTGTAGAAAGACTACCTCACTTCATTGTTAAATTCTAAATAATTTCAGCCAAATCATTATAATGACTTTAAGTGAAAAATTATAAAAATATCGTTTTCAACTTTGTAGAAAACCTACCCCACTTCAGTGTTATTTCTTTTCATGAAATATACGAATTGTAAGTAATTTATGTATGGAGGAATTCAAATTAAAACGGTCAATTTTGGAGCCGGCATGGACATAATCATATTCCTTGGTATTAGTGACTGCGTGCCCACTAATGCGGGCCACAGATCATTACGAATCTCACGCCACCTAAGACCAATAATTGAATGGGAATGCTCTCAACTCTTTGAGTTTCTTGCTGTGCATAGGTATCCAATAATGCAAATTATAAAGATGGCACGCACTTGATTAAATTGCTAACTGCGAGGACAACATGATGCCATTGCCTTTCAATGGTCCCGCAGCCGCAGCAGGTACCAGGTATCTCACCCCTCTCTCCATCATAACTCACCACCCTTTTCACGTTTTCCTTTAGTTTTTACTGTTCTTATCTCTCTCATAAATTTACTTGAATCAATGTAATTGGGAGTTAATTTGCAAAAAAAAAGTAAGCAAATGTACTCTGTGTGCCACCTCACTGCACCACAATCCATTCGACTTTCACATCAAGCATAGCTGGCCTGCCGTGTTATGTATGTAACATTACAGTCCCGTGAGTATACTTATTATTGGGAGCGGTGCTTCATACTTTCTTCACCATCCCCTATTTATAAGCCATGGTTTCAGCCTTGTCACACATCACAAGAAGGAGAGGTTTGTTTGTGGTTTATCAGAACTCACAAGCATGAAGGTCATGGGTTCGCTGATGGTGGTCTTGTTGTTTTTGGGTTGTGTTGGTTCTGTGACTTGCCAGAATGATGATGGGGCTGCCAAGGTGTTTGATGAAAATTTTAAGGTAATGTGGGCAGAGGACCATGTGAAGACCTCTGAAAATGGTCATGTATGGCACCTCTCTCTTGATCAGCAATCAGGTGAGTTACTTATGTCTCTGTGTAATCTTGTTTGTAGACACTGTCCTTTTTCCAAGGGGATTGAATAAGTATTGTGTGCAGGATCTGGGTTCCAGTCGAAGCATAAGTACAGATTCGGATGGTTCAGCATGAAACTTAAGCTGGTGCCGGGGGACTCTGCAGGAGTGGTCACTGCTTATTATGTATGTTTTTGATGTTTCATGTTGTGAAACTAAAAATTGTTTGCTGCACTGTTTGAATAAAATGGTTTAACAATGTGTAAATGATGGGGGTGGGTGCAGATGTCTTCTAATAATGAAATGAACAGGGATGAACTCGACTTTGAATTTCTGGGAAACAGAAGTGGAGAGCCATATGCCCTGCAGACCAACGTTTATGCCAAGGGCACTGGTGGAAGGGAGCAGAGGCATATTCTCTGGTTTGATCCCACTGAGGATTTTCACACCTACTCCATCCTCTGGAACACTCATCAGATTGTGTATGTCTCTAATGCTTTATTGTTACTGGTCTTCTTTAAATGTGATTTCTTGATTTAGGCTGAAATTGTTGGGGTTGCAGGTTTTTTGCAGACCAAATTCCAGTGAGAGTGCATAGGCACACCAAGGCAACTACCCATGTGTTTCCAAGGGAGCAGGGGATGTACATGTTTTCAAGCATTTGGAATGCAGATGACTGGGCCACCAGAGGTGGATTGGAGAAAACAAACTGGGCATCAGCTCCATTTGTTTCTTCTTACAAGAAATTCCATGCTGTGGGCTGCAAATGGGAGGATTCATACCCTGCCTGCAACTCTACGACTGCAGAAACAGAGAAATGGTGGGATAAGCCGGTTGCATGGAGTCTGAATGATAAGCAGAAGAAAGATTACAGGTGGGTGAGAAGCAAGTACATGGTGTATGATTACTGCTATGACAAAACTCGCTTCTCCACACAGCCTGTGGAATGCTCTGTTGCTCCCTGGGATTAAACTGAGATCTGAGATGGCACTATGCGTAGCTTTGTTTGAATGGTAGGTTGTAGTAAACATGTATGCTCGCTATTGGTAAATGCATCCGCTGTGTATCATAAAAATGCAATTTAATTATGATTAGAATATTCCAATAGGATGTACTGGTCATGGACTGATACTTATTTTTATGATTAATAAATTTGGGAGACAGTATGTGCCCTATTGGATTGGAATTTAGATTGGAGTAATATGGTTGTGTGCGTGTTCTGGTCCATCATGGATGAAATAAGAAAAAAATAAGCAAAGCTAAACCAAATTTAAAGAAAACAAGCAATTATAAAAGCACAGTACACATAAATATCGAGATACCTTTGATAGCTTTCTAATTGATTGTTAAATAGTATGCAATAATTTTTAGAGTTTAGATTTGTGATAAAAATGAGGGACAAGTTTACCATACTCAGTGAAATTTCTTACATTGAAATTTTTGGAAATATTCCATTTATATATCCTTATTTAGCTTTTGAGTTCTTGGTACAATTTGGGTACGGAATTAAAACTCATATATCGGCTTTAAAGATTTGATAGTAGTTTGTGCAGGTTGATGGAATTTGACAGTGTTTAGTTTCATACTTGTTTGCAGAATAACTATTGTTTGGAAATGCATCCATTTTAGCATATATATGTGAAGTGCATTTTACCTTAACTTGGGCATGTTTGTAACTTGCTCACAATCCAGAATCTCATTTTTACCACACTTAAAAATTACATGTCCATGTGGGAAAAATATGATTTCTAAATAAGGTAACAATGTTAGAATGCATTATGATTACACTAACAAACTAGTTTTCAAATTATGCTTGGTGATATTTTATAGTGGATGTCATTTCACCGTATTTGGGTATGCAGACAGTATGTTTCTATCCTAGTTGCAGCGTGTATAATGTTCGGATAATGTAGACACTAAATCACACACTTTGGGTACATTTCTATGTCCTAGTCGCATACTATTATTCATTTGATTCCTAAGAAAGAAAAGTACTAATTGACCCTTGTCTTAGGCCTCTTTACTTGCTTTATGGTTTCTTTCTTGGTATCACACACCCTACTCCTGGTCTAAATTTTGATACTTCAATTTTTCGTGTCCGGACACCAAAGACCTCATTAGGATGTCACTACCCCGTCCTCATGGGTGCCCCGACCTTTTGTACTTTGCTCACCTATTTTGGGTCTTTTCTAGTCATTGGGCATCTTGATTTCTTATGGGTCGGCCTTTTAGTGGTTAATTATGAAATTCAAACAAAAGAATCATATAAATATAAAGTTATGTGACCATAATAAAGGACCAAGCACTAAGCATCTATCATCACCACCTAAGGTTGTGTTCAAATATCATTACAAGAGCATTCAAGTATCCATCTAGCATCCACACAAGGGACAAGGGACTGAATTCTTCTACATACACACATAGGAGGGAAGTTCATTTTTCCATGCACACACCTATCTACATTTTCTACATTTAGCTATTGATTGTTATTCAAGTACATATCGGCACAAGAACCACCAAGGGATGATTCTACACACACGCGCGCAAAACTACATGGAGTCTGAAATGTAGTGCATCGCTCGGATCATAAGTTCACTTAGTCGGGTGACCATTGAGGTTAGTCGACTCCCCATTTGCATCTTTTTCTTTTTAGGATTTGATGTGTTTTGTGGTTTTATAGGTGCTCTTTCTCTTTGCAGGTTTGACGATCGGATAGAGACACATAGGTGATTAAAGGAGACATCCAATGACCATCTTACAACCCTGTGAAATTGAGTTTCTAAGGTTTTGAGCGATCACAAGCTCTCGGAGGAGGTTTGCAGTGCCCCGGGCACCCCTGACCTAGTCCAAACACCCTAGTCCCAACATTTCTAGCGTTCGCATGATTTTGAAGCTTAGTTACGACATTATTCCCTCCTATTCCACTTGGTACATCTTCATGATCATTGTGAACCAGCCTAAGTCTTATTTCCTCCCTCTCGCACTTAGGGTTTTTACATTTATCTTGCTTATTGTTTAGGTTAAATTATATATTTCATTGTTATATCAACTGCGTTGTAACTTTACTAAGATTTAGTATTTATATTATCAATATTTTTTTAATCATTTGGTGAACCCATCACTTGAATTCCACCTTCTTTTAGGATCTTCTTCTTATGCCCATTACCGCAGTGGTTGTTTTGGGTCCTTTGAGTAAATCGAGCTTCCTTCATCTTCTCGTAGGGTTTATAAAGCAATGGTTGAATCGATAACCCTTTTGCTAACTCTTAGAATTTTTCCCTTAATGATATCGAAACATCTACCGGTGAACAATCATATGATGAAGACACCAATGTTGATCAAAAGCAATTAGACAAGCTTACCAATTTTCACAAACTATGTTTGACAATCCCTCCCATCTTTCGCATATTCTATATGACTTGATTGTTGTTAAAACTCTTGGTATGTTGCTTTGGCACCCATTGTCAATTTTTCTCTACTGCCATGGCCTCCACCGAACCCCTTCATATTCCTACTTCCATTCCCACTACTACCGCTCCCATCATGCCACCTAATGCTTCTACTACACAACATGTCTCTTCCTCAAACACCCCCGATTTAAATTCTTTATATCACGACTTGCAAACTCAAACTCATTAGCTTCAAATTACCACCTCTCGTGCATCTCCATTTCGATTCCACTTCACTCCTTCACACTCCTTTCACACCCGCCATTTCCGCATATACCCTTCCTCCCAATTTCATCGCTCTTAAGTTGCCCATTTTCAAAGGCCATGGCAACCCTCAAGAACTTCTTCGTGCATTTGACGTAGAATGTCTAGATTACGTGGATGATCATACTTTGCTCACTAAGATATTTCCTCGCGGTCTTCAAGATTATGAAATGTATTGGTTCTATGACCTACTTGTCCAATCGTTAACATCTTTCACACATTTAATCAATGCTTTTCTCATGCATTTCTCAATTAATATCGGCTATAAGATCTCATATGCTCAATTAGCACAAATTAAGCAGCGGGATCCAATGAACATCTAGCAGACTAAGTCTTACGGTATTAGAATAAGTTATCTAGGATGTCCAATATACTCGCAGACTACGAGCTTCAAGATTTATTTATCCGAGTCCTTGTTGTCTCCATTATAAGAGATTGTCATCTTTGAGACATCTCTTTCTTTCTATCATATATGTCATATTCTTAAGCTACGTGAAAGGAACCTATTATCTATGGGTAAGCTTAAGTATCATGAGTAGGCTTCCTCTTTTACGTGCTTTCAAAGCAAATCAACTTTCAAGTCGTCTACTAAGCCATCTAAAGCAAAACCAATAGTTAACATTGTCATTACTCATGAAAAGCTTCAATGACAAATGACCTCCAAGCGTACTTTACAAAACTTCCCATCCCTCCACATCTTATATTGACACATCTCGTTGATCTTATTACACTTCCTCCTCCACTTAATCTGGATCCATCTCACCCTAAAGGTCACAATTATAACAAAAATTTAGATGTGATTATCATCAATGCATTGGGAATTCTACAGATCGATGTTTCAAACTTCAAAATATTATTCAAGATCTTATTGATAATAATGCAATTGAGCTCCCGAGCCTACGACTTATACATTGGTCAATGAAAATCACAAGCTCAAGATCTTCAACAATCCTCTTCCTAAGCATGACAAGAAAGCGGTTGACTCTTCAGCTAATCATACATATCATGCAAAGTGCCTCCTCCTTCATCGGGAGCTCTTGATTTTATAGTTGCTCACACGGAACCATCTTCACCGCTCATGACATTCTCTAATCATGACTATCATGCTACATTCTCTTTTGATTGCTTGCACATCAGTGCTTCTATTGGATCTATTTCTATCAATAACACCATGGTTGATCCTTCATTTCGCATAAGTGCATGCTCTATTGCACTCCTTGTTGCTATTGATTATCTGCTCTTGCATATTTTATACCTAGTACTGGATCTTATCGTTATGTCAAGCTTCCGAGCTATAGCTGGTCCTCTCACCATGCTTGTGCCTTTCCTTGTGTCACCTAGCCGGAAAAAGGGGGATAAGGGAGTCGAACTAGAAACCTCCAAGGTCTAAAACGAACCAACTCACCACTCTACCAAGCGAGCTCGGCTGGTTACAAAATGAGCTCGCAACTATTAATACAAGTTTTTAATAGACTTTGAAAGGCGTGATTAGGAGTAGTTTGTAGTCTATTGAGGTTTTGAGGCACTTAGAAGATGAATTTTAACTTGGTGTAAACAACAAACTTTTTCGAGTCGAGAGGATTACAACCATGGCATCGATTCTTCATGACATGCTTTAAATTTCCATTTGTAGGTGTTTTTATATCACACGGTTGTAGGGAGATTTCATTGTGAAGAAGTTATAGGGGCCACAGATGGATTTGAGAACGTGATTCTAGAAAATTGTAGAGTTCTACAAGTTTGATATCAACCCATTTGCAGGTGACAGAGATATATTTTTCATTATTGAAGGTAAAATTGTACTTCATTGGATTAAATAGATCGATTCACATTTCGTGAATCCTGAGACGTGCCCTACATGTGAACTCTATTATCAATTTGTAATGTGGACTTCATTTTCGGTTTTCTTGAAGCTTTTGATCAAATAAAATTTCAGAAAAGAGAATTTATTAATTTGGTTAAGCAATCAATTAAACGAGAAATTGGATTCAATTAAAATTGACAATCCATTATCCATGATAGATTAAATGAATTTGCACATTTCAATGTTATGATTAAAAAATCGATTGAGTTTCTATATGAAAACAAATAATTAATCAATTTTGGAGAAATTAAAATCCAAAAAGTTGATTAAATTTTATACAATCCATGAAAACAGTTTAAAAATAAAAATTAAAACTTACATTTTCGGATCAACTTTGGTATCAGAGCTAATTTAGCTCGATAGTTGCTTCAGTTGAATCTGATTAACAATGTGATTGCTTCAAGTTGGTGTAGTTGGTTTAGTTGTTTGAACAAGGTAGAAGTGCACTATGGGCGAATGTCTACACAAGCGAAGCTTGAATAAATTGAAGCTTACAATCACTAGATCCAGAAGAGAACTCTCTCACGAGATCCATGTATTACTCCTTAGAAGAGGAGAATGCTCAACTAAGATCAGAAATGCAAGCCAAGGATTAGCTCTTGGCAAGATTGCGGTGTGAACAAAAAAGGGAGAGACCCTTAACTACAAATGCAGAAACAATGACCGGTGAATGCACTATAAGTATGTCACCATCGATCAAATTCCTCATCCCATTTGGATTTGGATTTAAGTAAATATGTTTTTGGTGGTTTTGAAAGATACACTAAAGGCGTTAGATCTAAATTATTAAGTACAATGGGTTTTAATAGAATCGGCCTTGTAAGAACAACCTGTGGTATGGCTAACCCAATATAGGTCGAGGATCGTCCTCGTTATGCAAGTTTGGGTTATTCTAGTGCGGGAATGGATATTGGAGAGTCATCCAAGCACACTGAAGGAAGACGAGCTTCCGACAGCAAAGTGTTCACCCCACTAGCACAACAGAATGGGAATGGTAAGAAAAGTCAAAGAAGAGGTAACAAAATTCCACCTCTTGTTTCTTATCATAATCATAACCCTGGGAAACAAGGTAAAACTTTTGAGGATCCAATCTTTCGTTTAAACAATTTGTGTTTGATATACAGAAAATGATGAATGTTTTTCCATGCACGTTTTTGTGGAGGAACTAATCATTTTGTTTCCTTTTGTTGGAAGAGAAAATCATTCTTGCAAAAGTATTTTCCCGATGAGCTGAAAAACCAATCTCGTACCTTTCAGGCGAGAAATGGTAATAAGGTTTCCTCACCCCATAAGGAGGAAAAGAGGAAGCCTACTAAGACCAATAATTGAATGGGAATGCTCTCAACTCTTTTGAGTTTCTTGCTGTGCATAGGTATTCAATAATTAATGCAAAAAGATGGCACGCACTTGATTAAATTGCTAACTGCGAGGACAACATGATGCCATTGCCTTTCAATGGTCCCGCAGCCGCAGCAGGTACCAGGTATCTCACCCCTCTCTCCATCATAACTCACCACCCTTTTCACGTTTTCCTTTAGTTTTTACTGTTCTTATCTCTCTCATAAATTTACTTGAATCAATGTAATTGGGAGTTAATTTGCAAAAAAGTAAGCAAATGTACTCTGTGTGCCACCTCACTGCACCACAATCCATTCGACTTTCACATCAAGCATAGCTGGCCTGCCGTGTATGTATGTAACATTACAGTCCCGTGAGTATACTTATTATTGGGAGCGGTGCTTCATACTTTCTTCACCATCCCCTATTTATAAGCCATGGTTTCAGCCTTGTCACACATCACAAGAAGAAGGAGAGGTTTGTTTGTGGTTTATCAGAACTCACAAGCATGAAGGTCATGGGTTCGCTGATGGTGGTCTTTTTTTTTTGGGTTGTGTTGGTTCTGTGACTTGCCAGAATGATGATGGGGCTGCCAAGGTGTTTGATGAAAATTTTAAGGTAATGTGGGCAGAGGACCATGTGAAGACCTCTGAAAATGGTCATGTATGGCACCTCTCTCTTGATCAGCAATCAGGTGAGTTACTTATGTCTCTGTGTAATCTTGTTTGTAGATACTGTCCTTTTTCCAAGGGGATTGAATAAGTATTATGTGCAGGATCTGGGTTCCAGTCGAAGCATAAGTACAGATTCGGATGGTTCAGCATGAAGCTTAAGCTGGTGCCAGGAGATTCTGCAGGAGTGGTCACTGCTTATTATGTATGTTTTTATTATCCCGAACTAAAACTGTTTACTGCATTGTTTGAAAAAATGGTTTAACAATGTGTAAATGATGTTGGTGGGTGCAGATGTCTTCTAACAATGAAATGAACAGGGATGAACTCGACTTTGAATTTCTGGGAAACAGAAGTGGAGAGCCATATGCCCTGCAGACCAACATTTATGCCAAGGGCACTGGTGGAAGGGAGCAGAGGCATATTCTCTGGTTTGATCCCACTGAGGATTTTCACACCTACTCCATCCTCTGGAACACTCATCAGATTGTGTATGTCTCTAATGCTTTATTGTTACCTGCCTTCTTTAAATGTGATTTCATGATTTAGGCTGAAATTGTTGGGGTTGCAGGTTTTTGCAGACCAAATTCCAGTGAGAGTGCATAGGCACACCAAGGCAACTACCCATGTGTTTCCAAGGGAGCAGGGGATGTACATGTTTTCAAGCATTTGGAATGCAGATGACTGGGCCACCAGAGGTGGATTGGAGAAAACAAACTGGGCATCAGCTCCATTTGTTTCTTCTTACAAGAAATTCCATGCTGTGGGCTGCAAATGGGAGGATTCATACCCTGCCTGCAACTCTACAACTGCAGAAACAGAGAAATGGTGGGATGAGCCGGTTGCATGGAGTCTGAATGATAAGCAGAAGAAAGATTACAGGTGGGTGAGAAGCAAGTACATGGTGTATGATTACTGCTATGACAAAACTCGCTTCTCCACACAGCCTGTGGAATGCTCTGTTGCTCCCTGGGATTAAACTGAGATCTGAGATGGCACTATGCGTAGCTTTGTTTGAATGGTAGGTTGTAGTAAACATGTATGCTCGCTATTGGTAAATGCATCCGCTGTGTATCATACAAATGCAATTTAATTATGATTAGAATATTCCAATAGGATGTACTGGTCATGGACTGATATTTATTTTTATGATTAATAAATTTGGGAGACAGTATGTGCCCTATTGGATTGGAATTTAGATTGGAGTAATATGGTTGTGTGGGTGTTCTGGTCCATCATGGATGAAATAAGATAAAAACAAGCAAAACTAAACCAAATTTAAAGAAAACAAGCAATTATAAAAGCACAGTACACATAAATATCAAGATACCTTTGATAGCTTTGTAATTAGACTTTGCTATTATGATTACACATAAATTAAAATATTAGGTGAAGTTAGAGCAAAACTAGTTACAAAAGATTGTATAAATCACCACCGTAAGTATTTCTTATAAGATATAAATAACGATTTTTTAACCTTATAAATTTAAATTGTAGATTTCGCCAAAGGCTCTTTGGTTTATTGGTGAAGTTGTTTGACTCACATGTAACCTCTATACGGAGAAGCTTTTGGCTCTAGTAGAGTTTTATAAATGTGCGTGTCTATTGCCTATATTAGTTGTTTTGTCAAGCCCCTCTTGTCAAATCGTTTTTATGAGATTTTGTAACAACCGGTATTTAAGTTGATATTAATTTAGTCGTTTCGGCAGATTAAGTCTATTTAAATTGTCTTCAACCAAAGTGTATTGCAATTGTTATTTTTGGTGGTGGTGAGATTGTACCAAAGATTTTGATGAGGTGAATATGAAACCCTTACTCGGCCTAATATTTTCTTGCAATTTGAGGCTATAGAAAAAGATTTTCATTGGTATGAGAACAAATATTTGATTGCTTATTTTGTTGGTCGAGTCTCGTCCAAAATTTCTGTCACAACCCGAATGAAACAAAACTAATGAATTCTTGGGGTCTTGATAACTTGTAAGTATAACATGACCAAGGGTTTCTTTTTGTTTTTTTTTAAAGAATTGTTGCAAGTGTAAATCTTACTTGGAAAATCCCATGTTTAGTTCTTGAGGAATACTCTCATGGTTGTTTCACTCTAGATAAGGTCCTTTTGTGTTTCCGACCAAGTGGTCATACAAGTCTTTGTTTGGGTTGAGTTACCTAGTCTCCCTATTCCCTTACAGGCCTTTAGGAATAAAATTATTATTGCTATTTGGTGTGATGTTTGTCATGAACAATATAGATTCTTTTACGCACACCCTAATAATCTCATTTGTGTTGAGGTAGACCTATGAAAAGAACTAAAAGAGAATTGAATTCAAGTCGATGATAAATGTTTTACACACAAAATTGTTTACGTTAGCCTCCACAACACTTTTTGTATGTCAAGCACCCAACCACAATACATAATTGTCCCCTCATGATTTTAGCGCATGGCTCCTAGCAAGTAAACAACATGCGAGAGACCAAATTGAGGTTTAGACCACTTCCGCTAACAAAAAAGCCACAATTGGGGCTAAAACCCCTATTGTGAGTACTGAAACCCCATTTAACAAACCTCTACCAACTATGAATCACGTGGGAAGAGCCTCCTCCCGCCTCTTATCTATCAAACCATGTTCCTCATATTATCATGCAAAGCCAAGCTAAATAGATTCTCTCGAATGATTCGATTGTATTCAAAACAATAAGGAGTACATATAAGTTGTTGAATGCTTGTACATATAAAGAATCAATCCTTAGCACGATCTATTCTAGGTGGGTTGTTGAGACAACTCACGTAGAATCACTAATAAATTAAATAATATCCTAATATCGTGTCATGTGACATACTAAACAAAATTATTCCAACATTCTCCCTTAGTACAAACATACGAAAAGAGAACATTACAAACATAACAAAATAAACACAAATTGATGATGGGAACACATAAATCAATCCATGGATGGGAACTCATCAACCAATCCAACAAGGAGTAGTGGGAATGAGGTCACTACAACCTTAATTAGAAACACACATTCTACATAACAATGAAAACAAGATAAGCTTGATTGAACTAGTCTTTATAACACACATATAATTCTTCATTGCACAAGTGTGGCTCAAGTCTCCAATTCTCTACCAATCTACTTTTGCAAGGGTGGCATGGGCTTCCACTTTTCTTCTCAACTTACGATCCGTTGTTTGATTGCATCTAACCAAGCGGTATGAATCAAGATAGTGGGACTAGATCTTTGTTATTCCTTTAGTGGGTTGGGGTGTTGACTACCTCACTAAATTCACATTTCAAGGGGTTGTAAGGATCACCGCCACTTGACAACATTCTTCACTTTATTCTATTTGCCCAATTTTTTTGTAGATTGTTTGTAGCCAAAGTACATCATCAAATTCGGTGATGAGTAACAACTCTTTCGTTCTTTTGTAGTTTGAGCTCATTTTTTTTTCACAATAAAATTTAGCTACCTCAAAGTTAGTGACACACTCGAAGGTTACTAATGAGTGTCCTTCTTGTGCTTCCTTTGGAAACTTTAACTCAAATAACTAGATCAATTACAGTTTATGTTACATTTGTAACAAAATCATCCTCAAACTGAATTGCTACATACCTAGACAGGATTGTCTAAAATTATGTCTACTTACAATAGAGAGTTTTTCAAAAATAAACTACGTCTCTTATAGTATACCCACAAACAACCAAATTACGAAACCAAACTAGAAAACACTAATTCCAAACTAATGACTATGACACATCACAAATTTTATAACAAAAACCAGTACTTAATAAACAAAACATCTTTATAATCAACTTAAACTAACCAGACCTAAATTGTAGCTTACAAACTATGATTTGTAGTTATAAAACAAAGAATAAACTATGAAGCAAAACAAGCACGACTGATTGTAATCGACGGCAGTGACAGGCCAGATACGTGATGAAGCCGATATTGAGTGATGTGAATGGAGGGCCCAGATCACAAATAATGGTCGTATCAGTATAACAAAGGTTGCATTGTATGGATGCAGATTTTATCCTTTGAATAATTAGAAAACAGCGGCACAAACAAATGTTAAGATGTGGCTAGCAGTCTAGGTTGGTACGTACCTTGTTTTCTATTAAACCAAAAACTAATTTTCTCTCTCAAAAATGGCATTCACAAATTAATTAATCTTCCATTACACGGAGGATCAAATGCTACTCTCATAGCAAAATATGTTTTTGTTTAATGATTCGTTTGTATTCAAAATGAGTACATATAGGCTATTGAAAGATAAAGTAATCAACCCTTATCACTATCTATTCTAAGTCTGGGTGGTGAGACAACTCATGTACAATCACTAATACTACAAATTAATATCATATTATGTGACTTATTAAACTAGGTTATTTCAACTTGAAGTTTCTCAAATGTGTTAATTGTTAGTTTCACATTTGAGATTATTTTGAGTGCTCCCACTCGTTGCATTTATGTAGTTTTTTTTGTAGCACGGGGTGAGCCACATAGGGAAGTTGATGGGGCCAAACACTAGATTATTTCATTGGGTTCTTATTTTCTATCAAAGGAACAATTGACTGATCCAGAGGACAATTTGGAACATCGATGTTCCCAAATTCTCCCTAAACCATGACAAGTATGGTAGAGCATTCGAGAGCTTTTCGACGGTAAAAGGAATGTCAAAACGGAGATCGTATGTGCAAGTTACCGTTGGTCAAAGTTTGATTAAAATTGGGATGAGACAGGGTCAACTGGCCAATTAGGCCGCGACACATGGCAAAATAAAAATGAGCATAAGTGTAAAAATATTGTTTTGTGACTCTGGTCTTCGACGCTAATTTACGGAAAGGTGGGCCCCGCTATTTGTTGGCTAGGGGCCCTTAGCTAGGGTCGACACACTTTTTTACGTAGGGGTGTCTTCGTGCCGTTACTTCACATTTATATTGCTACAATTTTCATTATATATGCCAATAAGTGTATATGCAAGGTGAATGTGGGATATTGCATGACAATGTGAATATACCATGCATTATATTGGACCGAGTAGGGTGAGCTGCCACCTCAACAACCTCAATGTCCAGCCACATCACCGTATATGCTTGATAATGTACCCAATAACCTCGGTGTTCATACCAACCTCCATGTCACCCAACAACTTGGCGAGTCAACATGCACACCGGCTTATCCATGTGGCCCTCCACACTTTGCCACCACCACATACGTGGCTTAACAAATGGCCGACCCATCTATGTGAGCAGTAAAAAAAACAATGTGTGGCCCAAGCCATGACCAACTAGAGTGGCCAAATTATATTTAAACACACCGTCAACCTCAATCTCGATGCACGTGGGATTAATATTCCCACATAGAAAGTGGGTTGGTTGGGGAGGATTAAACCCCAACCACCCACATACTAAAATAAGCCCTCACCGCCATGCTACATGGGATCACTAGGCCTATATGAAAACCCATTTGAATTTGTATAAGCATAAGTCTCGAGTGTGCTAGAGCCATAGTAAGGCAATTTTGTAAAAGTAATTTTTAGAGGCATTTAGGAGCAAATTGGGTCTTCGGAGTAAACTGGAAAGTTGTCCATAATTCCGAGACACTCCTCGTGAGTATATTATTTTCCCATTCTGGATACTTCATGACATTTTTTTGTGGAACGGAACTCAATAGAAGGATAGGAATAACGAGGATATGTCATTGCAAGTACTTCGAGAAGTTGAAAGACAAACACCGAGCTCTACGGGGATCTTTCGAACGCGTCGAAGGCACAACATTCCAAGTTATTGGTCTATTTTTGTGAATTTTTAGTTTGATTATACTTACGATTCTAGAAAATTTAATAGATCGGTTTGAATGAACCCAGAGACGTAGGCAATTGCCAAACTTGTAAACAATTTTGGTGTTGTCTCTTTAATCTGGTATATCTACATTTGAATTCTGATTTATTTCCGTATTTAATCAATTAAATTAAAATTCAAGCAAGATTAAATATCAATCTTACAAAATCGAAAGTAAATCGATTAAAAGTAATCTTAATGTGTGTTTGAACAATAATTTTGTGAATTAGTTAAATAGTTCTGGATCAGTAATAATTCATATTTATATTAGATTCTGATCACTTTGGATCAATTAATATCCTGAAAGTTGATGAATTTTTAAAGGTCCTGGTAAACATTGAAAAAGTAAAATATTTACTTGTGTTTATGGATCATGTTTTGGTATTAAAGCAGATTGATTTAACAGTTTGATTGCTTCAGATTGTGTAGTTGGTCAATTGTGACTGGACAGTACATGTGCACTATGGGAAAGTTATCAAAATAGGAAAATCTTGATGATCTTGAGGCGTATAATTGCTAGATCTAGGAAGAGAACTCTCTCTTGAGATCAATGTATGACTCCTTAGAAGAGGAGAATGCTCACTTGAAATCAAAATTACAAACCAAGGATGAGCTCTTGGTAAGGTTGCAATGTGGTGATCAGAAAAAGGAAATAGCTTTAACTTCATATGCAAAAACCATGACCGATGAGTGCATTGTAATTTATTCACCACATGATTCTTCTTCCCATTTAGATTCGGATTTAGGTAATGATGTTTTTGGTTCATTTGAAAAACACACTAAAGGCATTGGATCTTGATTATTGTTGAAAATGGGATTTGATGGAAGAGACCTTGGTAAAATGGCCAAGGAATTACTAACCCAATACAAGTTTAGGATCATTCTTGTTTTGTAGGTTTGGGTTTTCCTAGTGCAGGAATTGATATTGGAGATTGTTTGGCCGATGGGAGACAAGCTTCCAAAAGTAAAGTGTATACCCCACTAGTCTGCAGGAATATTTTGAGCAGGAAAATGGTGCTTCGTCGTCACATGATGGATTTGGTAAGATAACATTGAGAAGAGGTAATGAAATTCCACCTCTACAATCTTACCATAATCATAAACACACTAAAAATTGTAAAACTTATAATCCACTCTTTCGGTTTAAAAATTTTGGCTATGATATTTAGAAAATGTGGAATGGTTTTCCTTGCACTTTTTGTGGATTGCATAACCACATTTTGTTGCTAGTTCTTTGGAAGACAATGACATTGTTAAAAAAGTAGTATCGTCGTTGAGAACAATGCAAATGGAAAAGACCTATCTCACAATTAGAGACGATAAATGAAAATCAAATTTCCTCATCCCAAAGGAAGGTAATAAGGACTTTTTGTGCTCATTGTCAAGTGAATGGGCATTAGGTGGACACTTGTTGGAAACTTCATCCATCATACCATCGAGAATAATGGTAAAATGAATATGAAATACAAGCATGTTCGAAAGGTAAGGGAAGTTCTCGATCCACATCCGGTTGACAAGTCAACCCGGATCGGGAATACCTGAAAATGAAAGTCCTTTCAAATGGGTCGGTCAAACAATTTTTCAATTACATATTGAATGTCTCTTGATTGTTAAATAGTATGCAATAATTTTTAGAGTTTAGATTTGTGATAAAAATGAGGGACATGTTTACCATACTTAGTGAAATTTCTTACATTGAAATTTTTGGAAATACTCCATTTATATCTCCTTATTTAGCTTTTGAGTTCTTGGTACAATTTGGGTATGGAATTAAAACTCATATTTCATCTTTGGAGATTTGACAATAGTTTGTACAAGTTGATGGAATTTGACAGTGTTCAGTTTCATACTTGTTTGCAGAATAACTATTGTTTGGAAATGCATCCATTTTAACATATATATGTTAAGTGCATTTTACCTTAATTTGGGCATGTTTGTAACTGTGCTCACAATGTAGAATCTTATTTTTACCACACTTGAAAATTACATGTCCATGTGGGAAAAATGTGATTTCTAAATAAGGTAACAATTTTAGAATGCATTATGATTATACTAACAAACTAGTTTTCAAATTATGCTTGGTGATATTTTGTAGTGGATGTCATTTCACCGTATTTGGGTATGTAGACAATATGTTTCTATCCTAGTTGTAGTGTGTATAATGTTGGGATAATGTAGACACTAAATCACACACTTTGGGTACATTTCTATGTCCTAGTCACATACTACTATTCATATGATTCCTAAGCAAGAAAAGTACTAATTGACCACTGTCTTTGGCCTCTTTACTTGCTTTTTGGTTTCTTTCTTGGTATCGCACACCCTACTACCCGATCTCGAATTTTGATACTTCAATTTTTCTGCGTCGGACACCGGTGCCGGTCAGACGTCAGCACCCCCATCCTTATGGGCGCCCGACCTCTTTGTACTTTGATCGCCTCTTTTGGGTCTTTTCTAGTCATTTGACATCTTGATTTCTTATGAGTCAATCTTTTAGTGGTTAGTTACGAAATTCAAACAAGAGAATCATATAAATATAAAGTTATGTGACCATAATAAAGGACCAAACACTAAGCATCTATCATCACCACTTGAGGTTTCATTCAAAGGTCATTACAAGAGTATTCAAGTATCCATCTAGCATTCTTATGCATTCTTATGCATACATGCATTGGAGGAGAAGTTCATTTTTCCATGCACACACCTATCTACATTTTCTACATCTAGCTATTGATCGTTAAAGTACATCGGCACAAGAACCACCTAGGGCATAATTCTACACACACACACACAAAACTACATGGAGTCTAAAATGTAGTGTAATGCTCGGATTGTAAGTTCACTTAGTTAGGTGACCATCGGGGTCATCGACTCCCCATTTGCATCTTTTTATTTTTAGGATTTGATGTGTTTTGGGATTTTACAGTGCTCTTTCTCTTTGCGGGTTTGACGATCGAGATAGTGACACATAGGTGATTAAAGGCGACATCCAATGACCATCTCGCAACCATGTGAAATTGAGTTTATGAGGTTTTGAGCAGTCACAAGCGCCTATAGGAGGTTTGTGGTGCCCCAGGCGCCCCTGACCTAGTCTAGGCACCCTAGTCCCAAAATTTCTATCGCTCGCACGATTTTTTGGAGCTTAGTTATGACATTCTTCCCTCCTATTCCAGCTCGATACATCTTCAGGATCATTGTAAATCAACTAAGTCTTATTTCCTCCCTCTTGCACTTAGGGTTTTTACATTTATCTTGCTTATTGTTTAGGCTAAATTATGTAATTCATTGTTATATCATTGCATTGTAACTTGATTAAGATTTAGTATTTATATTATCAATATTTTCTTAATCATTTGGTGAACCCATCACTTGAATTCCACCTTCTTTTAGGATCTTCTTCTTATGCCCATTACCGTAGTGGTCATTTTGGGTCCTTTGAGTAAATCAAGTTTCCTTTATCTTCTTGTAGGGTTTCTAAAGCAATGGTTGAATCGATAACCCTTTTGATAACTCTCGAAAGTTCCCCTTAATGATATCGAAACATCTAGCAATGAACAATCATATGATGAAGACACCAATGTTGATCAAAATCAATTAGACAAACCTACCAATTTTTGTCAAACTATGTGTGACAATCCTACCCATCTTCTCGCATATTCTACATGCCTTGATTGTTGTTAAAACTCGGTATGTTGCTTGGCACCCATTGTCAATTTTTCTCACCTCGGTCATGGCCTCCACTGAACCCCTTCATATTCCTACTTCCATTCCCGCTACTATCTGCTCCCATCATGTCACCTAATGCTTCTACTACACAACGTGTCTCTTCCTCAAACACTCCTAATTTAAATTATTTATATCACGACTTGCAAACTCAAATTCATCATCTTCAAATTACCACCTCTTGTGCATCTCAATCTCTCTATTCCACTTCACGCCCTCACACTCCTTTCGCATCCGCCATTTCGCAAATACCCTTTCTCCCAATTTTATCACTCTTAAGTTGCCCATTTTCAAAGGCCATGGCGACCCTCAAGAACTTCTTTGTGCATTTGACGTAGAATGTCTAGATTACGCGATGATCATACTTTGCTTGCTAAGATATTTCCTCGCAATCTTCAAGATTATGAAATGTGTTGGTTTTATGACCTACTTGTCCAATCGATAACATCTTTCACGCATTTGGTCGATGCTTTTATCGTGCATTTCTCAATTAATATCGGCTATAAGATCTCTTATGCTCAATTATCACAAATTAAACAAGGATCCAATGAACATCTAGTAGACTAGTATTACGGTATAAGAATAAGTTATCTAGGATGTTCGATATACTCGCAGACTCTGAGCTTCAAGATTTATTTATCTAGAGTCTTTTGTCTCCATTACAAGAGAGTGTCATATTTGAGACATCTCCTTTCGATCATCTATGCCACACTCTTAAGCTACGTGAAAGGAAACTATTATCTATGGGTAAGCTTAAGTATCATGAGTAGGCTTCCTCTTTTACGCGCTTTCAAAGCAAATCAACTTTCAAGTCATCTACTAAGCCATCTAAAGCAAAACCAATTGTTAACATTGTCATTACTCATGAAAAGCTTCAATGAAAGCCTCCAAAGCGTACATTTACAAAACTTCCCATCCCTCCACATCTTATATTGACACATCTCGTTGATCTTATTATGCTTCCTTCTTCACTTAATCTAGATCCATCTCGCCCTAAGGGTCACAATTACAACAAAATTTTAGATGTGATTATCACCAATGCATTGGGAATTCTACATATCGATGTTTCAAATTTCAAAATATTATTCAAGATCTTATCGATAATAATGCAATTAAGCTCCCTGAGCCTACAACCTATACATTGTTCAATTAAAATCACAAGCTCAAGATCTTCAACAATCCTTTTCCTAAGCATGACAAGAAAGCGGTTGATTCTTCAACTAATCATACATATCGTGGCAAAGGCCTCCTCCTTCATCGAGAGCTCTTGATTTTATAGTTGCTCACACAAAACCATCTCCACCGCTTATGACATTCTCTAATCATGACTATCGTGCTACATTCTCTTTTGATTGCTTGCACATCAGTGCTTCTATTGGATCTATTTCTATCAATAACACCATGGTTGATCATTCATTTCTCATAAATGCATGCTTTATTGCACTCCTTGTTGCTATTGACTATCTGCTCTTTACAGATTTTATAGCCAAAGCACACTGGATCTTATCCTTATGTCAAGCTTCCGATTCATAATGATCCTCCAACCATGCTTGTGCCTTTCCTTGTGGCACCTAGCTGGAAAAAGGGGGATAAAGGAGTCAAATTGGCAACCTCCCGTGTCTAAGACAAACCAACTCGCCACTCTGCCAAGTGAGCTCAGTGGGTTACAAAATGAGCTCGCAATTATTAATCTAGGTTTTTTAACAGACTTTGGAAGGGAAGATTAGGAGCATTTTGTAGTCTACTGAGGTTTTGAGGCACTTAGAGTCCGAATTTTAACTTGGTGTAAAAAAATTGTTTAGAATTCTGAGAGGATTACAACCATGTCATCAGTTCTTCATGAAATGCTTTAAATTTCCATTTGTAGGTGTTTTTCTATCACAGTTGTAGGGAGATCACATTATGAAGAAGTTATAGGGGCCACAGATGGACTTGAGAACATGATTCTAGAAAATTGTAGAGTTCTACAAGTTTGATATCATCCCATTTGTAGGTGACAAAGATCTATTTGTCATTATTGAAGGTAAAATTTTACTTCATTGGATTAAATAGATCGATTCACATTTCGTGAATCCGAAGACGTAGCCTACAAGTGAACTCCGTTATCAATTTCTTTTGTGGACTTCATTTTTAGTTTTCTTGAAGCTTTTGATCAGATAAAATTTCAGTAAAAGGAATTTATTAATTTGGTTAAGCAATCAATTAAATGAGAAATTGGATTCAATTAAAATTAACAATCCATTATCCACGATAGATTAAATGAATTTGCACATTTCAATGTTGTGATTGAAAAATCAGATTGAGTGTATATATGAAAACAAAGAATTAATCAATTTTGGAGAAATTAAAATCCAGAAAGTTGATTAAATTTTATATGATGCATGAAAACAGTTTAAAAATGAAAATTAAAGCTTATGTTTTAGATCAACTTTGGTATTAGAGCTGGTTTAGCTCGATAGTTGCTTCATTGAATCTAATTAACAATGTGATTACTTCAAGTTGGTGCAGTTGGTTTAGTTGTGTGAACAAGGTACAAGTACACTATGGGTAGAATGTCTACACAGTAAAGCTCGAATAAATTGAAGCTTACAATCACTAGATCTAAGAAGATAAATCTCTCCTAAGATCCATGTATTACTCCTTAGAAGAGGAGAATGCTCGACTAAGATCAGAAATGCAAGCCAAGGATTAGCTCTTGGCAAGATTGCAGAATTGTGAACAAAAAGGAGAGACCCTTAACTACAGATGCAGAAATAATGATTGATGAATGCTCTGTAAGTATGTCACCATCAGATTCCTCATCCCATTCAGATTTGGATTTAGGTAAATATGTTTTTGGTGGTTTTGAAAGATATGCTAAAGGCGTTAGATCTAAATTATTAAGTAAAATGGGTTTTAACAGAATAGGCCCTTGTAAGAACAACCAGGTATGGCTAACCCAATCTAGGTCGAGGATCATCCTCGTTATGCAAGTTTGGGTTATTCTAGTGTGGGAATGGATATTGGAGAGTCATCCAAGCACACTAAAGGAAGACAAGCTTCCGACAATAAAGTGTTTACCCCACTAGCACAATGGAATGGGAATGGTAAGAAAAGTCAAAGAAGAGGTAAAAAAATCCACCTCTTGTTTCTTATCATAATCATAAGCCTAGGAAACAAGGTAAAACTTCTGAGGATCCAATATTTCTATTTAAAGAATATGTGTTTGATATACATAAAATAATGAATGCTTTTTCATGCACGTTTTGTGGAGGAACTAATCATTTTGTTTCCTTTTTTGGAAGAGAAAATCATTCTTGCAGAAGTAATTTCTTGTTGAGCTACAAAACCAATCTTGTAGCTTTCGGAGAGAAATGGTAATAAGGTTTCTTCACCCCATAAGGAGGAAAAGAGGAATTTTTACACTCATTATTAGATGAGTGGACATTAGGTTGATAACTGCTAGAAACTTCATCCAACAAACCATCCAATGCATTTTAATAAAAATTTGGAATTTAAGGTAAAGGAATTTTTTAAACCATCAATTAAAATTGAATCAACCTTGGATCTATCCACTGTAAAACCACAGATGATTCCATTCTATTTTAATATGGAAAATGAAAACTCATGTGAATTGGATATATTTACATTTGCATAGCTGTAATTGTTAAATAGCATGCAAATTATTCAGAGCATTTTGTGGGTTTCAATGTATGTTAAAAGGAAAATTCACATATTTTTATTTGCTTTGAAATTGAAAAAATGGGTCACCTGTAAAGAGGATTTGAGGGACAGTTAAACATACTCATAATATACTTCTTACGTGTTAAGGATGAAAAATACCATTTCTATTTCTAGCAATATTGTATGCAGATTCAATGGGCATGGGTATAATGTCTAATTTTAGAAATGAATTTTTTTGTATCTAGTGTTAAATGCCATTGTGCAAATATGGGACACCTTTTTGGTTTTGTAAGTAATATACAAACTTGTTGTGTCTATACAAGGGGTAATTGCACATACATGACGACCCTTATTTTTAGGGCATTTATTTGTAACTACCCTATGTGGTTACAATTGGTATGTACATTATTTGCACTAACAAATGGGTGTTCTGGTGTTGTCGGTGATTATTTGCAGCAGAGAATATAATTCACCATTGTTGTGGGTAAGCATATAGTTTGTTTCCATTCTTTTTATAGTTCAATATGTGGGGATAGATATGATAGATTCATGTGGATTCGGTTTTTACTATAGTTATTTTTGGCATGGATGGTCTAATTATTCGGATGGTAATATTTGCAATTTTACATTTTGAGATAGACAATGGACACTAGCCTAATTGTGGGTAGTTTAGATGTCTGTTATATTGAGATATTTTTATGGAATTGTAATTTAAGTAATCGGACATATCATAAAGTATCAGTTGAACACTAGCTTTCTATTTTGGATGGGTGTTATTATCAAATCGATTTTTTTATGGCATTATAGTGGGATTTGACAATTCACAGTTGTTTGTAGAGTTGACAGGGTTGGAGAGTATCAGTTGGACACTATCTTTCTAGTGCTTAAATGGGTGTTATTATCTGATCGATTTTATGTGACTAGCTAATCAACTATTTGCATTTATTTAACCCATAATGTTATTTTTGGTTCATGTATGTGATTGTGAAATGTAGGATGAGTTAGCAAGTTTTGTGGGTGGAAAAACAATTTTTGTGGACAAAAGCATCCCCGTGGGGAGCAGTGATTCGAGAGGATATTCCGGTGGTCGAATTTTCCTAAACCATGACCAAGTTGTAGAGCATTCGAGAAATTTCCAACAATATGTAGAATTTCATAAATGGAGTCCGGATGCAGAAGATATCATTGGTCAAAGAATGGTTTGAAAATGGTTCAAATTGGGTCAATTGGTGAATCTCGGGTTGACACGTGGCAAAATTTAAAAATGGTAAAAGAGTAAAAATTCTATTTGAGCTTCCGATCTTTGAAAAATGGTTGAAAATTTGGTGGGCCCCGTTATTTTTTGTTGGGGAACCCTCAACCAAGTTCGGCACACTCTTTTAACGGAGGGTGTCTTGGCCTCCGACTCATTATATCATTGTGTTGATATTACTTATATATGCCACATATTTCTATTACTCTGCCAATGTGGGATTTTGTATTACAGAGTTGAATTATTGTAATGCAGGGTTGATATTGTGCATTGCTTTGCATTTGGAGTAGCTTGGTGAGGTATATTCTAGCTTGGTGGGGTGGTAAACTCCCCACCGAGTTGATCGAGTTACATCCTCAATGGTTGGGTCAAACCCATATTTACTTGGTGAGCCCACTATTTGGGTTTATCAATACATGGTGGATCTATAGTAAATCACATGACTTGGTGGATTATCCTCTACGTGGTGGGCTTATGAACTCGAACAAACATTGATCGAACACCTAAGTAACTCAATTTGGATATTAGTGGATCAACATTAGCGATTCAACAAACCAAAGTCAACCGACCTCATCTCGGGTGGTTCAAAAATACACATAGCCACACTACATGGCCGATAAAACATAGCACAAAACTTGACTGGATACCCAATGCATGGTTTCAAGCATGCAACTCCACCCAAATCAAAGTGAATCAAATAATACACAGGCCACTTGATACGTGGTAAGCCAAACTCACAGCCTCTTCCCCATGGTGGGTAGTACAATCAACTATGCCCGACATATATTACATGTGGCAAAACAATGTTGCAAGTGTCACCAAATTCACATAGATATTGGTGGGTTCTTGCCAATATAAACTCAATTCAATCCCCAACACCGTGGATGTGGGATTTTACCCACTTTGCAATAAATAGACCGCCAATAAAAGGGGGATAAGGGAGTTTAACTGGAGACATCCACGTCTAAGACCAACCAATTCATCACTTTTCCAATCTAGCTCCATAGGTTACAAAATGATCTCATAGCTATTAATACAAGTTTTTAGTAGATTGTGGAAGGGTAGATTATGAGCGGTTTGCGCAATAACTAAGGTTTTGAGGCACTTAGAAGCCAAATTTTTACTTGGTGTAAAAAGAAAACTTGTTTAGAATTCCAAGAGAATTGTAACCATGTTATCGGTTCTTTAGGAAATGTTTTAAATTTTTATTTGTTGGTGTTTTTATAGCACGGTTGCGGGAGATCACATTGTGAAGAAGTTGTAGGTGTCACGAGATGGATTTGAGAATGTGATTCTAGAAAATACAGAGTTCTACATGTTTGATATCAACCCATTTGTAGGTAACAAAGATCTATTTTTCATTATTGAAGGTAAGATTGTGCTTCATTGGATTAAATAGATCAATTCACATTTCGTGAAATCTAGAGACGTAGATTATGGGTGAACTTCGTTATCGATTTCTTTTGTGGACTTCATTTTCAGTTTTCTTGAAGATTTTGATTAGATAAAAATTCAGTAAAAGGAATTTATTAATTTGGTTAAGAAATCAATTAAACGGGAAATTGGATTCAGTTAAAATTGACAATCCATCATCCATGACATATTAAATGAATTTGCACATTTCAATGTTGTGATTAAAAATCAGATTGAGTGCATATATGAAAACAAAGAATTAATCAATTTTGGAGAAATTAAAATCTAGAAACTTGATTAAATTTTATATGATCCATGAAAACAATTTAAAAGTGAAAATTAAAACTTACATTTCCGGATCATATGTTCACCACCCCGGCTTCCATTGCATGTAGGTTGCTAGTCCCATTCACCACCGCCTTGAGAGCATGGTCACACACCTTTATCTCCTCATACATTGAGTGAAGGACCTTTTCCATTAAATTTTATCTCGATAAATTGCATATACTCATACACATGGGGAATCACACTTACTCTCCCCCTCCTAACATCATCGTGTATCTTACATTTCTACTACTTTACTTCATACTTCGGATCTAGTCTTCCACACACATTTTTCACATCTTTATACACTTGTATCATCATTACCCTAAGATGCACACTCATGCTTTGGTTCACACTTGATTTTGAGGGCATACTACATTCATGAACCTCACATACTACACATTTCACACCTAATGCATTCACGACTCTCTCTCTCTCTCTCTCTCTCTCTCTTTCTTATTCTCACACGACACATTTCCTTATGATGCACTCCAGTTCCAAAATTCATACTCAATTGCTAAGGGTCTCAATCTGAAATGAACCCCACCTCGTATCACTCACGCTCCTCACGCTCTATGTTTCACGATCACATCTTTCTAGTGCACGATTCAAACCATTTCCCGATGACACACTCTTGTTCTATGGTTCATTTTTTCTTTGAAGGGTTATGTATAAATGAGCCTCATCACATGCATACTCATTCACATCCACTTGAGGGGGCACGATTTTCCCATAAAATTCACTTTACATTCCATTCCATTCACATTCACAACATACTGCATATCTTGGTTGCATTTACTCTTGCTTTCTTATGCTTACATGTACACTTTGTTACACATGCTAGACAAATATTTTGTATGTCATTATCTTTCTATATACACATGCACGTTCACTTTCCTTCTAGTTATGAATGCATATTTTACACAAATATTTACACGCAAAGCATGGATGCTTGGCACAGTACCTCTTACTAGTCCCACAACGGCTCCTAGGGGCATCCACTTTCATACACATCACATGTGTTATTGTTTTGATTTATAATATTTCCTATTTCATACTAGCACACTACTATATCGGATCATACACGCTTTGACATACTTTTTATATTTCTAACATGCTAACGGGTGCTTCATGTGCAAAATTTGTTTTGCAAATATATTTTTTATCATGGTTGTTTGTTACTTTGCTTGCTATTGTTTTCCATTGCTTGTCATTATTTGTCATTGTTTGTAGGCTTTTCTCTTTGTTTTATGTGTACATTGTATGCTTTTGGCCACTTTGGCCCCAATTATCTTGGGACATTGTGAGTAATATCCCATTTTGAAACCCGCTTTATGGTCTACTTTTTCCGAACTATTGATTGTCTACTTTTTCTTCTTGTATGATAGTTTATACATTGTTTTATATATGTGTTTTTATCTTGTTTGCACTAACACTTGTTTCCAACCACTTTTCTTACGTGTGCCTTATTTTTTACCAAGCACGTTCCTTCCCCCTTGCATGGAATCAATATAGATCAGCGGTTGGTCCTCCTTTGAGCCGCATACTCCTAGTGATGTCGCATGCACCATAAACGAGGGGGGCATACATTGGGTGAATCAATCAACCCCCAACATTTACTGAGACACAACAAAATACAATTTAGTACCGTGTACAACACAACCTTGGTCTTAGAAATGGCCCATAATTTGACTTGGGTCTTCAACATAGCACAAACAACAATGCACAACACTAGACAAAATCACTTGGGCACCCCCGACGCTTCCTAGGTGCCTATGACCAGAGACAGTTACATAGTTTTTCTCATATCAACACAAATTTTGGTAGTTTACACAACGGTTTTCTCTCAAGTATAGGCATAGTCCTCTAGGAATCAATATACATGTTTTCTCCTTCTATTTTCACGTTGGATTGAAAATGGATCGATTTGTGCACACCATCTGCAATGGTCTATAAATTTTCGGGAAGCAATCAAAGGTTGGAGAATAACACTAGACCTTTCTCTGTACGCTCTTCTATTGTGGTGTGAGATTGCCCAAAAAACTCACACTTGGCATGATATCGCCCAAAAAAATCATTCTTGGTGTGAGAACGCCCAAAAACTTTCCCTTGTACAACATTTTTAGGATCATTTTCCCCCTTTACTCATCATGGATCAATTGTACATGTTCCTTTTTGCATTTTACATACTTTATACACACATTTGAATCAAATTTTTCATATACACATATTTGACTACTCGTTTGCTCTTCTATTTTGTAGGTTCATCCTTATGGGAAGCAACAATCACATCATCAAGCATCAAACGACATCAACAATAGGTACAACGTGACACAACACATATGTTTTCACCCCTAAGGTCACTTCCTCTTCTCTAGCTTCAGCACTTTATTTTTTATCAATCCACACTTTTTCTTGTCTCATCGGCATGCTTTTTGCCATCGAGCTCCATGGTTATCGGTACACATCTCTTAACCACTCTATATTATCTAGTATTCACTCAACAACATAAATTGGGGAAAATATAGACACTAAATTACACACTTTGGGTACATTTCTAGGTCCTAGTCACATACTACTATTCACATAATTACTAAGTAAGAAAAGTACTAATTGACCACTATCTTTGGCCTCTTTACTTGATTTCTAGTTTCTTTCTTGGTATCACACACCATACTACCTAGTTTGAATTTTGATACTTTAGTTTTTTTTGTGTCTGGACACCAGCCGCTCAAGTCCCCCTGTCCTTTTGGGTGCCTTGACCTCTTTGTACTTTTCTCACCTCTTTTGGGTCTTTTCTAAATTTGTTGAGCATCTTGATTTCTTATGGGTTTTCCTTTTAGTGCTTAATTATGAAATTCAAACAAGGGAATCATATAAATATAAAGCTATGTGACCATAATAAAGGACCAAGTACTAAGTGTATATTATCACCACCTAAGGTTGCATTCAAAGGCCATTACAAAAGCATTCAAGCTTCCACTAGCATCCACACAAGGGACAAGGGACTGCATTCTTCTGTATACACGCATAGGAGGGGAAGTTCATTTTTTCCATGCACACATCTATCTGCATTTTCTATATCTATTTATTGCTCGCTATTCAAGTGTGCATAACACAAGAGCCACCTAGGGCACGACTCTAAACACATGTGCGCAAAACTACATGTAGTTTGAAAAGTAGTACAACACCGAATTGTAATTTTGCTAAGTTGAGTGATCTGGAGTCGATCTGAATCCCCATTTATATATTTTTATTTTTAGTATTTGATGTGTTTTGGGGTTTTTCGTGTGTTCTTTATCTTTTTATGTTTCTGACAAGTTCGACAATCTAAAAACAACACAAGCGATAAATGGTGACATCCAACGAACATCTCGCGACCCTACAAAATTGAGTGTTTGAGGTTACGAGTAGTCATAGGCACTTATAGGAGGTCTACAAAGTGCCCTAGTTTCCCCCGACTTAGTCCAGTGCACTAGTCCCATCATTTCTAGTCGCACAATTTTTCAGGGCTCGATTACATAATAGTTTGCCCTCATGTTCCAAAAAATTCCATCTCGGCACATCTTTGGGATCATCAAATCAACAAAGTCTTCTTTCCTCCCTCTTGCACTTAGGGTTTTTACATTTATATTTCTTATTTCCAACGCCAAATTCTATAGTTCATTGTTATATCATTGCATTGTAACTTGATTAAGATTTAGCATTTATATCATCAGTTTTGACTATAGCTATTTTTGGCATGTGTGGCCTAAGCATTTTGGATCATGATATTTGTAGTGGTTGACAATTTCATAGGCATGGTTGGACAATAGCTAATGTTGACATGTAGATGTCTATACACTTATCTTTTTTGTGGAATTATATTTACATTGATTATCCTTATCAAAGAGTATCAGTTATACACTTGCCTCTTTTGGTAAACATATGTCTATTTATAAAATGATCGATTGTTTGTGATGGTAGTATAGTTACTTGATTTTGATAGTTCACATCTATTTGTAGAGATTGTCATAATCACAAAGTATTAGGAGAAAATTTCCTATTATGGCGAACAATTGTCTAATTTTACAGATCGATTTTTTATTAGCTAATCAAAAATTTGCAGTGATTTAACCCATAATGCTATTTCTCGGATTTGGTATATGTTTTTGAGATGCAAGAAGATTAACAACATTTTTGGTTGAAAACAACTTTTTGTGGTAAAAATCCTTCTCAATGGGGAGGAGTGATCCGGAGGAAAATTTGGAACTTTAGATGTTCACAAATTCTCCTAAACTATGACAATATGGTAGATCATTCTAAGAGATTTCGATGGTATAAGGAATCTTTGAAAAATGAGATTGTATGTTAAAGTTCTCGTTAGTTAATGTTTAGTTAAAATTGGGATGAGGTAGGGTCAAATGACCAATCGGTATGACATGTGGTAAAATAAAAATGATTAGAAGTGTAAAAGTTTTTTTTTGTGACTTCGGTCTTTAACGCTTGTTTACGGGCAAGTGGGCCCCTGCTATTTTTGGTTGGGGGCCCTCGGCCTAGAGTCAACACACCTTTTTATTGGGGGTTTGTGGCCGCTGCTACTTTAGATTTCTATTGCCACAATTTTCATTATATATGCCACTAAGTGTATATGCAGGGTGAATGTGGGATATTGTAGGGCAGTGTGAATATACCATGACCGCATCGACAGAGCAGGTGAGATTTTAGGGCCAACTCGGTGAGTTACCACCTCAATAACCTTAATTTCCAGCCACATCACCTTATCTGCTTGCCTAACAACTCATCAACCTCGACGTTCATACCAACCTCCATGCCAACCTAACAACTTGGCGAGTCATCATGTCGCATTGGCATATCCACGTGGCTCTCCACACTTTATTACCACCACATACATGGCTTAACAAATGGCCACCCCATCCACTGGGCATTAAAACAAACAATGTGTGGCCTAAACCACAACCAAATAGAGTGACTCGAACAATATTTAAACACATTGTTGACCTCTATCTCGATGCATGTGGGATTAATATCCCCACATAACAAGTGGGTTGGTTGGGAGGACCAACCCCCAACCACCCTTGTTTAAGCACAACTCTAAGACTGTGCTAGAGTCATAGTAAGAAAATTTTGTTAAAGTAAGTTTTAGAGGTATTTAAGAGAAAATTGGGTCTTCAAAGTAAACTAGAAAGTTGTCTAGAATTCTGAGATGCTCTTCGTGGGTTTATTATTTTCCCATTCTAGAGACTTTGTGACATTGTTTTGTGTAAATGAACTCATTGGAAGGCTAGGAATAACATGGATACACTTTTATAAGTACTTCAAAAAGGTGAAAGACAAACACTAAGCTTTGCTTAGGTCTTTTGATGGTCCAAGGCACAACATTGTAGGTTATTGGTCTATTTTTGTGAATTGTGAGTTTGATTGTACTTACGATTCTAGAAAATTTAATAGATTGATTCGTATGAACCCAAAGACGTAGGAAATTTCCAAACTCCGGAAACAATTCTAATGTCGCCTCTTTAATCTAGTATATTAATATTTGAATTCTAATTTATTTCTATATTTAATCAGTTAAATTAAAATTCAAGCAAGATTAAATATCAATTTTACGACATCTGAGAGTAAATCGGTTAAAAGTAATTTAAATGGGTGTTCGAACTGTGATTTATAAAATCGGTTAAATAGTTCGGATCAATAGTAATTCAAATTTATATTAGATTTTGATTAGCTTTGGATCAATTAACATCCTGAAAGTTGATGAATTTTTAAAGGTCCTTGTAAATAGTTGAAAAAGTAAAATATTTGCTTGTGTATATAGAACATTGACCTTGATCATGGATTTAGAATTCTCGGGATATAAGACGGATGTGGAGGAAAAGAAAGGACAATTACACATTGATGATTCCTCCACATGAATACAATATTTTTGAATATTCAAGGCCTTTCATAATTCTCAAGAAATTTATGTGATAATTTCACTTAGTACTCAACAATTTGATAAATTATATGTGATTTGTTTACAAAAGCTTAAAGTTATAGATTTCTTTATGCAAACTTCCCTCAAGTGCATCTTTTCATATGTCATGCACTTTCCACCTTGAATGAAGATGGCCACAATGGTTCCAATATTCTAATTTCCCCAAAAATTACACCATTGATTCTCACCTTGGGAGTATACCCCTCTTATTGGGCTATTTGGGTAATTTTGGGTATTAATGGTCATTCTTTGGGGATTTGTAATATCCAATTTAATTTAATTTGAATTAATTAAATCTGAGTGTAGAGTAACTACTATAATATATGGTGTATCAATGACAAAATACAAAGAATGACACAAGTAAATAAGTGTGTAAATTATGTAGCCCTAAGCAAGATGAAAAGTAAGAAGACTTAGTTGATTTCTGAATGGACCTGGAAGTGATCTAGGCAAAGCGGATCGATGAATAGAATACAAATAGGGTCGTCACTAGTCACTAAAAGATCTGGAGCACAAGAATAGAGCTAGACAGGGGCAACCAGTAGCGAACAGGGGGCACCTGTGCACCGGAGACTGAAAATAGGCATTGGTGACCGTGAAGATACTCATAATCTAGTTTCTTCTATCGCTAGGTTTCACAATTACTCTCTCTATTGATCACTTGATATTCGCACCAAGGTCGTTGATGATACATGTAACCTGCAAAAGAGATAGTTCACCTGCACAAGCCCAAAAACTGCATCAAACCAAAAAAAGGAAAATGGAGATTGAGGAATTAGAATAACCTCGGTGGTCATCTCAAGAGTAAACTTACGATTGAGCATTGCACTACATGTCATACTCCATGTAGTTATTTTGTGTGGGTGTAAAAATTGTGCCTCGGGATGCCCTTATGCAAGTTGTACAAATGATAACATATTATAGCTAAATGTAGCAATGTAGTAGAATGTGTGGATGGAATAAAATGAACTTCCCCATCCTATGTAGTGTATAGAGATGTGATGTAGCCCTTTTCCCTTGAATGGATGCTAGATGGATTCCTTTATAGTACTCTTGTGCCTTTGGAATGCAATCTTAGGTGATGATAGTATATGTTTAGTGCTTGGTCCCTCATTTTGAAAGCATAACTATGTATTTATATGATTCCCTTGTTTGAATTTTGTAATTGACAACTAAAAGGATGACCCAAGGTAATAAAATGCAATTAAGAAGAGAAAGGGGCCTAAAAGGGGTAGGAAAAAGATAAAGAGGGACATGAGCACACTGCGCTAATGTCGAACCGGGTGCTAGAGTATGAAGCCATAGAAAAGTAAAAAAGTCAAATGTCGCAAGAGTAATAGATACATGAAGCCAATAAAAGTGAAAAAGACTCGTAAACAAAGTTGAGGGGGTTGTAAATTACTATTTTTCTTGCTCAGAACCATGTAAATGCTAACATGCTTTTAGGTCCTAGAAATGTACCCAAGTGTGTGATTTTTGTCTACATTGCCCCACTTTATTTTGTTGAGTGAATACTTGATAACATAAAGTAATTAGAATATTTGTAACTTATGATCCATGTATAGTGTGTGGAGAATAACGTGTCAAGTGGACAAGTAAATCTTGGAGTGATTGTAACATTAAGTGTGGAGATTAGGAAGAGGGAAGTGTGACCCTAGGGGTGATGTGTATGCATTGTCCCATGTTGTTGTGGTTTGTGTGAGTTGCTTCTTATAAGGAAGGACCTACAAAAGAAGAGAACCAAAGTAGTCAAAGTTATATATATGATATAATCGAGTAATATGTGAAAAAGTATGTAAAAGTGTGTAAAATGTGTAAAAATAAAGTGTGCACTTGATATGTGAAAGAGTAAGAGATAGTTTTGTGTCCCGTTGTTTGAAAATGCTGATCTGAATACCGAAGGTGAGGTTTTTGGGTGATCTCACGCCAAGAGCAAGTTTTTTCAGAGATCTCACACTAGTGTGAATTTTTGGGGTGATTTCACGCCAAGAGCGACTTTTTTGGGCGATCTCATGCCAAAAGCAAGTGTTGGGGAGAGATGTATAACTTTATTATCCTTTTATGACTTTACCCAATAAGCACCACCGCAGATGGTATGTCCTGATTTATTCCTTTTGTCCCTGATTAGTTTATGATTGTAAGAAATTTCATGCATTCAAGAATCGAGGTTTGTTCCCGTAAATATAGAATTGTTTTCAGAACTGTTGTAAATTGTGATGTATTGATAGATTCATCAGATCTTCCCCATGACATTAGCGCCCAAGGAGGACACAACCACCCATGTGCTCAAGTCCGATTCTGGGCATTGGCATTTGCTCCTGTGATTTTGAGCCGCTTTTATGATTGTATCATGTGTTGTTCCTATGTTGCGTTGTTTTGAATTATATCTCTCGAACTACTATATGGGTGATTTATTCACCCAATATATGCCACTCCTCGTTTTGGGTGCATGTTATTAGTGTAGGTTATTATTCATCCTTTTATTTATTTATTAGGATAATTCTTATTAGCCCTACACTTGTTGAGTTAGGTTGCTTAGGCGTACTAGTTGTGTGGAGTTAGCTTACTAGTTGTGTTGAGTTAGCTTCTCAGCTATGTGGAGTTAACTTACTATTCTTTTGGAGTTAACTTAACTACAATTATCGTTAGTGGGAGTTCTTCACCACCGATTTAGGTAGTATTTGCACTTCCCTCCTCCTATCCTGGATATTTTGGTTTTGGATGCAGTCTTTTATCCATGGGACGCAGATCTGCACTCTCTCTATGCATTTTTTATCCATCGATATAAGCGTGTACCTTCCAGATGAATTCTTTTACCCTCTGGATATTTTTGTTTTAGATGCAAGATTTAATCCACTGGATGCAGATCTGTACCCTCTGGGTGCATTCTTTATCCATTGGATATTGACATGTACCCTCCTGGATACCCTCTCGGATACAATGATTCACCCTCTTGACATTTTAGGTTTTGGGCGCAGCTTTTATCCTTTCGTCGCAATCTTATATCGTGTGGATGCACTCTTTTACCCTTTGGACATTTGGGTGTCACGTGTACCTTTTCAAAAAGATGAGCATTAAAATATTATTTTAATAAGCAAAACCTTCTAGAGCTCATAACTTTTGATCTCAGTAGCTCTAATTAAGGTGACCTTTTTTTTAAATTGTGTAGTTTTTTAAGATCTACGCATTGGTGACATTTTTAAACACATATTTCAAATTTAAAAGATAATTTTTTATCATTATAATGTTTACACGCACTCAATTATAAAGTGAAAAATTTGGGAGGGTGTCAGAATCACTTATGGACGCAATTTGGTTGAGCCCGACGTCCTCAACTTTTGGGTGTTGTATTTTTGTATCTATGGGTGTATGCATTTATATATCTTTGTTGAGATATTCGAATCTATATTTTCAACACTTTATTTTTGGCATGTTAACAGTCTCTCTTGTGGGGGAGCTATTCTGGTGAAGCCCAGTGTTATTTTGTCAGGATTTGAGTAGTTGATTTTGACAAATCATATAGATATGTGGTGTCACTCTACCCATTCAAAGCAGTATGGGAGGGTATAGTATTGATATTGATTCTTTGGGTTTCATGTCCTTGCCTTGTTACGTGTTGATATTGCTTCTTTGGGTTTCATGTCCTTGCCTTATTACCTTGGATTTTCTTGGATCGTGGCACTCCTATTTATTTGGATATCGTGTCCAGGCCTTGTTGCCTTGGTTGTTCTTAGATCATGGCACACCTATTTGTAGAAGTTGATCAAATTATGTTTGGTGTTTGTTTTACATTTTCGACATCACTCCATTGATGTATTCTTGCATGGAGCTATTTTGGTGAATCCCAATGTCAGTCATTTTTGAGTTCTATGATCGATTAGTGGATTCAGACCACAATGCGCACCAAACTTCTTCATAGTTGTATGAGTTTTTGGAGCCGAGATTCTAAGGATATCTTGCTACGGAGATTTTCTCTCTACTTTGTTATTATTGGTTTTTGTTACCTTGTGGTGTCCAATTTTCCCAATTATTGTATGTGGGTATCTCATCGGACCTTGTTTCCAAGACCCACCTTGGTTTCCACCCACCTAAGCTATGCTTACGGGAGGGTGTTAGTGTAGGTTATTATTTATCCTTTTATTTATTTATTAGGATAATTCTTACACTTGTGTTAGCCCTACACTTGTTGGGTTAGCTTGCTTAGGTGTACTAGTTGTGTGGAGTTAGCTTACTAGTTGTGTTGAGTTAGCTTCTCAGTTATCTAGAGTTAGCTTACTAGTCTTTTGGAGTTAACTACCAATATCAATTAGTGGGAGTTCTTCACCACTAATTTAGGTAGTAGTTGCACTTCCCTCCTCCTATATGTACATATTTTTATTGAATAATTCAAGTCATTATATTGTAATGTATTGAGAATTATGGATTATGATGAATTTTCATATATGGTATTTTAGCTCTTTTGTTTTGCAAATCTAATGTGGTGTGCTATTATCACCTGAGATCACAACTTGAAACAATATTCTTACCATTCCTTTCACATGCGATGATGGTAGAAGAATGCGGCCCAAAGGAGAGGAGCCGATGTTGATTTGAAATGGATTCCTACATGGGGTAGGGGATGGACATGGTAGAAAGAAAGGCACATGCAAACAAAGTAGGCTAGAACTATGTGTTAGTACAAGAATGTAATAGAAATCAATGTAACAATCAAGTGTGCAAACAAGATGGACTGCAAAAAATGGGTTTCAAACATGGGACATCATTCACAATTTCATAAGAAAATCAAGGTCGAAGTGTCCAAAGGCGTACAAGAGTTTATTAAATCAACGACCAAATATGCATATGTAATTGTTAGGTTTTAAAGCTCAAAATTTTACATTCTAATTATAGTCTGTGTAAATGAAATTAGAATACAATAGTTGTCATAGGGTTTAATTTGTAAATTTCATACCCTAAGACCAACCCTTTTATTTTACATGAATCCTATAGACCTAGTTTTTTAATGAATCCCAATGCTTAGAATCTAGTTTCTTTTCTTACTTCTATATTTTTAATTTTAATCCCTAATGAGGCTTTATGCAAATGAAAAAGACCAAATACGGTGGAAGACCATAATGAGTTGTGGAAAAAACATGGCCCTATAGTTAATGTTCTTGAATCTAAAGAGGCCTTCCCTTTTTCTCCCCTACCTTGGTTGCATTTACCCTTCATGTTTTTCTTCATCCAAAAAATCCACTTTGATTTCCCCTTGGCCTCATGCCCATTTTGTCCCAAATTTTCAATCTCTTTCCTCTAGGTTGTGTATGATCAAACTAGAAGTGATATCCATGAAGGCCAAAACCCATTCACAAGGCAAGCCAAAAATTATTATTACTAATAAGTGTATCTCTAGGGAAAGGAAATCCAATAAAGTTTGAAAAGGGGGAAAACAACCATTTGTTTGAGGGGGAGAAAACATTGAGGAATGGCTCGAATTTGTAAACAATTTTTTTGAATTGAATACAATCCTATATAAAGCACAAGAAAACAATGGAAAATTTACTAGAGTTAGGCATGTCTCAATCACTAGCTAGTGAAATTCTCTTTGTTTTCAATTTTGTGGATGTAAAAAAATTATTTATTTGTAAAGGAATGCTTCTCTCTACTGCTCCAAAGTTCACAACCGAAGATGGACCAAGTCCAAAGGATCGGGATTCAATCTAGTTCTCTTATATTATACTTTCTTTTGTCTAGAAACTTTGGATTAATATTATCTACTCCAAATGGTATATAGTTCTTTATCCCCTTTTGTACTTCCGAATATGGCATTTCTACATTCTCTCTACTCTCTTATTTTCCCAAATGTATTAATCACCCACCTTGAGTAATGATGGATTTTATAAAAAAATATAATATTATAGAATTACATGTGACATCCCAATAGAACCCTCAATTTACATATATAAAAAAGGTTTTATTCCTAAAATAGTGAGTCGTGGTGCATAACAACGTGGAATGCTATTTTATGACCATCCATGGGAAAAACAACTAAATTCATTTTTAGCACTTTTACTACTAAAAACATTTAAAATGTAAAAATTACCAAAATCAATTTTTTGAATAAATTATGTGTCAAATGTGAAGTTTCAATTACTCACCAAATGTGACTAAATGGCCTCCACTATTCTATTAAATCACAATCTTAAGGTTCCTTGAACACGTGGCATCATGTTTATGTCATAGCTCAAATCAATATCATTCAAAGTACAAATGAAATTACAATTGACTTCTCAACTTTACTCTTTATAGAGGTTTATTTTTTAAACTTTATGTTATTTCAATCAACTTTATTTAAAAACTTAATTATTACCTCGAAGTTTCTCCATGTGATATATTGAGCTTCGTTAATCAAAATTTCATGTTGTCGGTTGAGTTGGGATGTATGCATACAAAGCTAACTAAGTCATATGAATTGAAACTAACGCATTGTAGTTCCAAAACAAAGCTAACTAAACAAAAACATCAAGATAAGAGCTTACAAAACTAATCTTTGAGTGCATGCAACATGAATTGAAACAAAATAACCTGTTAATTCATTTTACTCTTTAGATTGCTAACATAAAATGAACCTATTTAGATTCTAAAGCAATCAAAGTGGTTTGTTGTTTTACTTCAAGGTGGTGAAAGGATTTCTATAAATAATGGCTACAAGACCATGTTATAAATTCCTCTATTAACCAAACATGAAGAATAGATGTAAGGTGAGCAAGCTATTCCAACAATGGAAGTAAGGCTCAAGATCAGATGTCTATAGCTTTAGCTAATACAAATGAGGTGTAAAATTAGAAGAGGTGCACTAGGCTTGTATTTATATATTTCCATTTGGGAAAGTTTAGAATCCTAGTGCATGTGGGACAAAAGGTAAGCCCAAAAATAGAATTTTACAAGTCAATGCACTTTTTGATTAGATTAGGAGATAATTAATCTTTTAAGATTAATTAAGGATCCTAAGTAGGCTTAGGAAGCTTTCTGAGAGCATCTAAAAGGGGTTTGGATAGATTTTAGAAGTTCGGAAGTGGGATTTAGCCAATAAGAAGGTTTATTGGTTAAATGCAAGATTAAAGGCTTAATTAACATATAATTAGCTAATTAAGAGGATTATTACTAATCAAAATGTTGTTAATTGGCATCCTGAGTGAATTAGAAGCATAATTAGATAATAAAGTGTCATTATTTGACCAAAGTGAGAGGGAGTGAAGATCATTAGTACGCTTTAAGTATTAAACTACCTAAATAGATTTTAGGTGTCTACAAGGATCATTATTCCACATACTTCCATGTAATATCTCATTTTAATCTACTAAAATGCAATAGATGCCCTAGTATGCACTTTTTTACTTAATGTTGGAAATTAAAACATCGAGAGGGGGTGAGTTAAGGTGTCTGTTCAATTTTTACTTCATGAATTAGTTCATTAAATTTTCATTATCAATACCAAACTAGCATTCACAAGCAGCTAAAAGAGAGATAACACACAGAGACAGAGTTAATGTGGGAAACCCAAACTGGGAAAAATCCCACTAAAACCAAGAACTATGCTTAGGACCAAATTGCCCTATATCTATTACATTGATTTCATGGTTGAGCTTCAACTCAACCTGGAGCTACAACTCCACAATTTGACAGAACAACCATTTAGTCTTTGACAAGCTTCAACCTGTCTAAAAGCTTCAACTCCCAAGCGTTGTAAAGGAAACTTCGTTCTCGAGCGGGGTGAAGGCCTATACTAGAGCCACTAGCAACTTTGAATGATAGAGGGATTAGGACCTCAGATGTAGATGTGGATCTACGGGAACAAATAATATAGGAGCATGATATAAAGAAGCTAGATTTGTAAAACTGAAACATATAAGATTAGATAACAATATGTGGGGGTTTCCCAGTAAGTGCTGGCCCAAGAGGATTTTAACTCCTTAAAAGATGTCAACCCCCATGTTAGACAAGATAATAATAGATCATGAATAGAGTAATGAAATATAAAATGACAAGTAACTAAAATGACGAGGGGACTTAGCTTATTCTCTGTTATGGAGATGAACTAGACATCAAGATGGTAAGATGACGAACCATGGAAAATATTTCTCCTCAAACTGGCAAAACTTAATTAAGCTCTTTCTTCTCTTCTCTAGGCCTAGGTCTCTCCAGGTCTTCTTGAAAAATATCCCCCTTTTCAGGTCCAAGTTTTTTTTGAAATATGGGGAAAACCCATATTTATAGCTTGGATGTGAGGTTAGATTGGGGTTAACAAGTAACCGGGGTTGGGTAGAGTAACCCGAGTTAAGAGATATGATGTGATCATGTGGGGACCATGGCTTGAATTATTAGATGGAGTGGGGAGCATGATTGACATGGTAGGTGAGATGATAGATTCCATTTAGAAAGGGGTGTTAAATGGGTATATTAATACCCATGGATTAATAATTTTTGAGAGATGGGGGATAATGCCAAAAGTCAATTATTAAATGGGTTTATATGGAGCCCATTTAATAATTAATTAAATTTGGTTGAATAGATGATTATTTTTATTGAAATTTAGGAAAATAAAGGTGAGATAGGAAATTGCATGAACGCAAGATGATCGAGGGGCGCTATACCAAAAATTGGTGTCTACATTTGCCCCTTTTTGTTGAGTGGTTTCGATAGCAAGTCATGAGAGAAAACAAAAAGGGTTAAATAAGATATGTGTCCAAGGATGGACTAAGACATGACTAAAGAAAATATTCCTCAGAAAAAAGGATCACAAATAATAAAAAAAAGTATGGCAGTGACTCCAATATCACATCGGTAGAGGACAATTGCATTCTCAATGAGACACATATTACAAATTTTTACAAACCAAAGGAGTGGGTGAAGACCACCGTAGTATGGATGTAAACCCCGATGACCAACGGGTCATAGGAAAACATTAAAATATGTGAAATTGAAAGTGAAAATATGTGTGAAATCCTTTGTCACAAGGAAAATCATATGAAAAATCATGCATCTGCAAAAGGGACGAGGATGAAGATAATGAGGACCCATCATAGGGCACGAGAAGGACACAAAGTGAGTTCTATGTATTGACAAGTATAAGGATGAGAAGGTGCCCTAACATACGACATAGATGGATGTTGAAATATGATATCCAGGGGGAATAATCATAAATGTGGACATGATGAGCAAACAAGATAGAAGGGTGAGATACAATGCCTTCAAAGGGTGATAAATATGATGGTAATCATGTTTAATATGAAAGATGTATAAGTTTTAGAAAATTAGAAGGTGAAGAAGACAAAGAAGTCTCTTTTCTTCGAAAAGTATGATAGAGATACTTAAGATACTTTTTATGACAAAACAAAAGCATAGAAAATATTCATGGAAGAGAAAATATCGATAGGTGATGGTTGTTATGGTATCTTCTCGCAGACAAAAATGTCAAAGGAAGATGGGAAGAGATTCTTAGAAATGGATATGATGATGTCCCTACAAGAGGACTGACAAAGATAAAAGATGTGACATGGGTCTCAAACAGAGAAGAGGTCAATGTTGTAGAGAGAAGAAAAAGAACGGTAATGAAAGGGATAGATGGTGATACATAAACGGAGAAATATTGGCATTGACCGTGAATTCTAGATGTGAGGGATGTTGAGAAAGAGAAAAGGGAATAGACAAGAGGATTGGTTGATTATGAGAAGAGTAAGAAAGATTGAATATGAAGGCAACAGGGGTATGGAATAGAGGGATAGAGATGGAGGAGAAAAGAAGGAATGGAAGGGGAGGAAGAAGATAACAAAGCAGGATTATAGAGAAAGGGGGAAATGAAGAAGGACAAACAAAGAGAAGACAAGAAAAGACTAGAGCAGAGGATGAAATTATGAAAGAGAGAGAGAGTTATTCAAGATGAAAGGTGTGAAGGAGGATGAAGCAGAGGAAAATAGAGAGGTAATGGAAAACGAAAGAGATGATAGAGCAAAGAAAATTGAAAGAAACTTATCATAGTGAGGAAATCCAAGGCAAAGAATATGGAACTGACCACATGGAAATGCATGTGGATGATGAGATGATAAAGGAGATGGGACAACATTGAAGAGTCAGGTTATCAATGGGGAAGTAAGGAGGAAGTGTGAGGTAAAATGAGGAGGAGGATGATAAAGAGGAAGTGAAATAAGACAAGGACAAGAAAGGAGGAGAAGACAACAGAGAAAATTATGCAGAAGGAAGGGAACCAAGAATGAAGATATTTGATAAAGAGTGAGAAACACAAGGAACGTAAAGAGAAGCTTGAGGGGAGGAATGACATCGATTGGAAAAGAAGCGGAGATGCATGAGATGAGGATATGTTGATGACGAGAAAATAGAGAGAGGGTGCATGATGAAGACAGTGAAGAAATTGGCAAGGAAGAATGGAAGATGGAGAGGTGGCAAGGAAAAAGAAAGGAAGGGATAGGAGAGGCAATGCCAGTGAATGGATGTTAGGAGAAATCCACCGATAATGATTAGTAGGAAAGGATGGGACAAAAGATGAGACGAGGCAGAAAGTAAACGAAGAATGGGAGGAGGAACGCTAATGAAGGGACATTAGGAGAAGTCCCCCGATAATGATCAGAGGACACAGAGGAAGGAAGGAATGAAGATAGAATGGAGGAGGTCAAAGAAAAGGATTTAGGTTGTGCAGAATGGGGATGAGTGATTTTTAAAAGAAGTCCACCAATAATTACTAGCATGGAAACAAAAGATGATGATGAAAGAATGTTAGGGGAAGACCAATGATAATGATGGGTAAATATGAGGGTCGATATGTGGGAGAACTATAGAAGATGGAGTGGAAAGAGTAAAGAAAGGAGGGATAATGATGTGTAGGAAGATGAAGGTGAGGAGAGGATACAATGGATGAGAATGAATGAGAGAAGAATGAAGAAACAAGACATGAAATGAATGGAGAAGCAACAGTTACATAAGATTACCCAACGACAGATGATGGAGATGAAAAAGGGACCAATATGAAGTGGTGTTTGCGAGAATGGAAGAGGAGGTGAGAGGATGTGATGATGGGGAATGACGAGAAGATGTAGATGGAGAGAATGTGGGGTAGTGGGCGAGTGCAGGATGGATGATCATGCTTAAGAGGGAATCTTAAGTAAGATTTCCATGCTGCATGAGGATTTAAGTAAGATCACCAAACCGGAAGTTATGATACGTAAGGAGAAAGGCAACATTATATTGGATACAAGTGTGGAAGGGTTGGTTGGAGGGACAATTACGATGAGAGGCGGAGACAAAATATGACGAAGATATGATGGGAGATAGAAGGATCAAATGGAAAACCATTTTAAGAGGAAATCTTAAGTAAGATTTCCTAGACAAGGATGGTTAAGTAGGATCGTAAACAAAAAAGAAGATGAATGATGAAAAGATTGAGCAAACATACATCAAAATGTAACAAGAGATGAAAGGAGACGATATCAAAGTGATAACAAGGAAACAAAGGAGTGTGACATGAGTGGAAAGAGGAACATATGTAGTGTAGATGGAGAGTGTAAGGACAATCCTTAATTGGGATGTCCACATGGTGGGAGTGATGATGTAAAAGTGTTAAGAGGAAAAGGAGTGGAAAGACATTTGTGGTAGTTATTTTGTCTCTGTTGAAAGAGGAAATGGTGGAGAAGCTTCTACAGTAGGAGGATCCAAGGAAGAAGATATACCTTAACTAAGATTCTCTAGCTATATGGATGGTTAAGTAAGATTGTCAAACTGAAAGTGGAAGAGTAAAAGGGAAACTCAAGAGGAAAGACAAGTAAGACATTTGACGTGGTGAAAGGGGACAGAAAGGTGAGAAGGATGATGTGGAGACAAATGGTGATGAGTGGAAATGGGGAGCAAAGAGCAATGGATAAAATATGTTGTTGAACATGTTGGGAGATAAGGAGTTGTAGGATAATGAACTTGCCTTGAGAAAGACCCTCAAGTAGGATTCACAAACTACAACGGCGATCAAGTAGAATTCACAAACCGAAAAGTATATTTGCAAACGCAGATATAGAATTCATAGTGTGAAATTTGATGTGATTTTTATAAAATATGATCTAGATGAGATGAATGGAACATAGTTGTAGCAAGGGCGTACAAGGAAACTATGTTTTGAACTGGATTGGAGATAAATAAGAAAAGGTTACCACTTAAAGCATTGCACTTCACATCGGGTAAAGTGTGTTAATACATAACCAACAATAGTTAGTTATACCAAAAGATCATGAGGGAAATATGGATGAAAGATGCTCGTAATCCTAATGTTGACATGACAAAGGGATTGAGATGTAACTTGTACATGGGAAGAGGGATCTCCAAAGGTGGTGTTCCTTAAGTCTATGCCCCAGCTTTGGGAAAGGGAAAGAACAATAGCAGAAAGTTGATCAATGCGGGAAGCTTTTGGAAAATGTTGATAAAAGAAGGTTGATCAATGCGGAAAACCTTCCAGATGTCATAATAACAGAGTATCCATCCTTCGAGGGTATGGTCTACTTTATACATAATATGGATGACAAGAATAATAAGATAGTTGTCCTTCAAGGGATCAGTCTATTTCTTTTGATTTTGCTTTGATTTTTTATTTTTATATTTTTAAATTTCTTTTTTTTTGCATGAACAACTGTCCTTCGAGGGATTAGTCTATTTTTGATAACTTTGATTTTTCCTTTTGCATACATGAATTTGAGCTTCACATGGGGTAGAACTGGGAATAGCTAAGTAAACCATGTAAGAAGGGATAAGGAATGTACAAGAGACACCATGGACCCTTTGCATGGCTACAATAGGAGAATGAGAAGGTGAAAATGTAATGGTTACGGGGTCACATCAAAGTAGTGAAGGAGGATCACATAATTCAGATCATTACAATGACAAATGAAAAGGGCTAAGGATGGCAGAATAATCTAAGGATGTAACTAAGTGCTCATTGGTAGATATGCTAACAGTAGATTGGTCATAAGTGCAATGCATTAAGAGGTTTTGTCTCTGGTTTACCACCACGAGAGGGAAGACAATGAAGTTGCAATAAGATGAGATGATAGCCAAGCAAGAAATAAAACTATGTCTTGAAGGAAACAAACATATGACCACAATGGTGGATTTAGATGAAAATAAATGATGCCCCAAGAGAGACATAAATATGGCCACAATGGTGGACTTCAAGGAAAAGGGGTCCCTCAATGGAGAGACAAACATGGCCTCAAAAGAGGACTTCAATGAAAAATATGATGCCCCAAAAGAGGCATAAATATAGCCACAATGGTGGAGTTCGGTAAAATATGATGCCCTCAATGGAGATACAAACATGGCCTTAAAATGAGTAAGGATTTGGGCAGAAATAGTTTAGATTGGATGAATGTGAAGGAGGTAGACAAAACAATGTCAAAGATCGAAGTCCCCTAGTAACAAGGAGTCAGTATGGATGAGATGCTCAAAGGTGAGGTAAGGTTGTTCCCGAATAAGTTAAATGTGAAGGAATTAAAGGATGTCAAAAGAGTTTAAATAAGATTGTCTTAGATTTGGATGGGATAAACAGCTGGAGACCACAAGTGTGTTTAGTAAGATAAGTGGTATTGATGAATAATGGAGGACCTTCCTTAGGAGGAATTTCATGTGCAGGAGGGATGTTAAGGGATGATGTGGATGGAGGGATCGTGGGAGACCCGATATATGGGATATGAATTGGATTCAATGTAGATGGAGAAGGAACTTTCCCTTGAATAAAGAAATCATATTTCTCAATAAGATTGTGGACAATTGACCAAAAGGCCTTACAATGTTTGATGTCGTGACCTGGGGTACGATGATAAGTGTAACTGCAAATAGGATTGAACCATGATGGCTTGGGACCATAGGGATTAAAGGATTTAATGGGAGGAATTTTGATGGCAGATGTGTAGACACCAAATTTGTGTCTTATGACCCCCCATGCCCCGCATCTCATTTCGCAACATAACCTCATCACCTAAACCTTACACAATTATTTATTAATTATCTTATAATTAATAAATCCACATCTCCAAACTTGCCACCTCATTTCACCACCTCATCATGACCTAGTCCTAACCCTAAACTAACCTAATTAAGACCTATAACTTGGTCTACATCCACACCCATGACTAATTACTCCTCACCCGCACTCCAAAACCAACCTCATAATGACTTGACCAAGCCCACAACTAATCCCTTGGGAGAAAGAGAGGGAAAGTTGGCTATTTTACTAAAAGCAGCCCACTTTGACTTAACCGATATCGGTTCCTACTCGACCGTCGCTCGGCTACACGTAATTGCCATCGGTTGCCTCGTAATGACCTCCCCAACCAAAAACAAAGGGGTTGGATTTTCATTGATCGTAACCGGGATAACCATACCAAAATTTTGTTTCGATCCTCGTTAGGGATCCTTCGCGCTCAAACGTCAGTAAAGTCCCTTCCCCGGAAATCTAGTTTTGAACTTAGTCTTTTTGAGCCTTTTTTGGCCGGGCGCATGGATTTGCTCTCAGAACACCAAGTTTTGGTGCGCCCTTAAAAGCCTTTGGCGCATGGTTTTCCATGTTAACACGTCTTTCGGTGCGCCAAAGGATGTTGAATCACTTTTTGGTGCGCCAAAGGGCGCACATAATCTCTCTGCAACACCAAGTTTTGGTGCGCCAAAGGGCGCACATAACTTCGTGTCGACAATGCATATGGTGCGCCAAAGGCGCACTCATTCTTCTGTTGTCAAATACTTCCGTGCGCCAAAGGGCGCACACTTTCCCCTGTCGACAGCAGTTTTCATGCGCCATTTCAAAAGTGGTTGGCGCATTGATGACAAGTTTTTCTATAAATATCAGTGCGCGCCCAATGTCATTTTCATTCCTTTTTGTCAAAGCACGTGATCGCTCTGGACTTGTCAGCTCTGCTCTGTCGTTATCATCACCCTGTGGACCCGCTCTCCAATTTTTGATATATATTCGAGGTAAGAGGTTCTCCCTCTTTTTTTATGTGTGCTTGGTTTGTGTGCTTGGTCTGTGTTCTTGGTCGGGGTTTTGGTTTGCTGGCCAGTTTTAAATGGAATATGATTAAACTAGTTTTTCCCCCCTGTGCTATTCCATCACGTTTTTTTTTCCTCCTCCTCTCCCTCCCTCTTTCCAGATCTGCTGGAAGGGGAGCTGTTTTGAAAGGGCTTGGTCTGCAAAACCTTTTTGTAAAAAAACCTTATATGACCAAGTAACTTTTGAAGTGGAAGAAAAGAATGAGAGATTTGAGCAGTTAGTGTAGTTCCATGGCGCACTGGCGCGTCTTGTTGCACTTAAGACAGTTGCGCCCCTCGGCGCATCTACCACCCCTGTTGCATAATCAATACCCGCGCCTATGGCGCAACCCTTCCGTCCTGCTGCAGTTAGAATTCATGCGCCCTCAAAGCGCGCCCTTTTTGCATGCTACAAGTATAAATCCCGCGCTTCCTTAAAACCCTTTGGCGCACCTTCTTTCCATGTTACATCCCGCTTTCATGCGCCAAAGGGCGCACCCAGCTTTCATGCAACACAAGCCTTATTCGCGCGAGTATAAAGTTAGAAAGGCGCGGGCGCACCCTCCATTGCAGTAACATGATGTTGTGTAAAACCTTCATGCGCCGCGCCAAAGCCTTTGGCGCACCATTTGTTAATGTTACACAATCTTCCCATGCGCCAAAAGGCGCACCGAACCCCAATGTAACACGCATTTCCTATGCGCCCTGCTATAAAATGCAACCTGCTTCATCCATGCGCATGCGCCTCGCGCCAAAGATAACCTCTCGCAACATTCCTTTTTCGTGCGCCTTATCTATTTGGCCTCGCGCTTGCATATTTTTTCCCGCGCCCGAGCCTTAAAATTCTAACTCTTTCTTCTCGCTAGCTTTCCAATGGAAGATCAAATGACTAATTCAACCTTTTTGATTGGGTCTCACTTCTTCTTCGTGCAGATCAGCAATCGAGTTCGAAAGAACACATGTCTACGCAAGCAAGAAGCCCACCAAACCAAGAGGAAAGGCTGTTTCGATGTAAGAAGAGATGAAATACAAATATCGAGGGTCGATGCCCGAATCACAGCCGAGTGCAAGATGGATGTCGAGACTCGAATTGGGTCACATGACATGGATGAGTTCGGGTTAGGACTCAAAAAGTTACAAGAAGTCCATGGATGGACAAGTTAATAGGCAAGGCTCTCGCACTTCGCCGGAGGAATCCCGCCGCCGCCTGGCCAACAACGAATTCATGATGGTGATTGCGCAATGTTACAACAAAGACACAAGATGTGTCGAGAATAGTAAGGGCGAGGCAGTCATAAACCTCACTGCCCGTCACTTTGAGTTGATACTTGGCATCCCTCATCACCGGAACTACGTGGCTGTTAGCCAACGAGAATGCATCAAGGCCTGGGAAGACAACGAAGACCAGCTGCATGCGCAAGTTGATGAATGAGGTCTACCTAAAAACAAGAAGGTGGTGACCGGTGGCCTCGTACTATCCACCGAAGTGATTTCTCGAGGAACTCAAATGATACTATCACTTTCCCGAGCAGAGTCTTCGGGCCAGATGCCCACTATTTCCATAAGTGGATGTCGTGGTACTGGAGACAATGAATAAGAATTTTCCCGATCGCCGCTACTGGGGAAATAATAAGCAAAGACCATCTCTCGAGCAAACACAACAGCCGCCACAACAGAGTGTTCCATATGAACTCCTATGTAGTCTACGCCGCAAAGATCGGCAAGGGATTATCCGGGCTGAACCGGTGGAGTATGGCCTCGTGCCAAGATATTTGATTACTATCCAGAGCCGAGGCCGAGAATAGCATCCAACATTTCGCAAAAGTTAACGATGCATTCTTCTATCATGTCATCTCGCCTACCGAGGCCAAACATGACTCATAATGACGACCAAGAAACATAGTGGCAGCCACAGAGAAATGGGGGCCCTGCTCACCCAATTTCCCACGTTCACCTATCCGAGGGCTGCCAACTTTTTTGGGAGAGCCAACCAGCTACCAAGGTATGCTTGGGCCTAAGCCGATTCTACTAGAACTGCCAAGGCAAATGGTCACATACCATGAGAAGTGCCTCAAAAGAAAGAAGAAGGGTGGAACTCCTTTCCCCTCAAAGTGGGCCGATACACATGCTCCACCCACCATAAGGCGAAGGAAATGTTCGCAGAGCCGGAGCTACTCAATTTGAAGCATGACTTCCCAGCCAGCCTACCTTCGACCCAAGAAGTCGCCCTCGCCAAAAGCGAAGCTCGATCCGATCCATGTCCCTCAAATTGAGGATATTTACATCGACGCTCTCCATGAGGTGGAACTCGTAAGAAAGGATCACTCTCGCTAGCATTGGCGGAAATCATCCAATACGGAGTGGCCATTGTCCCCGAAGGCTTCCGATCACTAAGATGAAGTAGATAAGGTGTATAATGACACAGATGGGGACAATTGGCCCTTCCCGCCATCGACAGAACAAGGCTCCTCAAAACACCGAGGAGAGGGTCAAGGAGACTATGCGAGAACAGAGCATGGTGCCGCATGAACGGACTAATCTACCTCTGGGTAGATTTCACAACTTCCCCTTTGGGCAACGCACCTCCAAGGTCAAAGAAGCAAATGAAAGGCAAAGGTGCGTAAGGTGAACTCTAGACCATTCAGAGGAAGCCCCCGAAAGTCCTCTTCCTTCGAGCCCGAACAAGTCATAACTCTTGATGAGGAATCGACAGAGGATAGTCCTATACGCCCATCCACCTGTGATGTGGCGCCGCTACAACTTCGTGAGGTCCCTTCTATCCCTTCTTCTTCTCTTCCTTCCTCCTCGAGTGACTCAAACGACCACCCCTTTGGTCGTGTCCTCCGCCCCTTCTTCTACCCTTTCCCCGCTTCTTCATCTATCTTCTCCTCCTCGCCGATTTGTCTTCCTCTATTTCTTCCCTCATCTCCGAGCTCCCTTCCTTCCTATGTCTTCTCGCATTGCATGGTTTCCCTTCCTCCCGTGGACATTTCTTCGGCTATTCTTTCAATGCCGCCGCCGCGTGTCTCCACGTGTTTTTCCCCTCTTCTACCGTTGTCGCCTCCCCCTGCCTCTCGGTCCTTCTTCTATAGGACCAGCTGATCTCTCAAAGCCTGAGCCAACAAAAGAGGAAAGTCCCCATCGCTCCGATGGACTTTTTTGGCCATTCCGCTAAAGGAGCAAAGAAGCACAAGCCGGTTACACGCTTCTCAAAGAGCGCCGCAGTGAGAGAGTCATGGAAATAGCTGCACCCCAACCCCTCAAAGAGAAAGAAGATCTCGTCTCCGACAGATTTCACCGTGACTCAAGTCACAATGGGGACATCCTCGTAAAGTCTCTGTGGGGAAGCTCTTTCGCAGCTTGATGCACTCGCAAAAGCTTCAGAAACGAAAGAGGAGAAAAGGCTATCAAGGAGCAGTAACAAGTACTGCTTCAAGCCTTACGTAAGATGGGGAGTGCACCTCCCACAATCGCCGCCGAGACTCCCGAGCTGCTCACCAGAGAAGATCAATGAGTATTCAAAGATCGGCGAAGGTGGTATGGCTGTTTCATTGAGGAGCCAGATCCTCAAGGATAGTGAAAGAGTAATCGCGAGTATATCAGTTTATACTTAAACATCGAGAAGGCGAATAAGGAACTCCAAGCATTAGCAGTCCGATATATCAAGAGTTAGAACATGCTAGACTCCAAAGACGAGACCTTCCAACAAATGTTCGACTGCTCACCAAGATCTCGGTCAAGTTCGAGTCTTCGGTCATCCAAGGGCCCTCAACAAAACTATGTCCACTGACTATCGATAGATCAGCTGGAATTTGTTTTAGAAAAGATAGACAAGGTAAAGGAAGAGGCCCCGGATGCAATGCATCAAATGGAGAAAATTGTCCTCGCCATGACTCTAGGGTTGCTCACTCCTTCCCTTACCTTGAGATCAGCTGATGACACTATCCGGATCTTCAAGGAGATAGCTTCTCAAGGGACAGGGCCAGAGGTCACATTCGACACTGAATCTATCAACAACCTACTGGCCTGTAGGGACTTCATCGGGTTCCTTATCGAGGCGGAGAAAGATTATTCCAAACTCCCGGAAAAGCTCATAGACGAGCGGGAGACTTGCGAAGCAATCAGTGAACGGCACAAGGATCCATCACAAGATCAATTTGGGCCAATGATCAGCAAGTTTTTGGAATACCGCGCTCAGTTCCACATATCATCACCTGAGCAGCATCAGAAACAGGCAACCCCTTTTCGGCCGCAGGATGATGATGATGAGTAGCTTCTTCTTCTTCTTCTTCTTCTTCTTCTTCTCTCTATTCTCCGACTTTCTTTTCGAAATGTCTAAAATGTGTTGGCACAAATGATGACATCATCCATGTTGCATCATGGGATGATGTCATCCACCAAGTTGTCAAAGTCAACATGACTTTTAGATATTTTGTAAATATCTTTGTAAATAAGTGGTTGGCTCCATTTTGCCTTCTCTCTCCCTCATCTTCTATAAATATGAGAATACTTGTTGTATTCAAAAGGTGAACATTTTTTAGATAGAAATAGAAGTGAGGAGAGAAAGACTTTGAGCTTTCTTGTAACAGAAAAGAACAGTAATACAATTATTCAGACTTTGTGCTCAATAGCTGTGTTATACATTAGATCTTTCTTACGTTAGATCTGTATGTGTTTAATCTGCTGGATTCATATCTACTTTTCCGTCATTTGTTTATCAAGATTGCTTTGTTTATTTATGCAAGTAGGTTTGGCTGTTTACTACCAAACTAAAAACATAAATCTTCCGACCCTTCTCGCTTTGGAATTCATTTCTTTTCTCCTTCGGATCTGCTTCTTTCTCTTCTCCCTCTTTCATTCCTTTCTTTTCGCACTGAACACTCTAATGGGATGAGATCCCAACCCCGAAGGCAGAACTGTGAGACTTCAGATAGGTTCCCGCTAGTAGAAATAGCAATAAACGGGCCGCCATTGCCTCAAAGAGGGGCTAAGCCCTGCACACTGTTGGCTCGTCTATCCATAGATCTGTCCACGCGACAGATTTTCGGACCAACAGTTTTTGGCGACTCCGCTGGGGAACGGATAGATCTGTCAGATCTATGGTGGTGGTATAATATAAAATCAGAAAAATATAAGAAAATCACTGCCTGTTTGCAAATCTGCACTTTTGTGAAAATCCAAAAATTTGCAAAAGTGCCTAAAACTGAAAATTTTCTTCTGAGATCCGTAGATCGGGCCTAGTTACAGATCTTTAGTTCGCTGAGTTTTTATCAAAATTAACATTTTTCGTAGATCTGAATTTTTGACTATTTTCCAAAAAGTTCAAAACCCTCTGAAAAATTAAAAATCAGATCTGAAAATCAGCCTGCTATTCTTCCCTGCCATCTTATCCTCGCTATTATTTGTCATTAACCGCAATCGGTTTTTCGAAGAGGATAGTTTTTAAATATCTTGAAAAGTGCATGCTGCTGGTTTTTGTCAGAAAAACCAGAAAATCAGCAAGTACACCCAAAAATAAAGTTTAAATCGCGCCATAATATCGCAGATCCGGGAAGGTACGCCTGGCAAGTGAACCTTTACGCGCAGCAGAGAGCCCGTGGGGAAGTTGATCCTACTTTCGACCGCTTCAAAGGCACAATTTCAGCATAACACCGCAGACGCTTTTTCAGCGCTTAAGCTCGCATAGCCGGTCATCCAGAGTGTCTCACCTCCACGAAGAAAAGTCTTTTGCAAGGAACATCTACATCCCTTTCAGAAGCTCTCACGCTACTCAAATGGAACCACCCTCCCAGCTCGTGTGCTTTTTCCAGCCTTTCAAATGGCGGTACCATGGGGAAATGCTATGGGTCCTCTCGCATTACCACATCCAGTTCACGCGCTCCCTCACGGAAACAGAAAGAATTTTCCTAAATTCGACGGGAGTGGAAATCAAAGCACGGATTCCCACATATCTGCTTTCATTATGTCATGCAGTATTTTGGACGTGACTCACGAAGATGTGTCGGTTCACCTTTTTCTGGAGACTCTACAAGGGCCCGCAGCCGAATGGTTTCAGCATTTGCCGGCCGCATCTATCACCAGTTGGGCAACCTTGCGGGAAGCTTTTGAAGACAGATACAAGCCTTCAGAAGATGCATTTGCATTGCTATCACGGATCACCCACCTGAAGAAAGAGGCCAATGAGACTATGCGTGATTTTGTCACCCGGTTCAATGCATTAATCAACCGTGTCCCTACTGCCATGCTTCCAACACCGGAGAATCAGAAGTGTTTCTTCGTGAACGCCATGAGCTCAAAAGTTAGCTTCTTGCTCCTTCAAGAGCGAGTAGCTACCCTGACACTCGCTCAGGCCGCTGCCATTCGGATAGAAGACAATTTGATAATATCTGGTGAGTTGAAAAAGGAATCATCAAAGTCCAAATCTTCAGATCCCTCGCCTGCTACTTCGTCTGATCCGGCATTCCAAAAGATGGCGAATGATCTCGCCGCATTAAAAAAAAGCTTGGCCCAGCTCCTAGTTCCTCATACCGAGACGTTCCACGAAGGAGTTTTGTTCCCAACAATGTTTCACAAAGACCGCGTACTACCGCAATCGCTCCACTACATTGCAAGGCCAAGCTCCTCCGCCAATGCTTTGGCCGAAATCAAGAGGAAGAGCAAGATTATGAAGAACCTTCGCCTCAAGGCGAAGATGATCAAGATGTCGGTGAACCGACTCGCGACTCTACTATTGGATACATGGAATTTGATGAGGATGAATCTGATGAAGAAGAGAGTACTCAGGGCTATGCAAGTGGGACAATCATATGCTGTTTTTACCCGCCGCAAGGAAAAAAAGAAGTTGCTGCCCATGCGCAGTAAAGAGAAGGCCGTGTCAAACGCGCTCCCACCATTGTTAAAAGAGGTAATCCTCTTCCTACTCAACTCCCCTCGTTAAAGTCTTTCGCAAAGAAGTCTTTCCGCCCATCTCTCCTCCGAATCAGCCCCTCATATTCCTATCAAGATCGTGAAACTGCTCCACAATCGCAAGTGAAGGACTCATTCCTCACCAACGCAACCCTTGGCCGCGTTTGATATAATAGATCATGCTAAAAAGACCAAGATCCAAATGTCTGAAGCTGAGTACCTTCAGTCAAACCCCGAACAGCTTGTAAGATTAACCAAATATATTCAGAGTCAAGCTGTTACGTCTAAACAGGTTTCCCCAAAAGGAATCCTTTCCACTCCCCCTGAATCCCACATAAATGTTGCTTCAACATCTGCATCAGGTAAGATAGAACCTTTCTATCTCTCTCTCCTAATCAACGGCCATAAGTTGAGCAACTGTATAATTGATTCCGGAGCTTCTGATAATGTCATGCCGGCGAAAGTCGCCCATGCTTTGGGCCTCACTCTTACCAAACCTTTCGGCAGATGTTATTCATTGGAAACCAAGCAAGTGCCATTGATTGGTCAAATCAAAGACGCGCGTAATTTATGCTCATGCAGATTCCCTGAAAAGAGGGTAAAGATGACCGCTTCTCGTTGGCCGACATTCCAAAGCAGCTCTATGGAATTCTCGCTAGGAAGGAGTTTTGCAGTCAAGTTGGTGGAGAAATTCACATGGACGGTCTAAAGCTAGAATACCCACAAAGGTGTGATGCAGACTTTTTAGAACCTAATCGCAAAAGAAGTACTTGGTTACTAGCTCAAGACCCCAAAGCCCAAATCCTTTTCAATCATCGGGATGGGGAACTACTTCTTATCTACCGAGACGGTACAAAGGGCGTTTTTGTTCAAGAAAAGGACCTTAATGAGATCTGGACCTTGCAATTTGATGGCAGTTGCGCGACTAGTGGATGTGGCGCTGGAGTTGTGCTGATATCTCCCGAAGAGGAGGTGATTCCTCTTTCTTTCAAGTTGCAGTTTTTCAACACTAACAATACTGCTGAGTATGAATCTCTGTTGCTCGGTATGCAAGCTGCAAAGGAAAGAGGAATTAAAAATCTAAAAGTTCAAGGTGATGCTGAGCTAGTTGTAAATCAGGTCAAAAGGATTTACCAAGTGAAAATGAGAGGCTGTGCACTACCGTAACGCAAAGATGGGACAAGCATGAAGAATTTGATGCCTTTTCATATAGGGCAATTCCAAGAGCTCAAAATGATATGGCCGATTCATTGGCAAGCATTTCAAGATCTCTCATGCTCCCGCACCCGGTTTGAAAACGAACAAATACACCATCAAGTGGTTTTCCGCCCGAGCGTGCTGCATAACTCTCAAGATTGGAAGGTATTCAACGATGATAATCACCTCATTGCCTTTCTAGAAAAATCAAAAATTTTGATGAGTCAGATTTTGAAGGATCCACTCTACATGCCGTGAATCAATCAACACCAAAACCATGAATCGAGGAGAAGGACGGCATATGTCACCAAAGGAAATAAAATTCGAAGGGCCTCGGTTTCTCGGGAGCGCTGTTTGACAGCACGACCGCTTTATGAAAAAGAAGAAGCAAGATGTTCCCGACTCATCCCTGCAGAAATGTAACTACCAATATAGGTTCTGAGGCACATCCGCAATTTGTAAACATTGGCAAATGTTGCACGCCTCAAGAGAAGCGGAAATTTGTCAAGTTGCCAAGAAATATATAGATGTGTTGGCATGGTCCTATGCCGATCTAAAGTCCTTCAAGCCAAAGGACGCTCAAAGATGACATATACCGAAAGAAGATGTCAAAGCCTTTCGCCATAAGCAAAGGCACTATAATCCCAAGATTTCGGCACCATCCAGCAGAAATTCAAGATGCCGGATGCAAGAATCATCTTCCTATCCATCACAGCACTTGGGTGGCGAATATTGTGCCAGTGCGCAAGAAAACGGCGAGATACGCATATGCGTAGACTTTCGAAATTTGAATCAAGCTTCACTGAAAGATAACTACCCTCTTCCGATAATGGATCAAGTTCTCGCAAGCAAGAATCGGATCGTAAATGCCGCCTATGCTTGATGGTTTTTCAGGCTACAATCAGATTGAAGTCTCGCCTGAAGATCAATTCAAAACAGCATTCACTACTCCCTGGGGTACATTTGCCTACAGCAGGATGCCTTTTGGCCTAACTAATGCAGGTGCTACTTTTCAACGGGCCATGGACTTCGTGATTTAAAGGTATGATGGGAAAAGTCATTGTAGTTTATCTAGATGACTTAACCGTGTTCTCTAAACAACGAAGTGATCATTGTGATCACTTGGAGCAAGTATTGGCCAGGTGCCGAGAACATGGAATTTCCCTAAATCCCAAAAAGTCTATTTTTGGAGTTACGGAAGGGAAGTTGCTAGGGCATGTGGTTAGCAAAGAAGGAACGAAGATAGATATTGAAAGGGTTAAGGCTATTCAGAGCCTTACTCTGCCTACAAGCAAGACTGGTGTTCATTCTTTCTTCGGAAAGGTGAACTTTCTTAGGCGTTTTGTTCCTGACTTTGCCGAAAAGACTCGCCACATACTGAACATGATGAAAGGGTCACCAACTTTCAGATGGAGTGAAGAAGGGAAAAGGTCATTTGAAGAAATAAAAGCTTCTGTTGCCCATGCACCAGTCCTGGTATGTCCCGACTTCTCCAAGGACTTCATCATGTATAGCTACGCATCGGAACATACCGTGTCTGCAATCTTAATGCAAAAGAATTGTAAGACATCAATCCCCGATCGCATTCATGAGTTCTCCCTCAAGCCTCACGAGTCAAGATGACTCAATTGAAAAGCATGCTTGCCGTTGTCAAAGCAAAGAAGAATTTCAGGTATTACATTCTAAACTCGCATACGGTGGTGCTGGTCCCCGACACTACGGCAGTGAAATCAATTCTAACTCAAAGCAGAGTTAGGAAGCTTGAGAGGGAATTGATCGCAAAGGTCCGTGAATATGACTCGGATATTAAACCTACCAAGTTTCGGGTGAGGGGCAAGGCCCGTGTCGGGCCTAATGGCTGAAAATGAAAATTTAGAAGGTCCTAAAGGAAAAGAGGATCATCAAACGAAGAGCAAAGCCTCTAGAGGAGCCTCGATTCTCTCCTCTAGTTCTGCTTTTGTTGCAACTAAGTGACGAGTGGTACTCCGACATTCGCTTTCTTCCTTACCTACGGCTAATGCCCAATGCACCTAATCGCAAAGGAGAAGCGCACTATAAAGCCTGCAGAAGCTTAAATATGTCATCCGGGATGACGGTTTATATAAGCGCTGGATAGACGGTGTCTTCCCCGCGATGTGTTGATAAGCCCAAAGCAAGTAAACCGCTGGAAAGTTTTCACAATTCAGCCTCGTGGAGGCCATTTTTCTTCTTCCGTGATAAAGACACAAGATCATTCGAGCTGTGTACTATGGCCCACGCTCTTTCAAGATGCCGCTACTGGGTGGCAAAGTGTGAACCCTCACAAGAATTTGTCGGCAAGCCAAGTGGCTCGCCCTTCCCTAAGGCCGGTCATCATCAATGAACCATTGTGCAATGGGGAATTGATTTTACTGCGCACTCAATCCTCAATCGAGTGCCTGACATAGCTATGTCCTTACAAAGAATGGATTACTTCACCAAGTGGGTGGAAGCCATACCGCCAAGCATGCCACTTCGAGGTGGTTTGCAGTTTTATCAAAGAAAATATCATTGTCACAGTTCAATGCTCCAAACAAAATCGCTGGCCTGATAATGCTTCTAACTTCTCCTCCCGAGAAGTTATTAGTTTTTGCTATGAATATGGAATAACTTTAGCACATGCCTCTTGATTATTACCCTCGTGGAAATGGTCAAAGCGGAATCCAAAGAATAAGAACTTGGTGACCATCATAACGGAAATTAGTAGATGAGAATCAGCGGATGTGGCACAAGTCTTTCAGACGACGCTTGTGGGCGGACCGCATTACCCCAAGAGATCTCTCGCATGTCACCTTTTCAAGTGTTATATGGCACTCGATGCCGAACTTCCCATTTCTCGCCGAACTTCCCGCTCTACGCTGGCACGAGTGATCGAAGATGAAACTTTTCAGAGTTCTCTAGAAAAGAGAATTATGTATCTGGCGGAACTTGAAGAAAAGAGAGTAAGAGTGGTCGACAGGATCACTGAACATCAGAATCAAGTAAAGAGGCTTTTTGACAAGAAGGCCAAGCAGAGAAATTTTCAAGTGGGAGATCTCGTCCTCTTATGGGACAAACGAAGAGAGCCAAAGGGCATGCATGGAAAGTTTGATTCCCTGTGGAGAGGGCCCTTCAAAATCAAGCAACTCAATGGAGAGAATAGTTTCTATCTCTCATATCTGGATGGAGCTGAGCTCCCGCTTCCCTATAGCGGGCAACATCTCAAGATCTTCAGGAAGTAGAGCTTGCTCTCTTCTTTGTACAGTTTATTTTAGTTGTGTGTTTGCTTTCGTCGTGTGTTTGCTTTCGGTTTGTCGTGTGTTTCTTTCGTTCTCCCTCCGGTCCCCCTTGTTTTTGACTCTGGTACCCAATGGATAGGCACATGTGATCTCGGGGATTCTCTACCCCGAGTTCGCTCGTGGATAGTCCCTGTAAAGAGCCATTGTTATCCCGTGAAATCGACAAGGGCAATTTTACCGATAACCATACCAAAATTTTGTTTCGATCCTCGTTAGGGATCCTTCGCTCAAACGTCAGAAAGTCCCTTCCGGGAAATCTAGTTTTCGAACTTAGTCTTTTTTGAGCCTTTTTGGGTCGGGCGCATGGATTTTCCTCAGAACACCAAGTTTTGTGCGCCCTTAAAAGCCTTCGCGCATGGTTTTCCATGTTAACACGTCTTTTCACTTTTTGGCGCCAAAGGGCGCACATAATCTCTGTTCCGCAACACAAGTTTTGTGCGCCAAAGGGCGCACATAACTTCGTTGACACGATTAATATGATATGGTGCGCCAAAGGCGCACTCATTCTTCGTTGTCAAATACTTCCGTGCGCCAAAGGGCGCACACTTTCCCTGCCGACAAAGCTAGCTTTTATGCGCCATTTCAAAAGTGGTCGCGCATCGATGACAAGTTTTTCTATAAATATCTGGGCGCGCCAATGTCATTTTCATTCCTTTTTGTCAAAGCACGTGATCGCTCTGGACTTGTCAGCTCTGCTCTGTCGTTATCATCGCCCTGTGGACCCGCTCTCCAATTTTTGATATATATTCGAGGTAAGAGGTTCTCCCTCTTTTTCATTGTGTGCTTTCGTGTGCTTGGTCTCGTGTTTTCGGGTCGGGGTTTTGGCTCACGGCCGCTTTTAAATGGAATATGATTAAGCTAGTTTTTCCCCCCTGTGCTATTCCATCACGTTTTCTTCTTTCCTCCTCCTCTCCCTCCCTCTTTCCAGATCTGCTGGAAGGGGAGCTGTTTTGAAAGGGCTTGGTCTGCAAAACCTTTTTGTAAAAAACCTTATATGACCAAGTAACTTTTGAAGTGGAAGAAAAGAATGAGAGATTTGAGCAGTTAGTGTAGTTCCATGGCGCATTGGCGCGTCTTGTTGCACTTAAATACAGCTGCGCCCTCGGCGCATCTACCACCCCCTGCTGTTGATAATCAATACTCGCGCCTATGGCGCAACCCTTCCGTCCTGCTGCAGTTAGAATTCATGCGCCCTCAAAGCGCGCCCTTTTTGCATGCTACAAGTATAAATCCCGCGCTTCCTTAAAACCCTTTGGCGCACCTTCTTTCCATGTTACATCCCGCTTTCATGCGCCAAAGGGCGCACCCAGCTTTCATGCAACACAAGCCTTATTCGCGCGAGTATAAAGTTAGAAAGGCGCGGCGCACTTCTCCATCAGCAATAACATAATGTTGTGTAAAACCATTCATGCGCCGCGCTAAAGCCTTCGCGCACCATTTGTTAATGTTACACAATCTTCCCATGCGCCAAAAGGCGCACCGAACCCCAATGTAACACGTATTTCCGTGCGCGCCCGCTATAAAATGCAACCCGCTTCATCCATGCGCGCTACGCGCTTTCGCGCCAAAAGATAACCTCTGCAACATTCCTTTTCTGTGCGCCTTATCTATTTGGCCTGCCAGTTGCATTTTTCCCGCGCCCTGAGCCTTAAAATCTCTAACTCTTTCTTCTGCTAGCTTTCCAATGGAAGATCAAATGACTAATTCAACCTTTTTGGATTGGGTCTCACTTCTTCTTCGTGCAGATCAGCAACTGAGTTCGAAAGAACACATGTCTACGTCAAGCAAGAAGCCCACCAAACCAAGAGGAAAGGCTAAGTTCGATGTAAGAAGAGATGAAATACAAATATCGAGGGTCGATGCCCGAATCACAGCCGAGTGCAAAGATGGATGTCGAGACTCAATTGGGTCACATCGACATGGATGAGTTCTCGGGTTAGACTCAAAAAGTTACAAGAAGTCCATGGATGGACAAGCAGGCAAAGGCCCCGCACTTCGCCGAGGAATCCCCGCTCGCCGCTGTCAACAACGAATTCATGATGGTGATTGCGCAATGTTACAACAAAGACACAAGATGTGTCGAGAATAAGAAGGGCGAGGCGCTCATAAACCTCACCGCCGTCACTTGAGCCGATACTGCATCCTCATCACTGAACTACGTGGGTCAAGTAGCCAACGAGAATGCATCAAAGCCCGGGAAGACAACGAAGACCTTGCATGTAAGTTGATGAATGAGGTCTACCTAAAAACAAGAAGGCGGTGACCCGTGGCCTCGACTATCCACCGAAGTGATTTCAGAGGAACTCAAAGATACTATCACTTTCCCGAGCAGTAGTCTTCGGCTTTCAGATGCCCACTATTTCCATAAGTGGATGCCTGGGTACCCGGAGACAATGAATAAGAATTTTGCCCGATCAGCGCTTTCACTGGGAAATAATAAGCAAAGACTATCTCTCGAGAAGCAATACAACAGCCGCCACAACAGGTGTTCCATATGAACTCCTATGTAGTCTACGCCGCAAAGATCGGCGAGGGATTATCCTGGGCTGAACTGGAGTGGAGTATGGCCTCGTGCCAAGATATTTGATTACTATCCTGTAGCCGAGGCTGAGAATAGCATCCAACATTTCGCAAAAGTTAACGATGCATTCTTTCTATCATGTCATCTCGCCTAACCGAGGCCAAACATGACTCATAAATGGACGACCAAGAACATAGTGGCAGGCACACAGAAATGGGGGCCCTGCTCACCCAATTTCCCACGTTCACCTATCTCGAGGGCTGCCAACTTTGGGAGAGCCAAACCAGCTACCAAGGTATGCTGGGCCTAAGTTGATTCTACTAGAACTGCCAAGACAAACTGGTCACATACCATGAGAAGTGCCTCAAAAGAAAGAAGGGTGGAACTCCTTTCCCCTCAAAGTGGGCCGACACACATGCTCCACCCACCATAAGGTGAAGGAAATGTTCGCAGAGCCGGAGCTACTCAACTTGAAGCATGACTTCCCTAGCCTGTGCCTACCTTCGACCCAAGAAGTCGCCTCGCCAAAAGTGAAGCTCGATCCGATCCATGTCCTCAAATTGAGGATATTTACATCGACGCTCTCCATGAGGTGGAACTCGAAGAAAGGATCACTCTCGCTAGCATTCGGGCGGAAATCATCCAATACGGAGTGGCCATTGTCCCCGAAGGCTTCCACTACACGGAAGATGAAGTAGATAAGGTGTATAATGACACAGATGGGGAAAATTGGCCCTTCCCGGCCATCGACAGAACAAGGCTCCTCAAACACCGAGGAGAGGGTCAAGGAGACTATGCGAAGAACAGAGCATGGTGCCGCATGAACGGACTAATCTACCTCGGGGTAGATTTCACAACTTCCCTTTGGGCAACGCACCTCCAAGGTCAAAGAAGCAATTAAAGGCAAAGGTGCGTAGGTGAATCCCAAGACCATTCAGAGGAAGCTCCCGAAAGTCCTCTTCCTTCGCAGCCCGAACAAGTCATAACTCTTGATGAGGAATGACAGAGGATAGTCCTATACGCCCATCCACCTGTGATGTCAAGGCTCATACAACTTCAAAGAGGTCCCTTCTATCCCTTCTTCTTCTCTTCCTTCCTCCTCGAGTGACTCAAACGACCACCCCTTTGGTCGTGTCCTCCGCCTCCTTCTTCTACCCTTTCCCCGCTTCTTCATCTATCTCCTCCTCGCCGATTTGTCTTCCTCTATTTCTTCCCTCATCTCCGAGCTCCTTCCCTTCCTATGTCTTCTGCAGCTATGTTTCCTTCCTCCCGTAGACATTTCTTCGGCTATTCTTTCAATGCCGCGCCGCAGTGTCTCGCGTTTTCCCCTCTTCTACCAAGTATCACGCTCTCCTCTTCCTCTGCCTCTCGGTCCTTCTTCTATAGGACCAGCTTGATCTCTCAAAGACTGAGCCAACAAAGAGGAAAGTCCCCATCGCTCCGATGGACTTTTCGGGTCATTCCCTTAAAGGAGCAAAGAAGCACAAGCCGGTTACATGCTTCTCAAAGAGCCTGCAGTGAAAGAGTCATGGAAATAAATGCACCCCAACCCCTCAAAGAGAAAGAAGATCTCGCATCTCCGACAGATTTCACCGTGACTCAAGTCACAATGGGGACATCCTCGAAAGTCTCAGGGGGAAGCTCTTTCCGCAATGATGCACTCGTGCAAAAGCTTCAGGGAAACGAAAGAGGAGAAAAGGCACCAAGGAGCTGAGAGAACAAGTACTGCCTAAGCCTTACGTAAGATGGGGAGTGCACCTCCCACAATCACACTCGAGACTCCCGAGCTGCTCTGGGTCAGAGAAGATCAATGAGTATTCAAAGATCGGCGAGCAGGTATGGCTATTTCTCAAGCTGAGGAGCCGATCCTCAAGGATAGTGAAAGAGTAATCAAACGCGAGTATATCAGCTTATACTTAAACATCGA